>BSBK01003681.1:3535000-3790000 GCA_027943335.1 Chamaecyparis obtusa | reverse complement strand
GTGAGGAATGGTTCTCTTGTTTTTGGTTTGATGTTGCAGAGATCTATCATGGTCATAGAATGTTGTATATTGTATGAATACTATTGAAGGAATAGTTTGATCAATTCATCAAAAATTTTGATTCCGATAGGAAGTTTTGAAAACCATTCGATTGTTTGACCACCAAGACTTCATGGGAAGAGATGCATTAGATAAGTTTAATCATTCATGAATTTCATGTTAGAAGAACTAAGAGGGGGGGTGAATCAGTTAGATCAGTTATCCTATAGTCCCAAACTCTCAGATGTACCTTACAAAACAATTTCAACATCATATGCAACTCAGTAACATAAAATATCAATCTGTCTGTTCACTTTACCGAATACCAGTAATTATCCAAACTATGATTACTGACTAAATCAACTATGCAGTATGTAAAGTATGATAGAAAAATAATCATAACAAATAACACATAACACAATGATTTAACGTGGAAACCCCGCTAAGGAAAAAACCACCTGGGACCGGTAACCCAAATTAATTCACTCTTCTAAAGTGAGCTTGGTAAAGAGCCAACCATGTTAAAGGTTACAATGCACACTGTTAGGTGTGACCTAGTTAGAGTATTTATCACTAACAATTAACTTTCTACCAACATTCACTATGGGGTCAACAAGATAACACTTTACATTTAATGAATGTCATAGGATAGTACAATAAGACTATTAAGTCCACTCAGTTAATATATTTTTTGAATCAATGGCTAAATTGATACAGTACTGATCTGATTCAAATACAACTCAATTGTAAATATTCAGATCTATTCTATGCTCATAAAATCCTCTAATCATTAATCAATTTACTTCCTCAATATTTCTCAACTTATTTTCACTCGGTAAATAGTTCTCTGATGCTTGGTAATGTCTGTAGCTCGGTTCTTTCTGTAACTAGTTTGACCAGGAATGCATGAATAAAATCATCACATGAATTCTCTGCAGTCTCCTTTTGTCCGGCATGTTTCAACAATGAAACTCATATCTCTTATACAGACAAGTAAACCGTTTTCATATTAGCCATCAGATTTTGCCTCATAATCTCCATCGTCCATTTTGTTGCTTAAACCTTCCTCGGCAGATGTGTCTTTAACACATTTCAATATCATCCTTTAGATCATCTCTGAATCATGTCAGTCATCAATCTCATAACTAACTTCATCCTTAACCTCGAAATCATAACAACTTTCAGCTCATCAATTTCAATCGGTTGTTCTTAGCATTTTATGTTTTCATCCATACTCGGTTAATACTGAAATGCGTTGGTGATAACTAACTTGGTTATTACTGTCACTCATGTTTATAGCTGAACGTGGACCTCTAATCGAGCCATAGACACAACATAGTCATTTCTCGATCATCAAATCATGAAGAGGAGTATGAATTACTCAATTCGTAGGATTCTATCGATTCGACCTGTTGCCTCCTAATTGGTTGGGGCATTTAAATTACTCTCAGATTGGAGAGCCAACAACCATTAGACCAAACTAAGACAAAGGACTTGAAAGCTTGAAAGATGAACAAAAATGAAATTAATCTAATATGAATGTGCAATTAATCTAAGAATGAAGATATAATCTTTAAGCTAAGAATTGAAGTGTAGATTTTAAGGTAAAAGCTTGAAAGAAAATAGGAAGATTAAGCTAATAGTAATAAGAAAATTACTCTAATATGAGAATGCAATTAACTAGAAATGAAAAATTAATCTAATTATGCAATGACAAAGCTTGAAAATATGAAGATAATTGAGACAAACTTTCGCTATAGTTTATGTTCTCTCAAATTGCCTTTTTTTCAAATGAAGGAGAAGGTTCATAATATAGACAAGCCCGGAGAGAGGATGAAGAGTTTCTTGAAATGAAACCATTGACTCTTCATTCCCCTTTGAGATAAATATTAAGGAATTACTTAATTAAAAGAATTCATTTTTGCCACATATGGGTGACCTTTTGAGTAATTTGAATTATTAATTCAAATAAAGGTGTCCATTCAAATAATCAAGTAATTGTTAATTCCTTTCATGTGTATTAGCTAAAGGGGGTGGGTTTAATTCAATTTAAAGCACTTAGGACTTTAGAATTAAATTAATTTATCATAAGGATTATTTAGTTCATAAAGTCGAATACTTAGGAATTAATTATAGTGTAGGATTAATGCAAATTTAGGTCTTTTGCAATTAACATTTAGTTAAATAAAGTCAAGTAGGAGAGAGAAAATTGCCTAGTAAAATAGGACTTCGATGATGTAGAGATTCAAGGAATGCACCAAAATTGATTGAAATTGTAAGGTGCCAATTTTGGGGGATTACATTTTCCCCTCTTTGAATCGATGTGCGAATAGCGCATTGATTCAAAGAATAGTCTGATGTGACAGATGATCGAAGATTTCAGAAGTCTAGGTTAGATTGCCAAGACACTGCTCAGATCGAAATGTAGATACAACTTTAGAAAGAAGCATGATTCTCTGAAGTTTAAGTTAGATTGCGAAGACAACGGTCCAAATACCACTTGAGAGAAGACTGGAGTTGGGGTTAGACTGCCCCAATACCGATTGATGAAGATTTAGGACTATCTCCAAAATCAGGGTTAAATTGCCCCAATATGAAGCTTAGCCCTCCGAGACCCGGGTTAGATTGCCCAGATAACGGTCCAAAAGAGATTTCAAGAGCCATCTCTGAAACGAAGCTTGACTCTCAGGAATTAGGGTTAGATTGCCCCAATACCTAATGAGATTTCAAGAACCATCTCCAGAATGAAGCTTGATCCTTGAGGATCCAAGTTAGATTGCTTAGATACCTAAAAGATAGATGACAAGATAAAAGGATGCAAGGCACAAAGATGCCCCTAGCGATGAAAATTGTTGATTCATATCATATTGATTCAAGAGTTGATTTGACAATATTCAATGATGCAATCATCCTGCCCCCTCGAGAGTGAAATCAAAAGATGACATGTCAGAAAGATGATTGACAGCAAGAGGTTGCAAATAGAGATAAGATCGAAGATCCAGAAGAACTTAGAACAAATTAAGGAAGCATCAAGAAGATGCAGAATTAATTTGGAGCAATCTAAAGGTCCTGTTGACCAAGTTTGGCCATGGTTGACTAGATTTGACTAGAGATGAAAAAGATTGAAGATCTTGAGAAGATGATGAAGAGATGAGAATCTGGCAGGAAAATGACACCAGAAGGTTGACTGCACAAGTGTCCAATCCTAAAGGATCCCAAGATTTAAAACATGATTTTGAGCCATCTACAGATGTCAGATTTTGATTTTGATCCCAAAAATGGATTCAGAATAGTCGATTTAGCCAAGGGTGCAATTTTCATGCAAAACGGAGCACTTTTGAAAATTAGGTCAAAAGTTATATAAGGCTCGGAGGGGTCATTTTCAAATCATTATACACTTTGACTTCTTGCGAATTTGAGAGCTCTGAGCGATATGAAAGGCATCCCCATACACACAAATCATTTTGAGCACTCCTGATGACATGCCTAGCCACTGGAGTATGACCCACCTATGAGTAGTCGATGAACCACCTTGCATTTCAATTTTTACCACTTTTGTAGGTCCTTTAGGCTAGATTTAGCATGTCTTACGCCAAGTTCTTCCAATCTTGCACGAGGAAATAGTTTCCTTGCGCTAGCCTCAGTTGCCTCTCACATGAGGAAATAGTTTCTTCACGCAGCTAAGGGCTTCCTCACCCAAGGCTCTCCTGAAAGCTCGCGCGAGCTTGTTGGCGACACCATGTGAAATTTCACCCCAAGGATGAAACTTCGCACGAGAAAAGATCCTATCTCGCGTGAAATGTTGCTATAGTTTTACAAAACTTTTGCCAAATTTGTATGAAATCAGCCAAGTAAAGCATCGTAGTGCTGTGTCTAGGATAGGTGCCTTGCGTCAGTTGTTGTCATTTGTCTGAAAACCACCATATTGAGATACTAATCCAGTGTCGTCACTTGCTTTGTAGGTTGACCTTCCTAATGTCATTTTCCAATCACACCATCTAGCTATCACCTTCAGAGATTGACAGATACTGAGGGTACCCACATTAATGGGTTGGGATTATCTTATTTACATGATATACCTGACATTCAGGTAAATCACGATCTTCTGGGTGCACTTGTTGAGCGTTTCTATTCGGAGATGAATACCTTCCACTTGTCGATGGGAGAGATGATAATCACTCCTGAGGACATCTATAGGATCCTCAGGGTACCATTCCACAGCATCTGAGTTGAGTACAATGTTTAGTCGAGGGTAGGTACACTAGCATTAAGCGCCATATTCCGTGATGAGTTAGTGATGGGTCAAGCCATCTCCTGGGAGGACTTGATCCGCAAATATGGAGTTGGTCATGGATTAGCGGTCGTCCTGGCTTTCTTCCTGAGTTGCTACCTATTACCTGATCGAGGGCAACATGGTTTGGAGTGCGGCTGGGGATCGATGTTGCAATAGATGCTGGCTAGACCAACAGTCAGATTTGGATGGGGTGAGTGCATGCTCGCCTAGATGTACCATGAGCTACACAAGATTTCATATCAAAATGCAAGGACCATGGTGATAGGAGTGTTTGTCTTACAGATCTGGGCCGGGGAGCATCTCCCTATTTGTAGGCCGATATTCCATGATACACGACAGCCCCTGGAACCTTACATATATAGGTACATAGGTCCTATGACCCATCCCGCACTAGGTAAGATAGATTAGTGGCACAGTCAGCTTGATGACATGGTGATAGTTGTATGGAGACCATGGATAGCCACAAAGCCATGGGACGATGCTCGGCAGGAGCTTTCTCATATGTTCATCTCTTGTCTAGTGATTGGATGTAGTGTTTCTATTACTGAGAGTTTCATGCTTACATGTGTGATGAGACAGTTTAGGAAACAATAGGACATCTCCTAGGAGTACTGCCCCTATGCCCGCTTCGCCAACAAGGTGAAGAAGGGGTGACACCCAAGATTAGATCCAAGCAAGTGTGCCATTGAGGCCAAAGTACCTGCAACCATATGGGATTATATGATGGATGTCACCAATGCAGAGATGATGCCTGCATACCGAGACCACCTCTTGGCACATCCCTTTCCTAGATTTATAGATCCTATGGGCATGGGATATTGAGTACAACAACAGCCTGCACAGGAGGAGCCTGCACAATAGCAGTCGACACAACAACCACAAGGTAGTAGTAGCAGGTACCTGCCCAATAGCAGATACCATTACAGTAGCCTAGGTAGAGAGCATTGAGGCCTAGGATAGGGCAGACATACATACCCGCGAGGACCATGGGGTCAGATGCAGGTTATGGGAGCAGTGGATCTCAACAGAGGTCCATGAGATAGCGGACATGTGATACATCACAACAGACACCTCCTGACAAAGAGGCACAGGTACAAGAGGATGTGGATATGACAGATCAAGCCATACAGGGGCCACCACAGCTAGCACAGGTTTAGGAGGCTCTGAAGAAGAGTCGAGAGAGGGTGAGGCAGGTGCAGTGAGAGCGAGATGATTAGGTGATTATCCAGGAGACGTGGGTGGCTAACCCAGAGTGAGAGATCAGAGAGCTCCAAGATGAGCTAGCGAGGTCATGACTAGAGACCAGATATCAGTCTGCTCAGGCAGCCTATTATGATGCAACATATGTTGGGGTTGTTCTAGACCTATCAGAGCAGGTGCCTCCATTTGCTGAGTATGTTGGAGCACCACAAGGACCTCCACCACAGGCACCTCTACAAGCACCACCATAGGCACCTCCGCAGCGACCGATGCCTCCTCCTCAGAGGCTGATGCCACCTCCTCAGAGACCAATGCCACCTCCATAGGCACTAGCATAGGGACCACCGCCACCACCTCCTCTAGTTGATAGTGGGAAAAGTTAGCTTCAACTTGATACACATATTGTAGCCCATTTTTGATACTGTGCTTGAGTAGCACCATCTTTTGTACATGACATTGATTCGACCGATATATATATATATATATATATATATATATATATATATATATATATATATATATATATATATATATATATATATATATATATATATATATATATATATATAAGATTGACATTTTGATATCATTGTACTTGTTTATATATTGCTTTAATGTTCAGGTTTATGAGATGTTTCCTAGATGATTTAGATGTATGGATTAAATATGTATGAGATGCACATGCTTTCTTTTATGATATGAATATGTAATGTGAAAACATGATGATATATGGATATGTAAATGTAGAATGTATGCATATAGTGAATGAAATGCAAAGTGTAATGTATGATTTGAGTTATGCTTATAATGGATGCACATGTATATGGATATGTAAAATATATTCATATGAATTTATGATAATGCAATGAATATGCAATGTATGTGGTACTAATCATCTCATGCAGGATGTTGCAATATACAATAGGTACCAACCAAAAGGATATTCACAGATTGAGAACAAGGACCAGACACTTGTGTAGCGAAGAGGAACTCAAGACAAAAGATGAGAACCATTGATGAAGAGATCCAGAAGAAGACAATCAAGAGAGCACCAAAACACTATCTCAATGCAAGCCTAGAATGAAAATGCAAGCCTAAACTAGATGCGACCCTAGGACTTGGTTGTTGGACTCATTTTATCATCATCATAGAGCTTTTAGGTAAGGGCAATCACAAGATGCCATACAATCCTCACTAATATCACTATCATGAGAATATGAATATGACATAATTCTTAGGTTTGTTGGAATGAGGTGTAAGCATTAAGGCACAAGAAGCCAGAATGACCTAAACAACTATTCCTTTTGATTTAGCAAGTTAACATAAGCATCAAAGCATAATTGCTATCATGACCTGAATGTTGCTTTCATACAAACACACCAGACACGCGAGGGTTTCCCCCTTTTTCTAGGTGAAAAATAAGCATTTCAATTGTGCTCACAGTGACCCTTACGTTCACTTCGCAGGACGAGAATTTGCAATTTCACTTGTAGCAAAAGAAGCCACCCCAAAAGACAAGGAGAAGAACCAACCTCACCAAGGTTTCCATATAAAAGGAGTCGAGGTACACATGGCCATTGAACACAAGATGAAGTCTCTCATAGTGGACAACCCTCTTACATGAACTCTTTTGGATCATTGGAACTAAACCACCAAGTAAAAAGCAAGAAAAGACAAAGAAAGAGAACAAGCATATAAAGAAAAGCTCAGCACACTTCAGAGAACCAAAAATCTAGCTTTAGTTTTAGTTTAAGTTTGTGTTCAAGCGGATTGAAGTCGGATCGAAAGGATAGGATGAGAAGTCTCAACAGGACGACGATAGTAGGCAGACATAGTGCGAGCCACTGGTGACTGTCGCGAGAGACAAAAGGTCTCAAGGAGATAACAGAGCGCGAAATAAGTATCAGCAGACAGATGCAACAAGAAATGCTGGTGACCGATACAAGAGAGATCCTCCAAAAAGAGAGACCTCAGAGATACTAGCGAAACATCAGTAGGAAGACATAATGAGAACCTCTGGTGACTGATGTGAAGGGGATCCTCAAGGAGAGAAATCCAAGCGAGAGCTAGGTATCAGTAGGCAGACATAGTGAGAACCACTAGTGACTGATATGCGAGAGATTCTCAAGGAGAGAAATCTCAAAACTAGCTAGGCATCAACAGACAAACACAGTGAGAACCACTGGTGACTGATGCCAGAAAGCATCTCTGAAAGCGATAGGACAATGCCCCCTAGACCAAGAAGGTGCCCCCAAGTGTGACCAGTTCCAATCCATGAAGAGTCAAGAAAGATCTTGAGGAGTAACTAAAAGAGAAAGCATGAGCTAGCAAACCAAAGCAGGAAACAAGCTAAAGCAAGAAAGCGAGGAAAGCAAACTAAAGCTGACAAGAAAACTAGCAGAGCCAAATGGTGCTGAGATGAGATATAGCTTTAGGAAACAAGAGGCGCTTATTTACCAAGTTTCACCATCTTGGCAGAGATTCTATTTTTGCTACCATGATGCCTGTTTACCAGGTTTTCATCAATGACACATTTTCTTCTTTTTCAATTTTTTTGTACTTTTCTCTTTTTTTTATTTTTTTGTCTTTTTGATCTTTTCATTTTTTTGTATTTTTTTATTTTTTTTGTATTTTTCCATTTTTCTATTTTTTTGAGTATTATCAAGGCGCTTGTTTACTAGGTTTTCACCAGGATAATAGATACATCAAAGTGCTTGTTTGCCAGGTTTTCACTAAGATGATAATTTTTTAAGGACATTTTGAAATTTTTATGATTTTTGACAATATATCCTTTTTTGGATTTTTTCAAGATCAATAAGTATGTACAGGAGCATATGGAGAATGTCTCAGCTATAGAACTTCTTCAAATGAAGAGCATTGATCAACTCTTTCAGTTGCTTTCCTTCAGTGGTGGAGAGTTGATATGTGCCAGATCTAAATGCTGTAGTAATAATGTATGGACCAAGCCAGTTTGGTTCAAACTTCCCTTTCTGGACCCGTTGCTGCTGATTTTTGGGGTTTTCCTTGAGGACAAGATCACCCACTTGGAATTCCCTTTGTTTGACTTTCTTATTGTAAGCTCTGGACATCCTTTTCTGGCATGCTCGAAGATGATCGAACTCCACCTTCTGACCTTCATCCAATAATTCTAGCTCTTGAAGCTGGGATATTCTATTTTCTTTATCAGTGATGAGGCCTCTCAGAGAGATTCACAATGTAGGAATCTCGAACCTCGATAGGCAATACTGCATCTACTCCATAAACCAAGGCAAAGGGTGTGGCCACCATTGGTGTCTGAATACTCATTCTATAGGCCCACAAGGCCGTATTAATTTGGAGATGCCAATCCCTACCAGATTTATGAACTATTCTATGCAAGATTTTGAGAATTGTCTTATTAGAAGCTTCTTCTTGTCCATTACCCTGAGGATAATAGATAGATGACCAATGCTAAATGATCCTGAATTTGGTGAATAATTCCTTCAGGTCCTTGTTCTTGAATTGTCCCCCATTGTCAGTGATAGTGGATGAGGGTATACGATATCTACAGATGATATAGTTCAATATAAACATAGTCACAAACTTGCCATCAACTATAGTCAGTGAGACCACCTCAACCCACTTAGTAAAGTAGTCTGTAGCGATGATGATGAATTTGTGCCCTTTGGAAGAAGACAGGTGAATCTGACCTACCAAGTCAAAGGCCCATTGCTGAAATGGCCAGAAACTAATGAAAGGGATGAGTTCTTTAGCAAGAGCATGGATCAAATTTCTGTGATATTGGCACTGCTTACAAGCCTTGGCATATTGCACAACTTCTTTCTCCATATCAGGCCAGTAGTACCCAGCTCTAATAAGTTTACAAGCTAGTGTCAGACCACTCGAATGAGACCCATAGATACCTTCATGTACCTCAACTAATGCACGCTTTGACTCATCAGGTTCTAGGCACCTAAGGAGGGTACCATCTAGACCTCGTCTATACAAGTCATTTGCTATGATGATATATTGTGAAGCATTAAAAATTAGGTGACATTTTTCATTTCGAGTATAGGTGTTGGGAATGATTCGTGTCTGAAGTCATTTTCTAGCATTTGTAACATTGAGGAAAGAGTGGCCATCGCATCGACTACTTTATTGTCTGCCCTTGGAATTTGCTGGAAGGAAATGTGTGCAAAATACTGTTTGAGATCATCTACCATTTGTTTGTAAGGCACTAGCTTGTCATCTTTTGTTTGATGGATATCATTAACTTGGTTGATGACTAACTGAGAATCTCCAAAGACCTTGAGCTCATCCACATGCCATTCAATGGCTATCTTCATACCATTGATGAGAGCTTCATATTCAACAATGTTGTTTGTGCAGGGAAACAACATCTTATAAGCTTTGGGCAATGGATATCTTTGAGGTTTTATAAACAGAATGCCTGCACCTGATCCTTGCTGAGTGAATGATCCATCAAAGAACATGCTCCAAGCCTGATGCATGAGAAGCATGATGGATTCATCTGAGAATTCAATGTTTAAAGGTTGATGATCTTTCAGAGGAGCTTCTACCAACTAATCAACAATTGCTTATTCTTTAATAGCTTTTCTTTCTACATACTCAATGTCAAATTCACTGAGTATCATAACTCATTTTGCTAGTCTACCCATGAGGGCAGCCTTACTTAGTAAATACTTTAGTGGATCAATTTTTGCAATAAGCTTTGTAGTGTGAGCAATCATATAATGCCGCAAATTTTGTGATGCAAACACTACTGCTAAGAAAGCCTTTTCAATGACAAAGTAATTCATTTCATAAGAGACCAATGTCCTACTGATATACTAAATGGCTCTCTCTTTATTGTTCTGATCTTCTTGAGCTAGAAGAGCAGCCAAAGATGTGTTCGTGGCTGAGATATAGAGTATGAGCAGCTTCCCATGAATAGGAGGCATTAATATAGGTGGATTTGCAAGATACTGTTTAATTTGAGTGAGCCCTCTATCACATTCCTCATTCCATTCATAAGTCATGCCCTTATGCAAAGTTTCAGTGAATGGTTGTGACTTGTTAGCTAACTGTGAAATGAAGTGCCGAATAGACTATAGCCTTCCCTGAAGTCCTCTCATTTGACTGATATTCTTAGGTGGAGGCATTTCCATAATAGCTTGCACTTTTTTTAGGTCAACCTCTATGCCCTTAGCTGAAATAATGTAACCCAAGAGTTTTTCGGAAGTGATGCCGAATGCACATTTTTTGGGATTGAGTCTGAGACTAAATTGTTCCATGCGGTCAAGAATGGGACCCAAATCTACAAGATGAGTTTTTCTTTGCATGCTTTTGGCCAAGGTATCATCTACATAATCCTCCATAGTTTTATGCATCATATCATGGAAAATAGTAGTGGCAGCTCTTTGATATGTTGCTCCAGCATTTTTAAGCCCAAATGGCATGACATTCCAGCAAAAAGTGCCCCAGGCACACGTGAAAGTGGTCTTTTCTTGATCTTCTAGTGCAATTTTTATTTGATTATAGCCAGAGAAGCCATCCATTAAGGAATACATCTCATAACCTCCTGTCATATCCACTATCATATCAATGTTGGGTAGTGGGAAGTCATCTTTGGGACACACCTTATTTAGATCCTAGAAGTCTGTGCATACACGAATGGATTTATCATGTTTGGTGACTGAAACAATATTTGAAATCCACTCAACATAATCAATTGCTCTTATGAAGCAAGCCTTGAGGAGTTTGTCTAGTTCATCTTTTACTAAAAGTGCCACATGTGGATGCATCTTTCACAGCTTCTGTTTGATAGGTTTAACACCTAGTGCAATGGAAAGATGATGCATGATCAGATTGGGATCCAATCCAGGCATATCAGAGTATGTCCATGCAAAGTTTATTTTCTTGCTTTGAAAGAAGCTAGTAAACTCTTCCTTTTCTGTTGCAGATAATGATTGTGCTAGATGAATGATTTGTGGAGCAGCCTCTATACCCAAATTCACTGGTTGTGTTGGCTCAATTAATACTGATGATCTCTCTTGAAAGTGGTTAAGGAGCATATCAAGTATCTCATCCTTGGGTGCTTCAAAGAGGTTTTCACCCTTGGATACGTCTTTTATTTTTACTATTTTTTTCTCTGATACTGCCACAATGTGGTTTTCACCATCAGAGCATCTATTTTTTCTTCTTTTAATTTTTTGACTAAGATACTTGATATCTGCCTCTGTCATGCTAACACTTCCTTCACTAGTGGAGGACATTATAGGTTCAATAGCATGGAGATAACAAGCTAGAGTGTAATCATTCTGGAATGTTAGGACTTCATTGGATGAGGAGGGGGAGTTCCAGTTTATCAGATCGAGATTTTTGAGTGAGAGAGAAGTAGTGGCTAGTTCAATTGCATTCACGGTATAATCATCAAAAGCATGAACAAGCAAGTCAAGACCTAGAGTGATTTCATCCAAAGGAGTGTTCGAATCCCTATTAGACCTAATGTTGAAAGTAGAGGACAAGTTAACACCAATGGCATCTGATTCATACGTCCTAATGCTAGACCCTTCACCTATTTTGAGAGAGTTTTCAAATGTATGCACCATGTCTATATCTTTATCACAAGTAGCATTAGACAAAGAGTCAAATTCATACTCATGGGAATTAGTACTTGATGTGGGAATTCCATTAGCACTAGCCATACCTTCAGACTCATCTTCATCTCTTATGGCATTAACAGCTTGTTGAAGTTGTTCTTTCTCAAACCACTTTTGGAAATGTGGCATCCTATATTGTTCACCTTGGAAGTTTGGATCATTATTTAATGTTGCTTTCCATTGACCATATGTGAACTGATGTATTGAAGCAGTCTCATCAAAATCACTATCTGTTCCTACCAGATGGACAGGTATACCAGGCTCATTTGGCTCTGCAAAGAGCATAGAAAGTTCCAGAGGAATAGGATATGGAAAAGTGTCTTCTTCAGAGCTGGTCTCTGGATTTTCCTCTGGAGTACCATCTTCAAATTCTAGTTCAGGTTCAGGTTTAGGTTCAGGTTCTGGCACAAACTTATTTATCCCTAGATGAAAGGGGACCTTTTTGAAGCCTAAGCTAGAAGTGCCTTTTGTGCGGCGACCTATAGCTTCAATGGGTTTCAGCAAGCCATTTTTATTCATCCCTATGGGACCACTTCCTTTATAGCTGAAGCACTTCATGATCTTGAAGGCTTCGATGTAGGGCTCTTGCTCTAAGTCTAGAGGTGGTGTAGTTGCTTCAGATGCGTCTTTCTCTTTATAGATCCAAGCTGTAATAGCTATTTCTTCATCCTCATCTTCTAATGGTGTGGAGGCCCACACAAAGGCACCATCATAAACTATTTGAGGAGAGTCATCAAAAGGTTTGTTATTATCAGAAGGTCTCCTATAAGAGCGTGGAGATAGAGGGAGAGTTGCTAGTGATAGCACAGGTTCAATTTGATATCCTCCCATGCCAGTATCCTTGAGTTTTAGAGTTTGTTCTATCTCTCTTAGTTTAGCATCATAGAACTCTGTAGACTCCCTATTAGTAGGAACAAGACTGTCGGCTGACTGTGTGAGTGTGTTACAAGAATAATTTGTATTTGCAAGGACTGTCACTTCAGCTCTGTGAAATGGGAACTTGATGTACTCATGGTACGTAGATGGAAAAACCTACATCTCATGAATCCATGGCCTACCTAACAAGATATTGTATGTGAGAGGAATATCTAGGACTTGGAAAGTAACATCTCTCTCAACAGGACCAACGCAGATAGGTAGCACAACCAAGCCTTGGGATTTGCATTCTTCTTCATCATAAGATTTGAAAGTAATCTTTTTGCGAGAGTCTATGAAATCCTCATCATATCCTAGCTGGGTAAGCAATTTGGTAGAACAGATGTTAAGACTAGCACCATTGTCTATAAGCACGCAACGAACATGCTTGGGTCCTATCATGACCTCTATATCCAAGGGAGCATTATGTGGATGACTCAGAGAGTGATCATCTTCTTTGGAGAAGGATAAATAATGAGGTGAGGTTAAATGACCCACCATAGATTGGAACCGGTCAAGATCAAGATCTTTGGGAACGTTTGCCTTGGTGAGGGCTTTATCCAGAATCTCCCTATGGGCAGGTGAGATCTTCGATAACTCAAAAATGGTAATTTGAGTGTTGGTTAGTTGGAGTTGATCCAAGATGCTATAACTAGCAATGTTAGGTGCAGGGGGTGATTTTGAGACTTTTTTAGTAGGACTAGCAATGGTCTTTTCAGCGGTTTGTTTAGGAGCAAACATAGGAGGGTTGGGACCATTCAAAACAACTCTTCCATGGGATCAAGTAACAACATTCGCACAATCCTGTGGTTGTTCAGATTTAGACGAACGAGACGAGGAACTATGCAAGATGAAAGGAGTCCTAGATTTAGGAGCATCGCCACTCCCCTTGATGGTAATTACATCGCAACACTCAACCCCAATA
Organism: Chamaecyparis obtusa; assembly: GCA_027943335.1. Classification (NCBI taxonomy): domain Eukaryota; kingdom Viridiplantae; phylum Streptophyta; class Pinopsida; order Cupressales; family Cupressaceae; genus Chamaecyparis; species Chamaecyparis obtusa. The sequence goes on along the minus strand of BSBK01003681.1, from coordinate 3,775,986 downwards.
GGTTCAATCATGTTGATGACATTATCATTAGCAGTGTACACATAGTTAACTTTGGTGTTGGTATTATTAGCTTTGGACAACCCACCTTTCTCATGAGGAGGGAAATGATCCTTAAACACCCGATGGTCTGAATTCTTGTTGTGATTGTCTACAACAATGTCACCATTGTCAATTAAATCTTGGACTTTATGCTTCAGCTGGAGACAGGTGGAAGTCTTATGACCAATGTTTTGGTGGTAGTCATAGTAAGCATTGTCGTTCCACCAATGAGGTCGCGGTTGTGGGTCATAAAGATGCTTTTCCAAAGTAGTGAGAATCTAATTTTGCACAAGAGTTTTATAGACCACATCAAGAGGCTCCTCGAGAGAGGTGAAGTCACACTTGGGTCGAGAGGCCCAAGGTTTATTCTTAGAAAATCTTGAAGTTTGTTGATTGTTCATTGTGGTCTTCTCAATAGCCTTAGCTGCTTGTATACTTGAGGTGAGATTAAAAACAAACTTTGAAGGCTTTGCGGACACATTATCAACCACTCCATCATTTACCACATCCCTATTCTTATTGACAGCTTTTCCTTTATCCTTGTTCGAGGAGAACCCTTGTTTATTGTCCTTATTCAAAGTTAACTCTCCTTTTTTAACCATAAAGGCCTCTATTCTTACAGCTTGCTTAATCATATTGTCAAAAGTCAAAGGACCTTGTAGTTGCACTTGATATCCAAAATCAAGAACGAGGTTGTCCAAAAAGATATCAAGTTTCTTGGATTCAGGTAACTTGAGTGGATACTTCGTGCAAAGCTATCTCCATCTTTGGAGAAAAGACAAGAAAGGCTCTACCTGTCATTGTTTTAGATTACACAGATCGTGAATGTTGACAGGGTGTTAAATGTTGTGAGAATAATGTTGGAGAAATAGATTAGCGATCTCATCAAAAGTCTTAATGCCAAGGAGCAATCGACAAAACCATTCCATAGCTGGCCCACCCAAGCTAAGGGGAAAAAGTCTCATAAGATAAGTTTGATCATGCATAAATTCCATGGACAAGGCACCAAACTCCCTCAGATGATCCGGGGGATCAGTAGTACCCATGTACTTGTCATATTTGGGAAACTCCACTCCTTTTGGGAAAGGAGGCATGCAAAGACTCTTATCAAACAGAAAAGGGCATATGCTATCCATTGTGAATTGTTGTGTGGGCTTGTCCTTTTCTTTTGCAAGTTGGCTAATCTAGTCTTGCATATTCTGAATCATCTTTTGTAACTTGGTCATTTCAGTCTCTTCCTCTTTAGCCACAAGTGTTTCAACTTGGAAGTTTTGGGGTAACTTGGCCCCTTGTTGAGCTAGTTCAAGGAAGTACTTCTCCTTTTCTTCTAAAAGGAGGATCTCCATCATTTTGATAAGACTCTTGTTAGCTTTAGTAGCAGCTATATCATTCTGAGTTATCTCATCATCTTCATTACCAAGAATCTCATAAATGCTTGGAATTTGATCTTGTTGCTGATCATCTTGGTTTTGGTCATATAGAGGAGGGCGATAGTGATATGCTTGTCGATCACCTTGAGCTTTGTTTTGAGATTGATCGTCATTGTGAGACTAATTTTGATCATGTCGAGATTGACCAGGATGTTGGTCATTTCGAGGTTGCTCGTGAGTCTGGCTGAATTCACCCTATTGGAAATCAAATGGGCCTCCCATCATGTCAATGTGGGACTGTGCAGCAAATGAAGACTCAGTAAAATGATATGAACGATGTCGAAAGGGTGCAACTAAGGTAAATTTTGGTGTGTGAATAGGATCTAGTGGGTCAACAGATTCAAATGAGTCAATATCTTCCATGAGATCAATGGATTCAATAATAGTAGTTCGAGGAAGTGGTCTCCCAAAGTTATGAAACAATGAGTTGTTTTGGAATAATGAGTTGTCCTGTTCTTGAAATGAGAAACTAGGTTGCACTTGAAACAATGGATTAAAACACTCTTGGAACACCAGAGGTGATGATTGAGATGGGCTATCTTTCAAAGTAGTGAATGAAGAACTTGAGGATCCCTCATAATGCTTAGATTTTGTGATAGGTTCAGGATGATGTATTTCTTGATTACGAGGTTTACCTCTACCTTGACCAGTATTTTGAATGGGGAAAGTTTTGCCACTTCTAGTCGTGATAGTCATAGACAAATATGTGATGAGAGAAGACTTGGGATAATGCTAAAACTCTGTCTCTAAGATAATGAAATGGAGATAAATGGCTAGAACAACCAAGATGAGAGATGGACCTGGCACAGATCATCAAGAGAGTGGCTAAAACAACCAAGATAAGACTACCGTGACACGAGGTACAAAAGCACAAATAGATATTGTAAACAAAAGAGATACTTGTGAGAATAATGTTGGAGAAATAGATTAGTGATCTCATCAAAAGTCTTAATGCCAGGGAGCAATTGGCAAAACCATTCCATAGCTGGCCCATCCAAGCTACAGGGAAAAAATCTCATAAGATAAGTTTGATCATGCATAAATTCTATGGACAAGGCACCAAACTCCCTCAGATGATCCTGGGGATTAGTAGTACCCATGTACTTGTCATATTTGGGAAACTCCCCTTGTTTTGGGAAAGGAGGCATGTGAAGACTCTTATCAAATGGAAAAGGGCATATGCTATCCATTGTGAATTATTGTGTGGGCTTGTCCTTTTCTTTTGCAAGTTGGCTAATTTGGTCTTGCATATTCTGAATAATCTTTTGTAACTTGGCCGTTTTAGTCTCTTCCTCTTTAGCCACAAGCATTTCAACTTGGAAGTTTGGGGGTAACTTGGCCCCTTGTTAAGCTAGTTCAAAGAAGTACTTCTCCTTTTCTTCTAAAAGGAGGATCTCCATCATTTTGATAAGACTCTTGTTAGCTTTAGCAGCGGCTATATCATTTGGAGTTATCTCATCATCTTCATTACCAAGAATCTCATAAATGCTCAGAATTTGATCTTGTTGTTGATCATCTTGGTTTTGGTCATAAGGAGGAGGGCGATAGTGATATGCTTGTCGATCGCCTTGAGTTTTGTTTCAAGATTGATCCTCATTGTGAGACTAATTTTGATCATGTCGAGAATGACCAGGACATTGGTCATTTCGAGGTTGCTCATGAGTCTGGCTGAATTCGCCCTGTTGGAAATCAAATGGGCCTCCCATCATGTCAATGTGGGACTGTGTAGCAAATGAAGACTTAGTAAAATGATATGAATGATGCCAAAAGGGCGTAGCTAAGGTAAATTTTGGTGCATGAACATGATCCAATGGGTCAATAGATTCAAATGAGTCAATATCTTCCATGGGATCAATGGATTCAATAGGAGTAGTCCGAGGGAGTGGTCTCCCAAAGTTATGAAACAATGAGTTGTTTTGGAATAATGAGTTGTCCTCTTCTTGAAATGAGAAACCAGGTTGCGCTTGAAACAACAGATTAAAACACTCTTGGAACACTGGAGGTGATGATTGAGATGGGCTATCTTTCAAAGTAGTCAATGAAGAACTTGAGGATCTCTCACAATGATCAGATTCCGTGAGAGGTTCGGGATGATGTATTTCTTGATTACGAGCTTTACCTCTACCTTGACCAGTATTCTAAATGGGGAAAGTTTTTCCACTTCTAGTCGTGACAGTCATAGACAAAGATGCGACAAGAGAAGACTCGAGATAATGCTAAAACTCTATCTCTAAGATAATGAAAATGAGATAAATGGCTAGAACAGCCAAGATGCGAGATGGACCTGGCATGGATCGTCAAGAGAGTGGCTAGAATAGCAGAGATAAGACTACTGCAACATGAGGTACAAATGCACAAATAGATAAGGTAAACAAAAGAGAGACAAAAGTCAAAGAAAAAATTGATCAATTCTCAACTCGAAGCACTCAGTTTCTGATAGTGAATGATAGGGAAAAAGGTAGACAAAACCTAGACAAAAATTAGATTAGGCAGAAGTTTGACCAGTCAACAAGAATTTAGTCATTGTTTTTGAAATTTGGATATAGGTTTGCACGAGAAAGTACTGGGCCACGTGAGAGAATACCAAACTTTGCACAAGAAAATGAAGCTTCGCGCAAGGAAATGCTTTGAAAAGTGAAACTTCGCACGGGAAAAATACAAGTTTTGACAGTTCGACATAGTTTTCAAGATAAAAAGTCAAGTTCTGAGACACAGCCTGAATTGTTTTCTGACTAAAAATCCAGTTTTGAGACAAGTTTGAAGGACAGTTTAATCAACAATCTCAATTTGAAGGTTTCAAGTATTCATTTACAAACATGAAGGTTTGATCAAGCAGTTGTGACATAGGAAGTAGTCGCTAACAGACCTACCAAGGACAAAGCAACTTGGTAGTATCATGGGAGTCTTTGTTTGATCATGATTGGACAAGTTTAAGACTCGATAACAAACACATAGTTATCCCTACAAAAAAATGGTGAGAAGACAAAACCTTTGCCCCACTACTTATGCACATGCGTGCACCTCACATAGTCATGTCACCCCCTAGAGGGCGCCTGTGTTTTTGGTGTTTCCAAGGACTCAATAGTATATGTTCAAAGGTTACCCTAATGGCAGGGGCCAGTGTCATGTACCACCTTCAAACGTCCAGGTGCATTCCTATGGTGGCAATCTACCGGAGAGATTATTTCCCCTCCCTAGGCAAAGATTATGCCTCCTTTCGGAGGTGATCCAGGTAGGCCACTAACTAGGGAAATTTTTTAATAGCCTTCCATTCAAACTAACCTCTAGTGCCCCTAATACAAAGCTAGGGCCTCACAGCCACACCGACACCTGAAATTTGTACACCCCACAAGCAGGGCTAGGAGCGGTGCCGCTCAGTATAACAAACAAGGCCTCCTCAAGATGATAGTTGAAATCATGAGAAGGAAGTTAACATGGCTTTGGAGTCTTTAGAATCAACAAAGAATTCTTTATTATAGTGAGGTCGAATCACCGGCGATAGGTGCATACTCACTTGGGTCGTTCTTGGAGGTTCAACTTCCGGCAGGCCCTCTAAAGGTGACTCAACTTGGCTTGGATTCGAGGATCGGATTTTATGATTCTCTCAAAGAGAGAAGAGCATACTTCTCTACCTCTTCACTTCACCCAAACACATCAAGCATATTCATTACCGAGTTAGTTTCACTCCACCAAATCCACAAGCTTTTGGGTTTCTGTTTCTCTCAAAGAGAGAAGAGCATAATCCCCTAACAAGTGAAAGTGATAAAGATTCACTACCTTTCCCCGCTTCCCTAGGTATCCATCATTCTAGCAATATCTAGGTCTTGGTTTCATTCATGGGCGTCACTTCCATGTAATGAAGAGCCTATTCCCCTACTTTTTTATCAGGACCCTTAAGAAATTTTAACGAGGCCCTATTTAGACTATGTGAATAAAAAATAGTAAACAAGCACAACATTTTTAAAAGTCTTCGGCAACCGTCCTGCAAGAAAATTGTTAGAAGGTTTTGATGATCTTGGACAAGTGACCTGCAAACCACTATTACATTCTAGCAGAAAATAGAGATAGGAAATCAACAGCAGAAAGTAAATGTCAAGAAAAATAATAGCAAATTGCAGAATCTGGAAAAATTAAATGCCTAAAAGTAAAACTTCACGAGAGAAAGTATTGCACTGTGCGCAAGAAAGTACAAGGTCCTACGCGATAGAAGTGTTTCTTCGTGCGACAGAGTGCTACTAGGAGAAAATCTTCGCATGACACGCTCTGAAATCTCACGCGAAATTTCATACAAAGAGAAGTATGAATGCACAGCAGAGTTCAAATTCTTTATCAGAGAAATTCAAGAGTGAGGCCAGAAATCAGTTTTTCTAACCCAGAGTGGGTGCCAGAATGTTTATAGCTGAACGTGGACCTCTAATCCAGCCATAGACACAACATAGTCATTTCTCGATCATCAAATCATGAAGAGGAGTATGAATTACTCAATTCATAGGATTTCATCGATTCAACCTATTGCCTCCTAATTAGTTGGGGCGTTTAAATTACTCTCAGATTGGAGAGCCAACAACCATTAGACCAAACTAAGACGGAGGATTTGAAAGCTTGAAAGATGACCAAAAATGAAATTAATCTAATATGAATGTGAAATGAATATAAGAATGAAGATATAATCTTTAAGCTAAGAATTGAAGTGCAGATTTTAAGCTAAAAGCTTGAAAGAAAATAGGAAGATTAAACTAATAGTAATAAGCAAATTACTCTACTATGAGAATGCAATTAACTAGAAATGAAGAATTAATCTAATTATGCAATGACAAAGCTTTAAAATATGAAGATAATTGAGACAAAATTTCGCTATAGTTTATGTGCTCTCAAATTGCCTTTTTTCGAATGAAGGAGAAGGTTCATAATATAGACAAGCCTGGAGAGAGGATCAAGAGTTTCTTGAAATGAAACCGTTGACTCTTCATTCCCCTTTAAGACAAATATTAAGGAATTACTTAATTAAAAGAATGTATTTTTGCAACATATGGGTGACCTTTCGAGTAATTTGAATTATTAATTCAAATAAAGGTGTCCATTCAAATAATCAAGTAATTGTTAATTCCTTTCATGTGTATTAGCTAAAGGGGGTGGGTTTAATTTAATTTAAAGCTCCTAAGACTTTAGAATTAAATTAATTTATCATAGGGATTATTTAGCTAATAAAGTCGAATACTTAAGAATGAATTATAGTGTAGGATTAATGCAAATTTAGGTCTTTTGCAATTGACATCTAGTCAAATAAAGTCAAGTAGGAGATAGAAAATTGTCTATTAAAATAGGACTTTGATGATGTAGAGATTCAAGGAATGCACCAAAATTGATTGAAATTGTAAGGTGCCAATTTTGGGGTATTACAACTCGGTATACACTGCACTGGCTCGGTATACAAAAGTCTTCAATTATCAACCACATTGAACTTGTTCAATTCAAATCTATTCTTCATATTAGATTAATGTAACATGCTCAAGTCAACAATATAAAGCCTAAGTTACCCAATGTTTACCTTATCTTTATCTATCATATCCTTCTTTTCCTTATGTAGATATCTCAGTTCTTCATCTTTTCTTCCTTCTACAGATGTTCAGATGTTTGTAACTATCATGATAAGTACTGTCAAAATTAGTTGACATCAATGACAACATATTGACTGATTTAATCATCTTACATATCACTTTAGTAGCTCGGTGATCTCTAATCATTGTTTCTTCAATTCATCTAGATATTCAATCAGTTGTAGATCATCAATCTCTCACTTTGGCATTGACGGCAACACAAGCAACGTGAAAATATGTCATACACATACCAAACATGTATTCTACAACTATGTAAGTAAATGTTGTAGCTTGGTAAGCTCTCCCTAGCTTGATATTTAATATGTTTAGTCACTACAAAATAAAACAACATTCCATGTAGACTCTCCCTATAGATTTGATCTTTTACAGTTCTTAGATTATTTCTCTCATAAATGTTCTCAGCAACAGATATTCCAATATGAAGTTTCTCTCCTTGTTTGTGTTCTCACTAACTGATTTTTCATATTCAGTCTCTCTCTATTTGATAACAATGCCAAATAAAATAAATAGCTCTTCAGCAGGCAAGTAATTCTCTTTTGTTCAGTCTAGATCAAGTTCCTTCATGTACTGATAAACTATTTTTGTTCCAGCCCCTACAATCTTTCACAACCTTATGAAAAACTAAAGTGTGAGTTGTGTGCATCAACATGAATGATCTTCTTATAAAATATAGGTTCATGCAACCTCCTGATCACCTTAGTGACTGATAGACAAGGGACGGACCCCTAGTCCAGTCCTCAAATATTCAAATGTGTCCTTTGGAAAGGGTTTGGTAAAAATATCAGCAAGTTGTTCTTTAGATGTTACAAACTCCAGTTTCACTTGATTCTTTTGAACTTGTTCCCTTAAGTAGTGATACTTAATAGATATATGCTTTTTTTTTAATGCATCATAGGATTCTTGGAAATATTTATAGCACTAGTGTTGTCACAATATATAATCACCACGTCAGTGATTACCTCATTCATTCCTTCCAACACTTGTTTAATCCAAGCAATATTTGAACAATTTGCAGCAGCAAAAACATATTATGCTTTAGTAGTAGACTGAGAGATGCATGCTTGTTTGTTGCTTATCCAAGTCACAAGTCATTCTCCCAAAAATAATGCTCCACTGGTTGTGCTCTTCTGGTCATCAATGTTTCCAGTCCAATCTGCATCTCTATAAACTCAGAGTTCAAATTTGCCTTCCATTATGTACCATAAACCATAGTCTTTTGTCTTGTTCAAGTATCTCAAAATTCTTTTAACTACAACCATATGTGAATCTTTAGGATTCGCAGAAAATCTTGCCACTATCCCAACTGCATATGTTATATCAAGCCTGCTGTGTACCACATACATCAGTTTTCCAATCATAGATCTGTACAGTGTCTGATTTACTTCTGTAGATTCAGCATCCTTTGTCAACTTACATATAGTTACCATCGATGTTCCTATTGGTTTTGAATCTTCCATGCCAAAAGTTTTTAACATTTCTTTAATGTATTTTGATTGAGTGATGAAAATCGCATCATTCTGTTCTATAATCTACAAACCTAAAAAGAATTTAATCTCTCCAACCATTAACATCTCAAATTACTTTCTCATTTCATCAATAAAAGATTTTCAAATCAGATCATGTCCAACAAAGATTATATCATCAACAAATATTTCAACAATCAAAATATTATCATCAAATTCTCCTTTCATGTACAAATTACTATTTTCACTAGTCCTTACAAAGCCAATACTGATAAGATAATCATGTAGTCTTTCATACCATGCTCTCGGTGCTTGCTTCAATCCATACAAAGCTTTGTGCAGTCTACATACCATGTTCTTCTGATTTGGAACAACAACGCCTTCTGGTTGTTCTATGTAGACCTCCTCCTCAAGAATTCCATTTAAAAAAGTTGATTTCACATCCATTTGATACATTTTTAATCCCTTATGTGCAGCATATGCAAGTAGTATACGAACTCCTTCAAGTCTAGCAATAGGTGCAAAGGTTTCACCATAATCTATACCTTCTTCTTGTGCATATCTCTTGCATACAAGTCTTGCCTTATTCCTAGTGATCTCACCATTTTCATTTAACTTATTTCTAAAAATTCACTTATTACCAATCACATTTTTATCTTTTGGTCTAGGTACTAATGTCCATGTCTTATTCTTATCAATCTGTTCAATTTCCTCATTCATAGCCTTAATCCATTTCTCATTTTCAAGTGCATTCCTAACATTCTATTCTTAGGTTCAAACTCACAAACTAAGCATGTATTTTGTCTTAACTTACTTCGAGTCATCATGCCAGCTTGCTTATCTCCAATGATTTGATTCTGTGGATGGTGTCTTCTAAAAAATCTTGCTAGCACTTGTTATCTTCTTTTCTCATCATTCGGTTCAAGTTCATTTTCCTGCTCGATAGCTTCTTCATGATTCTCAATTTGCATTTACTCACTCTCGGTAGTATTTTCCTGATGCTCAGTAGACTCAACCTGTGGCTTTAGTAGATAACCTGGATCTTCAACATATGTAAACCTACCATAGTCTTCTAGTTCCTTCATGCTTTCTTCATCATTCTTTTCAGTAAACTCATCAACTTTTACATTAGCACTTTCTATCATTTTATTAGTATCCTTGTTCAAACATTTATAAGCTTTACTTTTAGTAGAATATCCTAAAACTATTCATCCATCACCTTTAGAGTCAAATTTACCATTCCTATCATCTTTCAAAATATAACACCTACTACCAAAGATTCTAAAATAACTTACATTCGGTGATATCCAAACCATAACTCATAAGGTGTCTTGTTTGTGTCTTTCTTCAGGTGAACTCGGTTTAGGGTGTACACTATAGTGCTAACTAGCTCTCTCTAGTACATTTGTGCAACATTTTTCTCAATCATCAATGTTCTAGAATAATCAACAATAGATCGATTCCTCCTTTCAACAATCTCATTTTGTTGCGGTGTTCTAGGTGTAGAAACCTATCTTTTGATTCCATGCTCATTACAAAAATTAGTGAATTCATCAGAAACAAACTCACCTCCTCTATCAGACCTTAAGCATTTCAATTCTTTCTTAGTTTCTTTTCCAACTTTAGCCTTATACCATTTAAACAATTTGAATGGCATTAAGAAATGATAACTAGTAAAACTGCTACCGGTACAAGTATTGTCATTGATTGGCAAAAGAGGATAGAGATATTTCATCTCGCTAAAGTCTAAAGATCTAAGGAGATCTATATGAAAAGAGGCTGGTTTGGAAACTGGTGACAATATATAAGAAATAAAAGACTGTAATCAAGAGCAATCGGTCACTACGCAAAGCATCTGCAACCGAGTAATGTATATAGTCAAGGAAAGGATGATTCAACCTTCAACCAAGGACTAGGATACAACTGGTGTAGATAAGCACAAAGGAAGTAAAAGTGCAAACTGGTGTCAACAACACAATCGAAGAATGTGCGACTGGTAAGAAAATGAAGGAATATTGACAGATCAAGGACTCTTACCTATTCACAACATGAGGATCTCAACCGATCTAGTAATGAATCCGGTATGAACCGAGAAAGTCATAGTCAAATATCTATTTCAACCAACTCTTTGACTAATATTTCTTGCACTAAATCTGAAAGACTTTGAGTTAACATAGTGATCAGTCTAAAGTGCGTCTAGAGGTTTTAAATCTGAAATCTGTGGCTTTAAAAAGAAGAGTTATCTCTTATGAAGGAAAGGTGCTTGACATACATTCATTTTTTTCTTCATAAGGCGGATAAAGCAAGGGCATGCATTAGATGTTTCCTCAGTAAACTGATACTCCATTGAGTGATGTATCTGAAAGGGATCTGAAGTTAGGTCATGCATAAGAGGTGCAATTAGGGCAAGAAATCTATATATTATTTTGCCTCTTAAGAATATGAGTTGCCTTCATTTTGCCGAAGAAAAAAGTGAAGTTGAAAGCTTAAAAGAAGCGACGAAAAATTGAGAAGAAAAGAAGAGAGAAATAAGAGTGTGCAAAGAAGCACAACAATAGAAGAGAACACACCTGTAGCGATTGGTGATGGTTCTCAGTTGAGCACAAACAAAGATCTTATCAGGCTATGCAAAGCCATTTGTAAAAGGTCAATCTTTCTATTATTTTCTAGCAATTACAATAGTTAAATCTCACTATTTGGGTGGACGCTAACAGGTCCCTTGTATCAAATTCCTTGACCAGGTGACATCTTTCAAGGTGTTCTAAGTCCTCTAACCAAGCAGGCACTAATTGGACTTATTGTAACAAATCCCTTAACTGGGTCGCATTTAACTGTGCATTGTAATCCTTTAACCCAGAAGGCTCCTAACATGGCCTACTCTAGAAGAGTGCAAAATTTGTGAGGTCTCCTCACACTGTGGTTTTCACCCTAATCAGGTTTGCACATGATAAATCTGGTGTCATGTGTGATTGTTTGCTTGCTATTATTATATCTCTTAATCTGTTTGGCTTAAAGTTATAAGTATATTTCACCAAATTTAAAGAAAAGAGTTTTAGAGATGTTGATTCACCCCTCCCCTCTCAGCACTAGTTGGGACTATCAATTGGTATCAGAGCCAAGTCTTATTTTCTTTACTGCTTAACTTCATAAAGAAAAATTCAAGATGATGAGAAAGAAAGGACCAAAGTTTTCAAAACAAAACTTTACTTTGTGGTGCAGCAAAATGAAGCTGTATATGAAGACCACTAAAGATCAATACTAGAATCATGTAACCATTGATTAGACTGAACCCTCAAGAATCCTAACACCTAATGAACAAAAGATCAAGTTTGAGCACACGGCTTCTATGGATATGATAGCCAGCACACTACTTGCTCATGTCTATGTTGAGATAGAACATCTAGAATCTGCTTTCAAGATGTGGTCCAAGTTGCAAGTGGTATATGGAGGATACCCAAATGTTCAAAGAGACAAGGTTGAAAACCTTAGAGGAAAGTATGATGACATGAGGATGAATGAAGGAGAATAGATTGAGCAATACAACAACCAGATCAAAGAGGTGATCAACTCCATCAAAAGTGTTGGAGGAAAGCTTAGTGAAGAGGAGGTGGTTAGAAAAATACTGAGAATTCTTAGACCTCAATATGTCATTAAGATCTCTACTATTCAGCTCAGATTGGTGACCAAAGATCAAGTCACCCTAGACTCCCTAATCGGTAAGTTGGTTGCTTTTGAATTAAGTAATTTTGATAATAGCTTACCCATTCAGGAAGTAACATTTAAGTCTTTTATCAATATCTCTTCTACCAAAAAGGGAAGAGAAACTAGTAACTACTATACCGTTAAGATTGATAATCTTATTGAGAATTTTCTCTCATAAGAGATGGAGCAAAATGAGTTTGAAGCACTCATTGCTAAGAGATTCCCCATAGGGAAAGGGAATTACAAAGAAAAGCGTCCTCTAAAATGCTTTTCTTGAAACAAAATAGGACATATTGCTACAAGATGTCTAGATAATGATAATAAAGATAAGAGAGACTAGTTCAAGAGCAAAGCAAAGAAGAAATGTTGTCTTGCAGAGGAAGGAGTCGCAAACAATGAATCTGAAGACTCTGAGGATCCAGAAATTGCATTTGTTGCAATAAAAGAGGAGAGCCCAGTGGTAAGTGAAATGACACTTATATCAAGATCTCATGAGCATGATGATTGGATCATTGACAATGGCTACACTCACCACATGACCAGTGACAAGAACAAGTTTATCAACTTGGAGGTCAATGACAGCGGATTAGTAACCTTTGGAAATAATTCTCCCTGTGCCATTAAAGGAAAAGGTTCTATTGCACTCTGCAATAGTGTTTTCTATGAAGATGTGTACTGGGTTGAAGGACTCAAGTACAATTTAATTAGTGTTGTACAACTAAATAACAAAGGATTCCTGTTGGAATTAGGACAAGGTTCTTGTATAGTCAAGAATCAGTCTGGAGCCCATGTTGCAAACAGTAGACAAAGCAAAGGTAATTTGTTCTACCTAGACTCAATGGAAGGATCTTTTCTCATAGCTTCAGTCAAAGGAGAATCAAGCAAAATCTGTCTTACTTACAAAGAAGATAATAGTTGGCTATGGCGCAAGAGATCCTGCCACATAAACTTTGACAATATTGTCAAGGTGAGCAAAAAGAAATTAGTTAGAGGACTCCCTAAGATTACAAAACCCATGAGAGCTGTTTGTAAAGATTTTTAGTTAGTAAAACTCACAGGAACAAGTTTCAGCAGTAAGTCATTTTCTACTGAAAATGTTCTAGATCTTATGCACACATATTTGTGTGAACCAATGAAGACAAAGAGCTATTATGGAGACTAATACTTCATGCTCTTTGTAGATGACTTCTCAAGAATGATGTGGACACTCTTTCTTAGAGAGAAATCAAAGGCCTTTCACATGTTCAAAATATACAAGGCTAGAGTGGAAAAGAAAATCGGTAAAAGATTGAAGTGTCTGAGATCAAATAAAGGAGGTGAATACACCTCTGAAGAGTTCACTCACTATTGTGAGGAACATGGAATAAAGAGACAACTATTTGCACCAAGGACTCCTTGGCAAAATAGAGTAGCACAAAGAAGAAACATGACTTTAATTGACTATGCTAGAATCATGCTGATTTAGAAGGATCTTCCTCATCACTTCTGGAGAGAAACCATCAACACTAATGTCTATACACTAAATCGAGTTGAAGTAAAAAAGTGAACCAGTAAGACTCCTTATGAACTATGGTTCACACATACTCCTAGTGTAGGTTATTTTAAAATATTTGGTAGTAAATGTTACATCAAAAGAGATATGTACTCTGGAAAGTTTGATCCTAAGAGCGAAGAAGGAACATTTTTGGGTTACTCTACCAAAAGCAAGGCCTATCGGTGTCTGAACAAGAGAACAGACAAAATAATTGAAAGCCTCAATGTAAAATTTGATGAATAATCAAAATCAATTAAGAAGACCGGTCATTATGATCATGACAATCTTAAAGGTTAAATTGAAGGAAATACCTTTGAGTTCAATGAAGCATCAATTGAAGATGAAAGAAAACACCATATGAATAGACATTTGGAGCAAGAGACTATATCTGAAGCACACAATGGTGAAGAAGAAGATGTTCAAAACCATGATGAAGAAATTGCTCAACTGGAAGAGCCTGACCGAGAACAATGACTAGTTCTCCCAAGGTATGTCACATATCACTCTACTGACAACATTATTGGTGACAAACATGCTAATGTCTTGACCAAGAAAAAGGCCAAAAAGAATATCTGTTTGTATTCCTATATAGAGTTGAAAACCACCAGGGAAGCTCTAGAAGATGAAAATTGGGTCAAGGCCATGGAGGAATAAATTGAGAAAATTGAAAAGAATGATACATGGGAGCTTGTAACAAGACCACAAGACACGAATGTCATAGATACCAAGTGGGTATACATGAACAAGCTGAATGAGGAAGGGAAAGTAATAAGAAATAAGGCAAGATTGGTCTACAAAGGGTATGCCCAGGAAGCTGGACTGGACTATGGAGAAATGTTTGCACCAGTGGCTAGATTGGAAGGAGTGAGAATTCTTCTTGCCTATGCTGCTCACAAGAAATTTAAAGTATATCAGATGGATGTCAAGTCTACATTCCTAAATGGAATACTAGAAGAGGAAGTCTACATTGAACAACCAGAAGGCTTCACATCTGCACAAAATGAAGGTATGGTTTGTAAACTGAAAAAGGCTCTTTATGGACTTAAGCAAGCTCCAAGGGCTTGGTATGAGAGGTTGAATTCATACCTTCTGACCATAGAATTCACAAGAATCGGGGACAACAACAACATGTATCTCAAAATCAGAAAAGATGGAAATCTGATTGTTGAGATCTTTGTAGATGACATCATCTTTGGAGGAGATGGTAGGATGAGCAAAGCCTTTGCTGAAGAGATGAAGAAAGAATTTGAGATGTCTATGATAGGTGTCATTAAATTCTTCGTTGGACTACAGGTCCATCAGCTAAAAGAAGGTATTTTTATCTCTCAGTCCAAGTATATAAAAAAAATTCTTAAGACTTTTAGACTTGAAGAATCTAAACCGGTTGGAACTCCAATGATAACTAACCTCAAATTATCAAAGGAGGATGATGCAAAAGAAGTAAATGAAACAATATATCGGTCCATGATAGGAAAATTATAGTATGTTGTTCACAGTAGACTGGATATTGCACATGTAGTTGGCATAGTGGCAAGATTCTCTGCAAATTCCAAAGAGACACATCTGATAGCAGTGAAGAGAATTTTTTAGATATCTAAAGGGTACTGAGGAATATGGCTTGTGGTTTCCACACATAGGAGGATTCCTAGTAAAATTTTACACTAACGCAGACTGGGCTGGCAACATTGATGACAGAAAGAGCACAAGTGGAGGTGCATTCTTTCTCGGTGGTAGAATTGTCTCTTGGACAAGTAAAAAATGAAACTACATTTCACAATCTACTGTAGAGGTTGAATATGTTGTTGTAATCAATTGCACAAGGTAATCTAGATCAAACAACTTCTGGAAGGAATCAAAGAACATATACCTAAACCAATAGCTATCTATTGTGATAGCACCAGTGTAATTAACATATCCAAGAACCCTATCATGCACTCCAAGACAAAGCACATTGCCATCAAGTATCATTACTTGAGAGAGTTGGTACAAGACAAGGAAGTAAGATTGGAGTATGTTCCCACAAAGGAAAAAATTGTTGATATCTTCACAAAGCCATTACCAAAGAGTACTTTTAAGTATCTCAGAGGTAAACTAAGGGTGATACCCCTTCATGATCTTCAGTAAAACTGCAAAGGTGATCATCAGTTCATTATGCTTCAACAGAGGGTCACATCCCATCTTTTCTGGACTGATGACAAGGATTGCTACTCGTAGGGGGGGTAGATTAGATAAAGGTAGTCTTTCAGACTAGCCTTTGGCATTATTGTCAAAAAGGGGTAGAGTTTGGCAATAAATGGGTAGATAAACCGACAGTGGCAGTAGCAGTGATACAAAGATGCAAAACATCATAAAATCAGTGATATGATGATGATATGATTTCCAATCAAGGTTTTTCCATCAATGCCAAAGGGGGAGATTGTTGGCATTAAAAAATGATAACCGGCAAGCCTGCTACCGGTACAATTATTGTTATTGACTAGAAAAGAGGATAGATATTTGTCATTGTTAGAATAACTGAGAGGGGGGTGAATCAGTTAGATCATTTATCCTACAGTCCCAATCGCAAAGATGTAGCTTATAAAACAATTTTAATAAATTCTACAACTCGGTAACATAAACTATTAAACTGTCTATGCATTCATTGATTACCAGTCAATTAACTCACCGTGATTACCGGCCAAATCACATATGTAGTATGTAAAGTATGAGGATAAAACAATCATCACAGAAACATATAACACAATGATTTAACGTGGAAACCCTGCTAAGGGAAAAACCGCTCGGGACCAATAACCCAAAATATTTTTCACTCTTCTGAAGTGATCTCGGTGAAGAGTCAACCCTGTTAAAGGTTAAAAACACACTGTTAGGTGTGACCTTGTTAGAGGATTTAAGACTAACAGTTATCGTTCAACCATCATTCACTATGGGGTTGATAGGATAACAATGTGCATTCATTTAATGACATAGGGCATAACATAAGATGGTTAAGTCCACTCGGTTAAGAGATTTTTCTGTATCAATGGTTAAACTGAAACAGTAGTTGATCTGATTACAATACAAATTATTTTTCAGATGTTCAAATCTATTCAAAGCTCATACAAATCCTCTAATCAATATATCAATTCACTTCATCAACTTCCTTTTAGTCGGTAATAGCTCTCTGACGCTCAGTATTGTTTTGCAATTCGGTTCTTTTTCAACCAATCTAATCGAGCATGCATGAAACTGTATTCATGCGAAATCTCTGCAGTCTCCTTTCTTTTAGCATCTGTTCAACAATGAAACTCATATCTCTTATATAGACAAATAAACCATTGTCATATCATCCATCAAATTTTGCCGCTTATTCTCCTTCATTGATTTTGCCTCTTAACCCTTCCTTGGCAGTTGTGTTAGTAACACGTTACAATTCCATCCTTTAGACCTTCTCTAAATTTTGTATCCATGGATCTCATAACAAACTTTATCCTTAACCTCAAAATCATAACAATTTCTAGCTCATCAATTTCTATCGGCTAAACTAAGCATTTAATACTTTCAACCATACTCAATTAACAAAGAAATATGTCTGTGAATACAAGCTCAGTTAATATTGTTGCTCGGTATACACAACAGTGGCTCAGTGTATATTGAAGTCTTCATTTACCAACCACATTGCTTTGTGCAGTTTTTCTTCCTTCATCATAGATTAATGCAACATAATCAAGTCAACATAATGATATCATAGACTCATCAATAAGTTACCCAAAGTGTTCCTTATCTTCGTCTATCATATCCATCTTCCTCTATGTAGATAATTCAGTTCTTCATCTTTTCTCCCTTCTGCAAATGTTTCGATGTTTGTAACTTACATGATAAGTACTATCAAAACTAGTTGACATCAATGACAACATAATGACTGATTTAATTATCTTATATAACCTTTCAGTAACTCGATGATCTCTAATCACTGATCTTCAAGTCATTCAGGTATTCAATTAGTTGTAGTTCATCAATCTCTCCCTTTGGCATTAATGGCAACACAAGCAATATGAAATATGTCATACACATACCAAACATGTATTCCATAACTATTTAAGTAAATGTTCTAGCTCGGTAAGCTCTCCCTAGCTTGAGTTTTTTTTAATATGTTTAATTACTACGTTACATAATAGCATTACAAGTGCAGACTCTCCTCTGTGGTTTTGATCTTTTTAGCTCTTTTGATCTTTTTGTTCTCAACAACAAATCTTCAAATCTCTCCCTTAGATAGATAGTCCATTTTTGTTCATCATATTATTTATTTCTCCTTTTGACAACAATGCCAAAGAAAAACATAAAACATATAGCTCTGCAAATAGCCAAGTAACTTTCTATTGTTTAGTGCAGATAATGTATCTCGGTATACTGATATGCAAGTTCTATGTTCTAACTCCTCAAATCTTTCACAACCTTAGACATAATCCAAAGTGTGAGCTATGTTGCATCAACATGAATGATCTTCTGATAAGAGTAGGATGATGCAACCTCTAGATCACATTAGTTACTAATAGACAGGGGATGGACCCCAAGTCTAGTCCTCAAGTATTCAAAAGTGTCCTTCGGTAGAGGTTTGGTAAAAATATCAGCAAGTTGCTCCTTTGATGTAACATATACCATTTTGACTTGCTTCTCCTATACTTTTTCTCTTAAGTAGTGATACTTAATTGATATATGCTTTGTCTTCGAATGCATTACAAGATTCTTAGAAATATTTATTGCACTGGTGTTGTCACAATATATAATCACTGGCTCAGTGATTACCTCATTCATCCCTTCCAAAACTTTTTTGATATAAGCAATGTTTGAATAGTTTGTAGTAGCAGCAACATACTCTGCTTTAGCAGTAGACTGAGAAATACAAGGTTGTTTATCACTTGTCCAAGTTACAAGTCTTTCACCAAAGAAAAATGCTCCTCTGATTGTGCTCTTCCTGTCATCTATATTTCTAGCCCAATCTATGTCAGTGTAAACTCTGAGTTCAAATTTTCCTTCCTTAGGATACCATAAACCATAATCCTCCATTTTCTTCAAGTATCTTAAGATTCTTTTCACTGTAATCATATGTGAATCCTTTGGATTGGCAGAAAATCTAGCCACAATCCCAACTGCATGTGCAATATTAGGTCTACTATATACTACATACATCAGTTTACCAATCATAGATCGGTATAATTTTTTATTGACCTCTGTAGATTCATCATCTTTTGTTAGTTTGCGGCCTATGACCATCAATGTTCCAACTGGTTTAGCATCTGTCATGCCAAATGTTCTCAATACTTCCTTTATGTACTTTGATTGTGTGATGAAAATTCCATCTTTTTGATGAATAACCTGCAAGCGTAGAAAAAACTTAATCTCTCCAAACATAGACATTTCAAATTATTTTCTCATCTCATCAGCAAAAGCTTTACAAATATGATCTTGTCCTCCAAAGATTATATCATCCACAAATATTTCAGCAATCAAAATAGTATCATTTGATCCTCCTTTCATGTACAAATTATTGTTTTCACTAGTTCTTACAAAACCAATACTCAAAAGATAATTATGTAACCTTTCATACCATGCCCTCGGTGCTTGATTTAATCCATATAAGGCTTTATGCAGTCTATATACCATGTCTTTCTTGTTCGGATCAACAAATGCTTCTGGTTATTCTATGTAGACGTCCTCTTCTAGTATTTCATTTAGAAAAGCAGACTTAACATCCATTTGATAGACTTTGAATTTCTTGTGTGCAACATATGCAAGTAGCATGCAGACTCCTTCCAGTCTAGCAACAAGTGCAAAAGTTTCACTATAATCAACACCTTTTTCCTGTGCATATCCCTTGCAAACAAGTCTAGCTTTGTTCCTTGTAACTTATCCACTCTCATTCAGCTTATTTCTAAAAATTCATTTAGTACTGATAACATTTTTATCTTTCGGTCTAGGTACCAAAGTCCATGTTTTGTTCTTCTCAATTTGTTTTATCTCTTCATTCATAGCATTGATCCATTCATCATTCTCAAGTGCAACCTCAACATTCTTTGGTTCAAACTCACAAACTAGACATGCATTTTGTCTTAACTTACTTCTGGTTTGTATGCCAGCTTACCTATCTCCAATGATTTGGTTCTCAGGGTGATGTTTTCTAACAAATCTCGCTAGCACTTGATCTCTTCTTTGTTCCTCAGCATGTTCAGGTTCATTTCCTTGCTCGACAACTTCCTGATCCTCAGTTTCCCTTTGTCATTCCTCGGTGTTATTTTCCCGATTCTTGGTCAACTCATCCTGTGGGTTCCGTAGGTACTCTGGATGCTCAACATAAGTGAATCTATCATAGTCTTCTAGCTCCTTATTACTTGCTTCATCATTTTTATCAGTAAATTCATCAACTCTGACATTAGCACTTTCAATCATCTTATTAGTAGATTTATTCAAGAACTTGTAAGCTTTACTTTTAGTAGAATATCCAAGAAATATTTCCTCATCCCCTTTAGAGTCAAACTTCCCATTTCTATAATCTTTCAGAATAAAACATTTTCTACCAAATTTTTTGAAGTAACTTACACTCGGTGTGTTTCCAAACCATAACTCATAGGGTGTTTTATTTGTGTCTTTCTTCAATTGTACTCGGTTCAGGACATATATAATTGTGCTAACTGCTTCTCTCTAGTACATCTATGCTACATTTTTCTCTATCATCAGTGTTATTGCACAATCAATAATTGATGTGTTTCTCCTTTCAGCAATCCCATTCTATTGTGGTGTTCTAGGTCCAGAAACCTATCTTTTTATGCCATGCTCATTACAATAGTTAGTGAATTCATCATAAACAAACTCACCACCTCTATCAGACCTTAAGCATTTTAGTTCTTTTCTGGTTTCCTTTTCTGCTTTAGCTTTATACCATTTAAACATCTTAAATGCCTCAGATTTCTCCTTTAAAAACATAACAGTCATCAATCTAGTATAATCATCAACAAACAGAATAAAGTATCAATCTCCATAGTAGCTCTGAGTTCTCATGGGACCACATAGGTCAGTGTGAACTAACTCCAAGATTTTTTTTGTTGAATAGTCTTTACTTTTGAAACTAGAGTTTGTCATCTTACCTTTCTGACATTGATGACACATAACATGATTCGGTTTAGTTAGGCTAGGCAATCCTCTAACTTTTCTCTTTCTACTGATCTTAATCATGTTATCAAAATTTACATGACATAACCTTTTATGCCACAACCATGCATCTTCATCTTTAACTAATAAACAAGAAGTCTCAACATTGTCAAGATAAAATAAGTTACCTTTTGTTTGTCCTCCTATTTTGACAAGCTTTCCATTTTCATTGTAGATCTTCAACTTCTTGCTTTCAAATGCCACTCAGTGACCTGAATTGTTAAGTTGTGCTACACTCAACAAATTGTAATTTAGTCCATTTACCCAATAAGCATTGTCACATATAATTTTGTCATTTATCAATAAAGATCCCTTTCCTTTAACCATACAAGGTGTATCATTACCCATCTTTACTGAACCTCCATTATAATGCTTAAGATGATTAAACTTATCTTTATCACCAGTCATGTGATGTGTACAACCACTATCAATGATCCAAGTATCATTTTTACTAACTTTAGAAATAAGTGTTGTCTCTACATACCTTTCCTCTTCTTCAGAATCATCTTTCATCGCAACAAATACAACCTCCACACCATCATCTAAGTCAGTGTCAGTGTCCTCATCTTCAACTAAGTAACATGTATTTTTCCCCTTATCTTTGTGATCTTGGTTATTTCTATTGTAATGTCAGTAACCTCTATTGTTTCTTCTTTCATAACTTCCTTCACCAGATTGGCCTTGATCTTTATCTTCCTCTTTCCTATTGGGACATCTAGCAGCAATATGACCAACTTCTTTATAGTTAAAGCATGCTAAAGGTAATTTTCCCTTATATCTACCTTTACCTTTAGGCAATCTCCAGGCCATAAGAGCTTCAAGTTCATCAAGCTCATCATCAGTATTCCTATCACTATTATTCCTTATATCATGTCTATTGCTAGATTTACTAATCTTCAAAGAAGACATAATAGCAGACTCAATAGATGGTACAACACTATTATCAAAATTGTTTAGCTCAAATGCTGTTAGCTTACCAATCAGACTATCAAGAGTAAGAGTGCTACCAAGTGTAGACCTCATTTCATGTATTGCAGATATTCTGATTGCATAAGCAAGCAACAAAGTTTCTTAGAATTTTACTTACCACTGTATCTTCATCAATGACGCCACAAGATCCTCGGCTAGCATTGACTACCTCTTTTATTCAATTTGTATATTGAGTAATGTTTTCTCCTTCCTTCATTTTCATATCATTGAATCTACCTCTTAAGATTTTAGCTTTGGCTCTTTTCACATTTGCATCACCACCATAAACTTGAGCTAGTTTATCCCACATTTCCTTTTAAGTAGTGCAGTTCTTGACATCCTCAAATTCAGCATCAGATAAAGTAGAAACAATCTCTATCATAGTCAAGTTGTGCTCATGTCGATCTTTCAGTTGATCAATAGTCAAGGGTCCAGTCAATGGTTGTAAGTAGCCATTCTCAATTAGAAGTAAGGCAAAATCTCTGATTCCGGATATGTGAAGTTTCATATGACTTTTTCATATTGTAAAGTTGTCCTTGTTCAGCTTTGGTACTTCCCTCTTATACATCTTGCAATCTTTCTGCTGAAGTCCTTAAAATTTTGTTCCAAGCAACCAATGCTATGATACCAATTGTTAGAATAACTAAGAGGGGGTGAATCAATTAGATCAGTTATCCTACAGTTCCAATCATAAAGATGTAGCTTATAAAACAATTTCAACAAATTCTGCAGCTCGGTAACATAAACTATTAAACTGTCTGTGCATTTATCGATTACCAGTCAATTAACTCACTATGATTACCAACAAAATCAAATATGTAGTATGTAAAGTATGACAATAAAACAATCATCACAGAAACACATAACACAATGATTTAATGTGGAAACCCCGCTAAGGGAAAAACCACCTGAGATCGGTAACCCAAAATAATTTTCAGTCTTCTGAAATGAGCTCGGTGAAGAGCCAATCCTATTAAAGGTTACAAACACACTATTAGGTGTAACCTTGTTAGAGGATTTAAGACTAATAGTTATCGTTCAACCAACATTCACTATGGGGTTGATAGGATAACAATGTACATTCATTGAATGACATAGGGCATAACATAAGACGGTTAGGTCCACTCGGTTAAGAGATTTTTCTGTATCAATGGTTAAACTAAAACAACAGTTGATCTGATTACAATACAACTTATTTTGCAAATGTTCAGATCTATTCAAAGCCCATACAAATCCTCTAATCAATATATCAATTCACTTCCTCAACTTACTTTTAGTCGGTAATAGCTCTCTGACGCTCAGTACTATTCCGCAGTTTGATTCTTTTTCAACCAATCTAATCATGAATGCATGAAAGTGTATTCACGTGAAATCTCTCCAGTCTCCTTTCTTCTGGCATCCGTCCATTTCAACAATGAAACTCATATCTCTTATATAGACAGATAAACCATTTTCATATCATCCATTAGATTTTGCCATTTTTTCTCCTTCATTGATTTTTCCTATCAAACCTTCCTCAGTAGTTGTGTCAGTAACATGTTACAATTCCATCCTTTAGATCTTCTCTAAATTTTTTTTGTCATGGATCTCATAAAAAACTTTGTCCTTAACCTCAAAATCATAACAATTTCCAGCACATCAATTTTTGTCATCTAAACTAAGCATTTAATACTTTCAACTATACTCGGTTAACAAAGAAATGCGTCAGCGAATACAAGCTCGGTTAATATTGTCGCTCGGTATACACAACACTGGCTCAGTGGATACTGAAGTCTTTGTTTACCGACCACATTTCTTTGTGCAGTTTTGCTTCTTTCTTCATCATAGATTAATGCAACATAATCAAGTCAACATAATGATATCATAGACTCATCAATAAGTTACCCAAAGTGTTTCTTATCCTCATCTATCATATCCATCTTCCTCTATGTAGATAATTCAGTTCTTCATCTTTTCTCCCTTTTGCAGATATTTAGATGTTTGTAACTTACATGATAAGTACTGTCAAAACTAGTTGACATCAATGACAACGTAATGATTGATTTAATTATCTTACATAATCTTTCAATAACTCGGTGATCTCTAATCACTGATCTTCAAGTCATTCAGGTATTCAATATGTTGTAGTTCATTGGTCATCTCTATAAAGTCTAAAGATCTAAGGAGATCTATATGAAAAGAGGTTGGTTTGGCAACCGGTGACAACATACAAGAAAGAAAAGACTGTAATCAAGAGCAACCGGTCACTACACAAATCATCTACAACTAGGTAATGTATACGGTCAAGGAAAGGAGGATTCAATCGTCGACTGAGGACCAGGATACAACAGGTGTAGACAAGCACTAAGGAAGTAAAAATACAAATCGGTATCAACAACACAATCGAGGAATGTGCGATCGGTAAGCAAAGGAAGGAATAGTGACAGATCAAAGACTCTTACCAATTTACAACATGAGGATCTCAACCGATCTAGTAACGACTTCGATATGAACCGAGGAAGTCATAGTCAACTATATGTTTCAACCAACTCTTTGACCGAGATTTCTTGCACTAAATTTGAAACACTTTGAGTTAATATATTGATCCGTCTGAAGCGTGTCTGGAGGTTCTAAAGCCAGAATCTATGGCTTTAAAATGAAGAGTTATCTCTTATGAAGAAAAGGTGCTTGACACACATCTATTATTTTCTTCATAAAGTTGATAAAGCAAGGGCATGCATCAGATATTTCCTCAATAAACTGATACTCCACTGAGTGATGTCTCCAAAAGGGATCTGAAGTCAGTTCATGTGTTAGGGATTTTTCTTGTAGGGTCAAACTTCGCAAGATATGGGCTTGATTCTCAGTTAAAAGGGACTCTAAGTTTGCAAGAAAAGCCTAATTAATGAAGATTGGATAAGATCCTCCTTCTACTTCGAGCTCCACAAGACTCAGGCGGGTATTGCTTATGAATAGGTTACTATATTTCAAGTAAGCTTTTGATTAGTGGATTTGGTCTTCACTGTCATGCTATTTAGGCTTCAGATCACTTCAACAAAAGATCACTTTGTAGACAGCTCAGAATCTCTTGATAGAAAGCTTGACAATAGAAACTATAAATGTAACAGCATTGACAATGGAAATAAGGACATAAATCCTTCTTTTTTTTGTGAGTATAACTCAAGGAAGGTTAACCTCTGATTCACTCTTCAAGGAATCAACAAACTGAACTATATCACCTAGATATAGTCCTTTCATAATATGCATAAAATTTAAAATAGAAATGAACTAGTAATGATATTTTGTGTTTGATGACAGAAAGATGACTGTATAACAAACATCCAGCCAGTGCCTATTCCATTGGGCAAAAGAGTCTAAATATAAATCCACAAGAAGATTTTAAGGAAATACAGTAGAATGTCTTACAAACTACATGCAATCTGGATAGGATACCTTACAAACTATTCTGTCAATCTTATGGTGTTATCATCAAATCCTAACACATATGTCTACTCTCTGAAACTATTTATGAAATTTAATCCTCTTCTTGAGAGAAACTCACAAATAATTAAACAAACTATCTTGTAGTTGGTATATTTTCAGATGTCTTACAAATAAAATATACAAGAGCAGAACACAAAGTAAAGAGACAATAACCATGTAAGATAGAAATTGCACTGTATCTTATTGAAAATGAGCCTGTCTCAATACATACAAAGTTTAAAATTTCTAGAGCTAGATACAAGACTGAGAAATTTGTTCTACATAAATATATTCAATATTCATCCTTTAGGGACATGCTCACAATAGAGCAGTCACAGGAACTGGAAACAAAAAGAACAGGAACCAAGAACCCTTACAACTGAGAAGAGAAGAGAAGAGAATAAAAAGAAGAAACTCTAAAATCTGTACTTGACCAACTCCTGTCCATTCTGCAATCTAATCTCATTTACTTCTCTCTTCCTTTGAAAATTTGATCTTCCCAGACATCTTCAAAATTTGATAAATTTGTCTTTTTTTTCCATAAAATCTGCTCATCTACTAGAAATCTGATTAATTTGTCCTTTACTCTTCCTTGAAATTCAATCCTTTGTATCTTCTGATCTTTTCATCCACTGAAAATTTGAATCATTCTTCCCACCGGATTAGCAAAATCAATCAATTTTGGAAGAAGGAAAATCTCCCCAAAATCTGGTCATGGATTTAAAAGCTCTTATTGCTCTTAGCAACTTGATCTGATCTAGTTCTACCTACCATCATTGTATCCGTCATCTTCTGGCGTTTCAGAAAACATATTATACTGTCATATTCTGATAAAAAATGAATCTCCTAGACATTTTCCCGTGAGTAGCTCTGCCATTAAAAAAATTTAAAATTTCTCAAATGTTTCAACTTTATTATGCCTTTTAAATCTTTTATAACTTTTAAAATCTGCACATGCCACCAGAACTTGTCACTTGTCACCATCTCATTCACTGCTTGGACTAACCCATCCTTAACCTCAGCCCATCTGGAGATCTGGAGACTACATTAATCTCTTAGTCTCTGAATAATTTCCTTAACCATGGTTTCATTTAGAGACTTGGAAAAATCTCTTTAGTCTTTAGATCTCATAATCATTTTCTCTCTCTACTTTTCTTTATAAGATTTGGAGACTAACTTTAGTCTCTAGATCTCTAGATAGTTATTTGGAGATTAGGAGACTATTCTCCAAGTCTCATAATCACTTTTTCTCATTATGAGATTTGGAGACTAACTTTATTTGGAGATCTAGAGACTTGGAGATCTGGCAACTTGAAGATTTGGAAACTAGTTAGTCTCTAGATCTCTAAATGTTAGTAACTTAACCACTAGCATTCAAAGACTTGCAGACTAGTTAGTCTTTAGATCTTTGAATGTTAGTGACTTAACCGCTAGCATTATGAGATTTGGAGACTAACTAGTCTCTAAATTTTTTAATGTTAGTGACTTAACCACTAGCATTTGGAGATTTGGAGACTAGCATTTTTTGCCAGCATTTTTTCAACAAAATTTATTCTGAGCCCACTAGCACTGAAACCAAGGTGGATGCACAAGCATGGAAAAGCATAGCTTTCTCTATTTGATTTACTTCATATGTTTGTGGTATTCCATATAAACACTTCAAATTTCAAAATTGAGAGCAATGTGGGACAAAACTTTATGAAGAAAATGCTGATTTTTTATGGTTGCTGGTACTCAGAGAACCATAACTTTTGATTTTCAAACTGAGTTTTTCTTAAATTTTTTTTGTACAATGCACACATGACCATCTCAAACATATGTAAAATTCAACCCAACCCAATTTGTATTTTTTGATTTATGATAAAAAAATGTGACTGAAAATCTGAACAATGCACACTCAGAGAACATTGACAATCTGCAAACAGAATAGCTCCGACAAAGTGACTAAATGGGTACATGGGGAGTTGAAAATTGGCATGATGACTCATTCCCATGTCTAAAATATGATACAACCACTAGCACATTATGATCAATCTCTGGGAGAAAGATACAATCAACCAAATAGGGCCTTTGACAGTGATTTGACATTTAAACAGAATTGTGCAATTTGACACTTGCTCAAAATGGGACTTCACCGAATGATTCGGGATGATAAAGTAACATCATAGAATGCATGCATATATTGAATGAAGTGTGTTCAACACCTAGAACACCTCATAAGCTTCAAAATGACAGCCAAGTACATATGTATGAAAATGATTTAAAGAGCTTTAAATTGCAAAATTTTTAACATGGTGCTCAAAACCCATGTTCTATTTTTGAGTACCAACAGTGGCTCTGACTGTGAACGTATGCCCCATGTGGGCATGTAGAGAACCTCAGAATCTCATGGTAGAAGCAAACCACCTCGTAAAAATCAAATCTAGATTTTCCACTTCTCGTCTTTTCACCCTTCCTTCTTGACACCTCTTCTCAAAAAATGGGAACAGACCTGAAAGCAAACACACAACTGAAAGCAAAGAAACTGTACAATATATACATTATTTGCAAAGGCTCAAAGCCTCAAAACTGAAATCAATTTTTACCTCTGCGATACATTTGGTTTTCATCTCCATATAACAGTGGTAAACTGAAATGTTTGCTTGCAAGTGTTTGATTGAACATACTGTCATTTTCCTTCATCACATCAAACAAGAAACAATCAACGAACTCACCATCACTTGGCAAATAAAGTCACCAAAATACTATGAATGTTGATCATTGTGTGACATCACATCATCATATCCTTCCTTATTGCTGACTTGCTGAATGAGAAAACATTCCAGCTCTCTCTCAAAGCTGAAATCAAACTTCTGATGAACACTAGTTTGCAGCAAAATACAAGCTTCATTTACATCAGTTTGCAAACTAAAATAGAATGTCTCTAAACAAAAATCTGACTACAAAGAGTCAAGGACATTATCTGAATCATCTTCAATATCTTCCTGCAAAGTATTAGCATGATACAAATCCAGAGCTTGTTGGTGGGTGAGAGAGAAAATACCAGTATATTCATTATCTGCACATGAAACTTGAGCCATTGAAGGATCATATTTTAATGATTTAATGGAAAATTCAGAATCAGAACAGGATTCAAAATCCACACTACTATCCCAGTCAATACTCAACATTATGTTTGGAGTCTCCACATCCATTGAAGCTGAAACAAAACTGATGACCTCATCATCTGATAAATCATACTCAATCTGATTCTGGTCTAGTGATATGGGAAGACAGGAAAAATTAGAAATATAAATGTCAAAACTTTGACCATCCGATATATTTTTCTTGTTAAATTGAATATGTGTGAAGTGTTGAGTTTCTAATCTTTCTTTCCCCGAAACTCTAAGATACTCATAGGATAACAAATCTGAAACTTGCTCACTATGAAGTGAACAACTATCATCATTCATACTCATCTCTGATGCACATTCACAATCAAAATCTTCATTCTGAAAATTTGAAATCTTCTCACTGCCTGGCAAGAATTGACATTCTGATTCATCCAAATTGTCTTCTTGCTTGATGCAGCAAACTTCTTCCTCATTAGAATCATGGAGTGATATTTCTTGGAGCATATCATCTTGTATAAAAAGATCATTACAAATACTCACATCCGCATCATAGTTGTCATCTTGTTGTCCACACAAAACATTTTCATTGTCTTGCTATTCACAAAGTTCATTATCAACATTATCATCAGCAAAATGTTCAGCACAAGTGGACTCATCATCATAATCACTAAAATTAGATTCATCAGCATAACTAGATTCATATTCATTATCACTTTCAACATCAGTATATTCTGAATTTTCAGATTCAACATCACTGTATTCGGCCTCAAACACCTCTTTCAAAGAAAATTTTTCTACATGTTTCATCCATTGCATAGTTTGCTGAATACATTCTACCCTCTGAGGAAAACAAAGATTAACAAATAAATTTGCCCATAAAAAATCCCGAGGACAAAAAGAAATGTCAAACTCCTTGATCTTATCAGTGAACCTTATGTAGAAATCATATTGTGACTCACCCTCCTCTCTGCTCATGCTTTCTTGTAAATGTAACACCACCTTTTCTTGCAACTTTTGTGTTAACATTTCTGTTTCTGCTTGAAGAACTTCAAGCTCTGGTACAGGACCCTTTGATTCAGATATGTCTTATTCAATACTATGTTCCATGTCATCATATTGCTCAATATCAGCATACTTTCTAATAAAACAATCCTCTAATGCTTCCATAGATCCTATTGAGCCATGAGGTAGTTCTTTAAACCAGTCCCTTGCAACCTCAATCAGAGATATTGCAAAGAGTTTCATCAATACATCCTCATGTGTGATATTGTGATCATCTATCAGGTTAGCAAACTTTTGCAAGTGATCTTCAGCTGATTGCTCACCAAAATCAGTGAATTTTGGTAAACAATCTCTAACCACTTTTGGGATATGATTTGGGTATCCAAGGATAGCTTCAAAATTTATTGCCCCAAACAACCTATTTTTAAATAGTTGTGCCATCTTAGCAGACATCGAAACTATAAACTGCCTCTATCTTTTTGGTACATATTTCACTTCAGATTTTGCAGAAATACAACTAAAATCTTTGAAACAGGCAAACCTCTTTTCACACCTTATTTCTTTTTTCCTTAGTGCTTTGATCACTTGATAAGAAAAGCATTTAAAACTTTAAAATACCTGGATGTATTGGGGGAGCTGCAAAATATTTTGTGATCTTGAAGTCACCTCCAAATCACCTTCAAGAACTTTGTAGAGCCGCCACCTCTCTGCAAAGGAAAAGATCTGCCATAAACTGAGATCTCTTTCTCCACCAACACATCAACTTCAACAGGGTACACATGTTGTTTATCGGGACTGAAAATATGTCATTACGCACTGATCAAACAAAGAACTTCAAAGCCGCCACTCACAACTTGGTGAGATGATTTGAAAATTCTGAAAACTGACTCATACATACTTCAATGGAGACCATTGGATAAATGAATAAGTCAGCCAGGAGTCTAGCTCTACTCGTACCCGCGTTATTATATCTTTACTGCAACATATCCCCAGCAAAGTCGCCAATTTGTTAGGGATTTTTCTTGTAGGGTCAAACTTAGCAAGATATGGGTTTGATTCTCAGTTAAAAGGGACTCCAAGTTTGTAAGAAAAACTTAATTAATGAGGATTGGATAAGATCCTCCTTCTGCTTCGAGCTCCATAGGACTCAGGTGGGTATTGCCTATGAATAGGTTACTATATTTCAAGTAAGCTTTTGATTAGTGGATTTGGTCTTCACTATCATGTTATTTAGGCTTCAGATCACTTCAACAAAAGATCACTCTGTAGACAGCTGAGAATCTCCTGATACAGAGCTTGACAATAGAAACTATAAATGTAACAGCATTGACAATGAAAATAAGGATTCACAATGGAAATAAAGACATAAATCCTTCTTCTTTTTGTGAGTACAACTCAAGGAAGGTTAACCTCTGATTCACTCTTCAAGGAATCAACAAATTGAACTATATCAGCTAGATACAGTCCTTTCACAATATGCATAAAATTTAAAATAGAAATGAACTAGTAATGATATTTTGTGTTTGATGACAGAAAAATGACTGTATAACAAACATCCAGCCAGTGCCTATTCCATTGGGCAAAAGAGTCTGAATATAAATCCACAGGAAGATTTCAAGGAAATACAGTAGAATGTCTTACAAACTACATGCAATCTGGATAAGATGCCTTACAAACTATTCTGTCAATCTTATGGTGTTATCATCAAATCCTAACACATATGTCTACTCTCTAAAACTATTTATGAAATTTAATCCTCTTCTTGAGAGAAACTCACAAATAATTAAATAAACTATCTTGTAGTTGGTATGTTTTCAGATACCTTACAAATAAAACATACAAGAGCAGAACACAAAGTAAAGAGACAATAACCATGTAAGATAGAAATTGCACTGTATCTTATTGAAAATGAGCCTGTCTCAATACATACAAAGTTTGAAATTTCTGAAACTAGACACAGGATTGAGAAATTTGTTCTACATAAAGATATTCAATATTCATCCTTTAGGGACATGCTCACAATAGAGCAGTCATAGGAACTGGAACCAAAAAGAACAGGAACCAAGAACCCTTACAACTGAGAAGAGAAGAGAATAAAAAGAAGAAGAAACCCTAAAATCTGTACTTGACCAACTCCTGTCCATTCTGCAATCTAATCTCATTTACTTCTCTCTTCCTTTGAAAATCTGATCTTCCTGGGCATCTTCAAAATTTGATAAATTTGTCTTTTTTTTCCATAAAATCTGCTCATCTACTAGAAATCTGATTAATTTATTTTTTACTCTTCCTTGAAATTCAATCCTCTGTACCTTCTGATCTTTTCATCCACTGAAAATTTGAATCATTCTTCCCGCTGGATTTGCAAAATCAATCAATTTTGGAAGAAAGAAAATCTCCCAAAAATCTGGTCGCAGATTTAAAAGCTCTTACTGCTTTTAGCAACTTGATCTGATCTAGTTCTAACTGTCATCATTGCATCCGTCATCTTCTGGCATTTCTGAAAATATATTATACTACCATATTCTAATAAAAAATGAATCTCCTAGACATTTTCCCGTGAGCAGCTCTGCCATTAAAAAATTTCAAAATTTATCAAATGTTTCAACTTTATTATGTCTTTTAAATCTTTTATAACTTTTAAAATCTGCACATGCCACGAGAACTTGCCACTTGTCACCATCTCATTCGTTGCTTGGACTAACCCATCCTTAACCTCAGCCCATCTGGAGATCTGGAGACTACATTAATCTCTTAGTCTCTTAATAATTTTCTTAACCATGGTTTCATTTAGAGACTTGGAGAAATCTCTTTAGTCTGTAGATCTCATAATCATTTTCTCTCTCTACTTTTCTTTATGAGATTTAGAGACTAACTTTAATCTCTAGATCTCTAGATAGCTATTTGGAGATTTGAAGACTAGTCTCCAAGTCTCATAATCACTTTTTCTCATTATGAGATTTGGAGACTAACTTTATTTGGAGATCTGGAGACTTTGAGATCTGACGACTTGGAGATTTGGAGACTAGTTAGTCTTTAGATCTCTAAATGTTAGTAACTTAACCACTAGCATTCAAAGACTTGGAGACTAGTTAGTTTCTAGATCTTTGAATGTTAGTGACTTAACCGCTAGCATTATGAAATTTGGAGACTAGTTAGTCTCTAAATCTTTGAATGTTAGTGACTTAACCGTTAGCATTATGAGATTTGGAGACTAACTAGTCTCTAGATCTTTGAATGTTAGTGACTTAACTACTAGCATTTGGAGATTTGGAAACTAGCATTTTTCGCCAGCATTTTTTCAACAAAATTTTTTCTGGGCCCACTGGCACGGAAACCAAGGTGGATGCACAAGCATGGGCAAGCATAGCTTTCTCCATTTTATTTACTTCATATGTTTGTGGTATTCCATATAAACACTTTAAATTTCGAAATTGAGAGCAATGTGGGACAAAACTTTATGAAGAAAATACTGATTTTTTATGGCTGCCGGTACTCAGAGAACCATAACTTTTGATTTTCAAACTAAGTTTTTCTTAAAATTTTGTTGTACAATGCACACATGGCCATCTCAAACATATGTAAAATTCAGCCCAACCCAGTTTGTATTTTTTGAGTTATGATAAAAAAAAAAGTGACTGGAAATCTGAACAATGCACACTCAGAGAACATTGACAATCTGCAAACGGAATGGCTCTGGCAAAGTGACTAAATGGGCACATGGGGAGCTAAAAATTGACATGATGACTGATTCCTATGCCTACAATACAATGCAACCACTAGCACATTATGATCAATCTCCAGGAGAAAGATACAATCAACCGAACAGAGCCTCTGACAGTGATTTGGCATTTAAATAGAATTGTGCAATTTGACACTTTCTCAAAATGGGACTTCACCGAATGATTCGGGATGATAAAGTAACATCATAGAATGCATGCATATACTGAATGAAGTGTGTTCAACACCTAGAACACCTCATAAGCTTCAAAATGACAGCCAAGTACATATGTATAAAAAGAATTTAAAGAGTTTCAAATTGCAAAAATTTTAACATGGTACTCAAAACCCATGTTCTATTTTTGAGTACCAACATCATGCATAAGAGGTGTAATTAGGGCAAAAACTCTATATATTCTTGTGCCTGTTGAGAATATGAGTTGCTTTCATTCTTCTGAAGAAAAGAGTGAACCTGAAAGTTTAAAAGAAGCGAGGGAAAATTGAGAAGAAAAGAAGAGAGAAAGAAGAGTGTGCAGAGAAGCACAACAGTAGAGGAGAACACACTTGCAACGATTGGTGATGCTTCTAAGTTGAGCACAAACAAAGATCTTATCAGGCTATGCAAAGCCATTTGTAAAAGGTCAATCTTTCTATTATTTTCTAGCAATTACAATAGTTAAATCTCAGTATTTGGGTGGACTCTAACAGGTCCCTTGTATCAAATCTCTTGACTGGGTGACATCTTTCAAGGTGTTCTAAGTCCTTTAACCAGGCAGGCACTAACCGGCCTTAATGTAACAAATCCCTTATCGGGTCGCATCTAAATGTGCATTATAATCCTTTAATCGGGAAGGCTTCTAACATGGCGTACTCCAGAAAAGTACAAAATTTGTGAGGTCTCCTCACACTGTGATTTTCACCCTAATCGGGTTTCGACGTGATAAATCTGGTGTCACTATGTGATTGTTTTCTTGTTGTTATTATATGCTTGAATCAGTTTGGCTTACAGTTATAAGTATATTTCACCATATTTAAAGAAAAGAGTTTTAGAGGTGTTGATTCACCCCTCCCCTCTCATCACTGTTTGGGACTGTCAGTGCCCTAGGTGCAGAAACCTATCTTTTGATTCCATGCTCATTATAAAAATTAGTGAATTCATCAAAAATAAACTCACCTCCTCTATCAGACCTTAAGCATTTCAATTCTTTCTTGGTTTCTTTTTCAATTTTAGCCTTATACCATTTAAACAATTTGAATGCCTCAAATTTTTCTTTTAAGAACATTATTGTCATCATCCTAGAGTATTCATCAACAAATACAATAAAATATTTGTCAATGTAGTAGCTTTGAGTTCTCATAGGACCACATAAGTTAGTGTGTACCAACTCCAAAATACCTTTAGATGAATAGTCTTTACTTTTAAAACTAGATTTGGTCATCTTTCCTTTCTGACATTGATGGCACATAACATGATCAGGTTTGGTTAGACTCGATAAACCTCTAACTTTTCTCTTTCTACTGATCTTAATCATGTTATCAAAGTTTACATGACATAGCCTCTTATGTCATAACCATACATCTTCATTCTTCACCAGTAAACAAGAAGTTTCAGCATTGTCAAGATAGAATAAATTACCTTTTGATTGTCCTCCAATACCGACAAGCTTTCCATTTTCATCATAGATTTTCACCTTCTTGCTTTCAAATGCAACTCGGTGACCTGAGTTATTCATATGTGCTACACTCAACAAATTATAGTTAAGTCCTTTTACCTAGTATGCATTATCACATCTAATTCTATCATTCAATAAGATAGACCATTTTCCTTTCATCTGACAAGGTGTATCATTTCCCATTTTCACTGATCCTCCATTATAATGCTCAAGATATTCAAACTTATCTTCATCATCAGTCATGTGATGTGTACAGCCACTATCAATGATCCAAGTATCATTCTTACTGACTTTAGAAATAAGGGTTGTTTCTACATACCTTTCCTCCTCTTCTGAATCATCTTTCATTGCAACAAATACCACTTCAATTTCATCATCAGTGTCGGTGTTGATGTCATCTTCATTTTTTCCAACAAGGTAACATGCCTTCTTTCCCTTGTCTCTGTTGTAGTGTCGATTTTCTCTATTATTCCTTCTGCCAAATTTTCCATTATCAGATCAGTCATTGTCTTTATCTTCCTCTTTCTTGTTAGGACATCTAGCAGCAATATGGCTAATCTCTTTATAGTTAAAACAAGCTAAAGGTAACTTTCCTTATACCTTCCTTTACCTTTTTGAAGTCTCTAGGCCATAAGTACTTCAAGCTCATCAAGCTCATCTTCATTTTCACTGTCACTTTCATTCTTTATATTATGCTTACTACTAGATTGACCAATCTTAAGATATGACATTCATGCAGGGGCATTCTAGGGTACTCGGTGAATCTGCATAGAGGTGTGTATTTTGGCTGGTGTTACTTGGTTGTAGCCTTGATCGACAGTCTTGGTCATGGAAGGAAGCTCGGTCACTAAAGGAACTCGGTAATGTCTAGTGCTCGATGAAAGTGTTACTCAGTGATGCTTGTGGTGTTCGGTCGACACTGGTGCTTGGCGATGCTTGGCTTGCTTGGTTATCTCACTATTGCTCGATAGTTCTAATTTACCGAATGGAGTTATGTGTGATTTGTTGGGCCGACTTGGTGCATTTATTGTTGGTATCTGTTGTTACAAGCCGACATGTTGTATTAAATGTTTGTAAGGTGATTTTGACCCGACTTGTATTGCATTTAATAATTGTTGGAGGGAGTTAATGGTTTCATCCAGCCGACTTGTGGTTGATGATTAGTATTTAAGGAGTGTTTGGGTAGTTGTTTAGGACATCATCATGATCATCTGGATCAGTAGAATGACATCAAATCTAGGAAGCTGGAGTTGGTAAAGTAGTGGAAAAGATCTTGCACATCAGAATAGTTTTCTGATAGTTTGTTATAGCAGAGTTAGTGGTTTTGCACACTTGGAGATAAGGAGATTTGTTCAAGGCTTGCGAGCTCAAGTTTAGATCTGCCTTAGGGTTTCCATCAGTTGTTGATTTGTTTCAGAATTGGACTAGCTAGTGTTGTAATTGGATCTTTGATCTTGCAGAATTATTTTTTATTGTAATTGGCCCTAACTCGGAAGGCTTTACAGTTGGGCATGTTAATGGAAAATTACTTGAAACAATTGTTGTGTTGTTGTTGTTGAGTATTCCACTGCGTAATTCTAAAGCTGCAAGGTTTGGACTGTCTTTAATTGGATCCACCATCCTTGACTGCGTCAGGTGGTATTAGAGCAGAGTAGATCTTGTGGAGCAAAGTTTGTTCCTGTTGGAGCGAAGCTTGATCTTGTGGATTGACCTTGTTAGAAAGTAAAGTCCACCAAGATAACTAAGAGGGGGAGTGAATCAATTATCTTGGTGGACTTTACTTTCTAACAATTGGTATCAGAGTAGCAGGTCCTTGAAAGAAAAGTTTAACAGATTGAGGAGATCCATGGCAAATTTCAAGAAAGAAAGCCCTAAGTTTGATGGAGTAAATTTTGACAGCTGGAAGGAAAAGATGAAGACACATCTACTTTGTTTAGGACCAGGTTATTAGTTTATTACAAAGAATGATAAGACTATCATTGAAGAAGACAATCTTGAAACATGTTCTAAAGATGAGAGAGATCTATTCATGTGTAACATACTTGCAAGAGAAGCACTTTTGACAGCACTTCCGGAGAATGAGTATAGTCAGGTAAAATGTTTAACAAAATCTTATGAAATTTGGAAAGCTTTACACTCTTCTTTTGAAGGTGATGAACATGCAAAGAAAGCTAGATTACATAATTGGATATGTGCATTTGAAGATATAAGAATGATGGAAGATGAATCTGTTAGAAGCTATATTGGTAGAATGTCAAAAATTGTTGCAGGGATAAAATCTTGTGAAGGAACAAAAATAGAGAATGAAGTGATATGAAAAATTCTAAGGACATTGACTCTTGTATTTAAGCAGACAACACAGATGATTGAACAAGTTATACCTTGTACTGCAAACTTTACAAGAGAGACTCTTCTTGGAAGATTGGAAGCAGCAGAAATGAACCTGAGGTTATCAAGAGACTTACCTAGAATGGAGACAGCATTCAGTACCCTTAGTGTTCGCCCTAATTTGTCAAGAAGCATCAGTGTGAGTGGAGATTATGATGGCAGCAATAGATCTAGAAATGAAGAAGACAAAAAGATTCAAGAAGGTATTGCCTTGCTTGTGAAAAGAGAACCAGATGGTAAGGAAAATTTTAAATGTTGGACTTGTCAAGAATATGGTCATTTTGCATCTAAATGTCCTAAGAGAGTTAAAAAGTACAGAAATAATTTCAAGCCTAAAAGATCTAAGGAATGCTATTATGCTAATGATGAAGACCTTGAAGCTAGTATAGAAATAACTCTAAGTGAGAGTGATACTGAGAATAATGATGACATAGGATTTGTAGCAATTAAAGAAGAAAATCTTGAAATTGATGTTAAGGAAGAAAAAGCCTTAGTTTCCCAAGTTGAAAAGAAAGCTGATTGGATTATAGACAGTGGTTGTTCACATAATATGACTGGAGACATGAAGAAGTCCATAAAGCTTAACAATTATGATGGAAGAGTTGTGAGAGTTGGAAACAATGCACCTTTTTTTATTAAAGATATAGGATCTATTACTCTTGATGGAAAGACTAATACTGATGATGTTTACTTTGTGGATGGATTGAAACATAGTCTTTTGAGTGTTGGACAGTTAGTTGATAAGGGATATCAAGTTTGGTTTACTGAGAAAACTTGTGTGATAAAAGATAAAGATGGAAATCTAATTGGAACTGGATCTAGAACCAGACGTAATGTATTTCAGTTGAATCCTACTGAGATGACATGTTTGATTACTAAGATTGATGATAGTTGGTTATGGCATAGAAGGTTTTGTCATATAAACTTTGATAACATTGTGAAAGTGAGTACTACACTTGCAAAAAGGGATTTGCCTAAAATTATGAAGCCTACTAACATGATTTGCAAAGAATGTGTGATGGCTAAGCAGAAAAGAAGTTCATTTCCTAATAAGAAGTTCACATCTGTAGAGAAGTTGGAGATTGTTCATACAAACTTGAGCGGTCCTACCAGGACTAGAGGATTCTATGGAGAAAGGTATTTTATAATTCTTGTTGATGATTTTACAAGAATGATGTGGATTGCATTTTTTAAAGAAAAATATGAAGCATTTGATAAGTTTAAGATCATTAAGAATAAAGTTGAGAATGAATCTGGAATGAAGATCAAATGTTTGAGATTTGATAGAGGTGGTGAATTTACTTCTAGAGAGTTTAACACTTTTTGTCAAGTGAATGGTATTAAGAGACAGTTTTCAACCCCTAGAATACCTGAACAAAATGGTATTGCAGAAAGAAGAAACAGATCAGTGACTGAAGCAACAAGAGCTATGTTATTTGAGAATGATTTGGCGAAGATATTCTGGAGAGAAGCAGTGAATACAATAGTATATACAATGAACAGAGTACAAATCAGAGCAAACACAGACAAGACACCCTATGAATTATGGTTTGGACATGCACCCTCAGTTAAGTATTTTAGAATTTTTGGAAGCAAATGTTATATAAAGAGAGATGATGATATTGGAAAGTTTGATCCCAAAAGTGATGAAGGTATTTTTCTTGGATATTCTTTGAAGAGAAAAGCATATAGATGTTATAATAAGAGAACTAAAACTATTGTTGAGAGCGCAAATGTTACAGTTGATGAAAAGTTCAAAATTCAGGAAAGAATGCTTGATTATGAATCTGATGAAGAAGCTCATCCTAAGCCTAACACTGAAACTATTGAGTTATTCTATGAGACTGACAGTGAATTGTTGAATGACAGTCATGCTGAAGAAACCAGAGAGGAATCTAGAGAAGAATCTACAGTTGAAGCAAGATTTGAGACTATGACACCGAACATGTATTTATTAAGACATCATCATGTTGAACAAGTTATTGGAAGTTTGGAGAGAGGAGTTTTGACTCAGAATAAGGTACATTTATGTTTAATTTCTCAAATTGAACCTAAATCTACTAGTGAAGCTTGTGAAGATGAACATTGGATTAATGCTATGAGAGAAGAACTAGATCAGATTGAAAAGAACAAGACATGGGAATTGGTCCCTAGACCTAAAGACAAGAATGTGATTGGAACTAAATGGGTATTCAAAAACAAGATGAATGAACAAGGAGAAGTAGTAAGGAACAAAGCAAGATTAGTATGTAAGGGATAATCACAGCAAGAAGGAATTGACTATGAAGAGACTTTTGCACCAATAGCAAGAATTGAAGCGGTAAGAATGTTTTTGGCCTATGCAGCTTTTAAGAAATTCAAACTATATCAGATGGATGTGAAGTCCGCATTTTTTAATGGTGAATTGGAAGAAGAAGTCTACATTGAGCAGCCTGAAAGTTTTCCTTTGACTCAAGAAGGAGACATGGTATGTAAACTGAAGAAAACATTATATGGACTAAAGCACCTAGAACTTGGTATGCAAGACTGGATAAGTATTTGTTAAAATTGAGATTTACTAAAGGAACAGTTGATAGCAATCTGTACACAAAAAAAATTGAAAATGGTTTGTTGATTATAGTTATTTTTGTTGATGACATTATTTTTGGAGGAGAAGATGAAGCTAGTGACAAATTTGCTGATGAAATGAAGATAGAATTTGAAATGAGTATGATTGGTGAGATGAAATAATTTTTGGGATTACATATAACACAAAACAGTGATAGTATCTTTGTAAGTCAGAAAAGTACTTGAATGATTTGTTGAAAAGATTTGGAATGGAGAACTGTAAACCAGTTGTAACACTTATGGTAACTGGACATAAACTATCTAGCACAGATGAAACACCGGCAGTTGAACAGAAGAAATATATATCCATGATTGGATGATTGGAGTACTTGACACATACAAGACCGGATATAGCACATTCAATTGGAATTGTAGCAAGATTTCAAGCTGAACCTACAAAGTCACATTATGCAACAGTAAAAAGGATACTGAGATATTTAAGAGGCACAATGGACTATGGATTGTGGTATGAAAAATGTGATGATTTTACCCTATGTGCATATACAGATGCTGATTGGGGAGGTAGTGTTGATGATAAGAAGAGCACTAGTGGTGGACCCTTTTTTCTTGGAGGAAGATTGGTTTCTTGGTTGAGCAAGAAGCAGAATTGTATCTCACAGAGCACAGCAGAAGTAGAGTATGTAGCAGCAGCACACAATTGTAACTAGATAATTTGGATGAAGCAAATGCTGAAGGATATTGGTATAAAGTTTGTTGAGCTTGTTGTCATACATTGTGACAACACCAGCACAGTTAGTATGTCTAAGAACCCTGTATTACATTCTAAGACAAAGCATATAGCGATCAAGTATCATGTGGTAAGAGAGAAAGTTGCTGAGAAAGAAGTCAGACTAGAGTACATAAGCACAAAGGAACAGATAGCAGACATATTTACAAAGCCTTTGCCTAAGGATACATTTGAGTATCTAAGAGGTATGCTTGGGGTTATGCCCCAGCCTACTTTTGAGTAATGATGCAGTTGGTTGCATCTGTCCAGTGGTATATAAGCTTAAACCTTCTTCTAGACTAGATGTTGGTACTTCCTCTATGGGGGAGTATGTGTATTTGAGCTGAGTCATGAGGACTCTTGTGAATGTATTTTCTGAATAGTGTCTTTTGACATTGGAGTTGTTGTTGACATAATGATGAAATTTCTGTCATTGATGTCAATGGGGGAGAAGTGTACATGAAAAATCATTTGCGCCATCTGTTGGAGAGAACTGAATAGGAAAACGAAGCAAGATTTAATTAATGAAGAGGATTCGAAATTGTTTGTAAGAGCAGTAGTGTTGCAGTATTGGATTTTTGGAAGATTGGATGTTTTTCATCTATGTTGCCATCAATGTCAATGGGGGAGATTGTTAGGAATGAATGTTGAATGTTTGGTAGTTATTCTATAGAAGTTGTTATTGCATTCATGACTATGATTGTCATTGATGTCAACACAGTGACCTTCTAGAGAATTACAGAGAAGCAAACAGTGTTTTGATTAGCGCACGTGTTATATTGCAGTTGGAGCTATGTGATGTTGAGGATATACTCTTTGATTGTTATATGTTTATGGTTAAGAGCGCAGACAGTAAT
Source organism: Chamaecyparis obtusa (assembly GCA_027943335.1). NCBI lineage: Eukaryota > Viridiplantae > Streptophyta > Pinopsida > Cupressales > Cupressaceae > Chamaecyparis > Chamaecyparis obtusa. Next base: position 3,734,500 of record BSBK01003681.1, on the reverse strand, counting down.
TCATTTATTCATGGAAGTTATGAGCATTTTCGTGGAAGCAGTATTCAAGCAGTGTTCCTGAGTAGCGGTTTGTGGAAATTGGATGATATCTCTTAATCATGATGGAATCTTTTAACAGGGATTCAAAATATCCTAACAAGGATTCATATATACTAAATGTATTTCATAAGACTCCTAACAGAGTCCATCCTTTCACAAGGAATATTCATATTAGTGCATATTTTGTGGGCATCATTCCCACCGGGGTTTACTCTTTGATCAAGAGGTTTCCTAGTCAACATATCTTGTGTTATTGTATTATTGTGTATGAATATCTTTCTATGGTTGGTAATTATATTGCATACATGGTTAAATGATGTTGAAGTTGATAAAAGTTATAATTATCTGATAATTGATTCACCCCCCCCCCCCCTCTCAGTTATCTTGGTGGACTTTACTTTCTAACAGACCTAGCAAGGCTGGTTTTGTGAAATTGATCTTGTTGGCGAAGAGATCGTATGATCTTGATTGCAGATATGTGGCACTGACTTGTGGAATCTTTCCCTAGTTGTTCATGTAAGGTAGTAGGTTGATCTAACTTGCATACAACTTGGAGGTTGTCACAAGGTGATCGGTGTAGGGTTTGTTACAAAAGGTTTCTCGTATCTTTAAGGATGCCTCCGAGAAGATTGGACCCTAGAGTAATTGTAGATCTCTGTGATACTGTGAAATCTAGGATTATAGAGAAGGTGAAATTAGATTTCAGATCTGAGATGGAATTGATGAAGAATGACATGGTCGCTGAGATTATAAGATCTGTTACTGGTGTACCTCAGAATGTTGGTACTGAAGATGGCTATGAAGAAGTTGTTGAAGACTTTGAACCTGTTGGATCTAGTGGTGATGATCGGAGGAACAGATCTGGTGAAGACAGAACTACTCGATTACATAGATTTGAAGCTCAGTTAAGTAGTAGTTACCAAATGGAAGTCTCTAATTTCTCTGGAACTTTGAAACCTGAGAATTTGATTGACTGGATCGGTGAACTTGAAGATTTCTTTGAGCTAGAAGAAATTGAAAATCCTCTTAGAGTGAGGTTAAACAAAGTTGAAAGGACATGTTGCTCTTTGGTGGAAAGAACTACAAAGAGAAAGAAGAGATGAAGGTGAGCTGAAGATCAATTGGTGGAGATTGATGATGGCTAAGTTGAAAGCTAAATTCATATCGATCGACTATGAGCTTGACTTGTTTAAGAAGTTGCAGAATTTGAAGTAGAAGGATTTGTTTGTTGAAGATTATATCGAGGAGTTCTACACACTTACAATTTGGTCTGGACACCGAGAGCTTGGTAAGGAAAAGGTAGCTCGGTATGTGAATGGTCTGAGATTCAATATTTAGGATGAGCTTGGTATGTTGAAGATTGATTCTATTGAAAATGCTTATCAGTATGCTCTGAAGGTAGAAGATAAGTTGAAGAGGAAACAACATAGTAAATCTCGAGGGAAAGAAAAGATTGATCACTCGGTGAAAGATAAACTAACTGATGCAGAAGATGAACAAAAACTTGTAGAACCAAAGAAGATAGGTAGAGTTATCTTTAAGGGTACTTGCTTTAACTATGGGGAGGAAGGACACCGTTCTTTTTAGTGTACATAGGAGAAGGTTGACCGATGAACTACTGTGGTGAATGAGAACATTCAGAATGAACCTAAATCTGAGAACTTGCTACTTTGGTGAACATTGCTCGGTACAAAGGATGAACCTTGTCAGAGGAGTAACTTGTTCAAGACTCGATACAAGTCTGGAGGTAAACTTTGTGATGTTATTGTTGATAGTGGTAGTACTGATAACCTTGTTGTTGGGGACATGGTTCAGAAACTTGGTTTGAATAGAATGAAACATCCACGTCCTTATAGGATTGGTTGGTTGCAAAATGTTCATGCTTTACAAGTAAGAGAACAATACTTCATTGATGTTCAGATTGGATAGTATAAGAATCTTGTGCTTTGTGACATTGTGGAGATGAACAGTTGTCATATATTTCTTGGTAGACCTTGGCAATTTGATTGCAGAGCTATGTATGATTGTGTAAAGAATGTGTTTACTGTTGAGAAGAATGATAGGAAGTTTTCACTAATGCCTTTGATAGATACAACGCTCGGTAGGAGAAGCCTGAGTATCGATACCTGAGTTGAGTTGGTAGATCCTGAGAGAATAAATGATCAGTTTGGAGAACCGACCTATGTATTATCAAGAAAAGACTTGAAGAGATAGAGAAAGCTGAAGTGGAAGAGTATGCAAATTGAAAAGGTGGAGGACTTGTATGTGAAGAACCAGTTTGGGATTTATGTGTTGAATCCTAGAAGATGTTCTTCTCACATATGAACATCTTTTCGAACCTGGGGTGTCTGATGCAGGAGCATTCTAGGGTACTTAGTGAATCTGGATGGAGGTGTGTATTTTGATTGGTGTTACTCAGTTGTAGCCTTGACCGACGGTCTTGGTCATTGAAGGAAGCTTGGTCACTAAAGGAACTCAGTAATCTCTGGCACTCAGTGAAAGTGTTACTTGGTGATGCCTGTGGTGCTTGGTCGACATTGGTGCTCAACGATGCTTGGCTTGCTCGGTTATCTCATTGTTGCTTGGTAGTTCTTGTTTACCGACTGGATTTCTATGTGATTTGTTGGGCCGACTTGGTGCATTTATTGTTGGTAGCTGTTGTTACAGGCCAACATGTATTAAATGTTTGTAAGGCGATTTTGAGTTGACTTGTATTGCATTTAATAATTTTTTGGGGGAGTTAATGGTTTCATCTAGCCGACTTGTGACTAATGATTAGTATTTAAGGGGTGTTTGGGTAGTTGTTTAGGACATCATCATGATCATCTGGATCAACAAAATGACATCAGATCTAGGAAGTTGGAGTTGTTGAAGTTGTAGAAAAGATCTTGCATGATCTTGCATATCAGAATAGTTTTCTGATAGTTTGTCATAGCAGAGCTAATGGTTTTGCACACTTGGAGACAAGGAGATTGCTTGGAGGCTTGCGAGCTCAAGTTTAGATCTACCTTAGGGTTTCCATTAGTTGCTGATTTGTTTCAGAACTGGACTAGCTAGTGTTGTAATTGGATCTTTGATCTTGCAGAATTATTTCTGATTGTAATTGACTCTAACCCGGAAGGCCTTACAGTCGGGCATGTTAATGGAAAATTACATGAAACAATTGTTGTGTTATTGTTGTTGTTGAGTGTTCCGCTATGTAATTCTGAAGCTGCAAGGTTTGGACTGTCCTTAATTGGATCCACCATCCTTAAGTGCATCAGATATAAAAGTAGACTCAACACTCGATACAACACTATTGTCATAATTATTTTGCTCAAATGCAGTTAACTTTCCAATCAGACTATCAAGAGTAAGAGTGATATTAGGTGCAGACCTCATTTCATGAATAGCAGATATTCTGATTGCATAGATAGGCAACAAGGTTCTCAGTATCTTACTTACCACCGTATCTTCATCAATAGTACCTCCTGCTCCTCCAATAGCATTGACTACCTCTTTGATTCAATTTGAGTATTGTGTGATGTTCTCACCTTCCTTCATCTTCATGTCATCAAATATGCCTCTCAAGTTTTTAGCTCTGGCTCTCATTACATTCAGATCACCACCATAAACTAGAGAAATTTTATCCCACATTTTCTTCGTTGTAGTGCAATCCCTGACATCCTCAAATTCAGCATCAAATAGAGCAGCAACAATCTCCATCATAGTAATATTGTGTTCATGTTTGTCTCTTAAATGATCAAGAGTCAAAGGTCCAACATTCGGTTGTACGTATCCATGGTTAAGTAAATGTATAGAAGATTCTCCGATTCCAGATATGTGAAGCCTCATCCAGCTTTTCCATGTCGAGAAGTTATCTTTGTTCAGTTTTGGCACTTCCCTCTTATACATCTTGTGATTTTTCTTCTCAAATCCTTAAAACTTTTCTCCAAGCAGTCGATATTGCTCTGATACCAATTGCTAGAATAACTGAGAAGGGGGTGAATTAGTTAGATCAGTTATCCTACAGTCCCAAACTCCCAGATGTACCTTACAAAACAATTTCAAGAATTTATGCAGCTCAGTAACATAAAATATCAATTTGTCTGTTCACTTTACCGAATACCAGTAATTATCCAAATTGTGATTACCGACTAAATCAACTATGCAGTATGTAAAGTATGATAGCAAAATAATCATAATAAATAACACATAACACAATGATTTAATGTGTAAACCCTGCTAAGGGAAAAACCACCTGGGACTATTAACCCAAAATCATTCACTCTTCTGAAGTGAGCTCAGTAAAGAGCCAACCATGTTAAAGGTTATAATGCACATTGTTAGGTGTGACCTAGTTAAAGGATTTATCACTAACAGTTAACTTTTGACCAACATTCACTATGGGGTCAACAAGATAACAGTTTATATTCAATGAATGTCATAGGATAGTACAATAAGACTGTTAAGTCCACTCGGTTAATAGATTTTTTGAATCAATGGTTAAACTGATACAATACTGATCTGATTCAAATACAACTCAATTGCAAATATTCAGATCTATGCTATGCTCATAAAATCCTCTGATCATTAATCAATTCACTTCCTTAATATTTCTCAACTTACTTTCACTCGGTAAATAGTTCTTTAACGCTCGGTAATGTCTGCAACTCAGTTCTTTTTGTAACCAATTTGATTAGGAATGCATGAATAAAATCTTCACGCCAAATCTCTCCAGACTTCTTTTGTCCAGCATGTTTCAACAATGAAACTCATATCTCTTATATAGACAAGTAAACCATTTTCATATCAGCCATCAGATTTTGCCTCATAATCTCCATTGTCCATTTTGTCGCTTAAACCTTCCTCGACAAATGTGTCTTTACAACGTTTCAATCTCATCCTTTAGATCATCTCTAAGTTATGTCGATCGTGGATCTCATAACTAACTTCATCCTTAACCTCGAAATCATAACAACTTCCAGCTCATCAATTTCAGTCGGTTGTTCTACGCATTTAATGTTTTCATCCATACTCGGTTAATATTGAAATACGTCAGTGATAACTAACTCGGTTATTATTGTCACTCAGTATACACTGCACTCGCTCGATGTATACAGAAGTCTTCAATTACCAACCACATTGAACTTGTTCAAATCAAATCTCTTGTTCATAGTAGATTAATGTAACATGTTTAAGTCAACAATATAAAGCCATAGACTCATCAATAAGTTATCCAATGTTTACCTTATCCTTATCTGTCATATCCATCTTTTCTTTATGTAGATATCTCAGTTCTTCATATTTTCTTCCTTCTACAGATGTTTAGATGTTTGTAACTATCATGATAAGTATTGTCAAAACTAGTTGACATCAATGACAACATATTGAATGGTTTAATCATCTTACATATCACTTTAGTAGCTCGATGATCTCTAATCACCGTTTCTTCAGTTCATCCAGATATTCAATCAGTTGTAGATCATCATTCCATACAAAGAGCACAAAATTCTCAGACATGGTCTTGAGGATTAGAGTTGCCAATAAATTTATGAAATTTAGGAATTTTAACTCTAGAAGGAAATGGAGGCATGTGTAGATTCTTGTCAAAGGGAAATAGACAAATTATGTCAAGAGAATATTTCATAGAAGGTTTATCTTCTTCCCTTTTCATCTCATGCATCTGAGTTTATAAAGCTTGCAATTATTTAGTTACAAGTGACAGAGGTGTCTCTTCCTCTTTGGTGATGATATCGTCAACATTAAAGTCCATAGGAAGTTTAGCTCCTTCTTTAGCAAGGTCAATAAAATATTTCTTCTTCTCTTTCATAAGAATATTCATCATCTTACGAAAGTTTCGACATTTCTCTATTGTTTCGTCAACTGGTTCAGAGTCACTAGATGAACTATCATGGTGTTTATTGTCTCGTTCTCAAGAACAATGTCTGGAGCCCTCATTTTCTTGTTTTTATCCAAACATGTTGAGAATTGTTTTGTCACCTTGATTACCAAATGGGTCTTGATTAAAACTAGAAGGATTACCTAGTGATACTGGATGATCAAATATTGGTTGTTCAAAATTTGAAGTTTTAGGATGTTCTTGGAAAAATAGGTTTAGGTCCTTTTTGTAGTCGATTCGTGATGTAGTTTTCATCAGAACCTTTTATTGAAGATGCCTTCGAGGAGAGCTCATGTGATCTCAGAGGAAGAACCCGTTGGAGAATTTAGTCTTGATGATTTTAGGGATTTGTAGAAACAAGTGCAAGATCTACAAGAGGAATTGAGAAAGAAGACTACCTTGAAGGATGATAGTGATGAGTCTGAGGAAGATCATTTTGAAGAAGCTAGAGATCCAGAAGAGAATAGAATCTTGATTAGGACTAGTCATTCTGAAGCTAATAAAAAGAAGGTTGCTAGGTATGTTTATGGCTTGAGACCTAGTATTCAGGAAGATTTACTTACTATTTGGATGACAACTATAGGAGATGCTTATCAGATGGCATTGAAGATTGAGAAGAATCCTAAGAAGACTGATGAAGGATCTGGCAGTGGTCAAGTCACTAAGAACTACAATAATGGACAGAGAGGGAGAATGAAAAATGAGTTCACTGTTACTTGTTATCAATGTGGTGAAGAGGGTCATAGAATTTTTCAATGTCCTAAAAAAAGAGTTGCACTGACTACCGAAGAAGACATTGAGAATGTTGCAGAAAAAGGTGAATTTCTTATCATTAGGAGGTTGGCTACATGTGTCCAGGAACCAGTACAAAGAAGAAATTTGTTCAGAACCAGATGTAAGTGTAAGGATAAGGTATGTAATGTCATAGTTAATGGTGGAAATTCTGAAAACTTTGTTTCAAAAGAGATGGTTAGTAAATTGAATTTGGAAAGAAGGAAACATCCTAATCCTTATCAGATTAGTTGGATACAAGATTTGTCTAATGTTAGGATTGAAGAACAATGCTTGGTTAATTTTCAGATTGGATCTTATCATGGTGAAATATTATGTGATGCATTGCCTATTAATGCTTGTCATCTATTGCTCGGGAGACCTTGACAATTTTATAGACATGTTTTGTTTGATGGTCATGTAAATACATATGTGGTAATGCACGATGGATTTAGGCATAAGTTATTACCCTTGAGGGAAGTTGGGGCTACGAGGTGTGGATTTATCAGGTGTTGTCCTTATGACAAACATCAAGGCGGAGAGTTGATGAACCTGCGAATGAAAGGAAGCTGAATTTGAAAGGAAAGGAGCATGACATAGTTGAGGAATTTAAAGAGATTAAGAGGCAAATGGACTTTCTAAAAAAGATAGTGCAGCAAATGATGGCACTAGTGACAGAGAGGATTGCAGATGATGTCAAGATGATTAGTAAGTCTAGAGAAGATGTGATTCACCGAAGTGCTGGTGTAATCAAAAGTGGAAAAGATAATCAGAATCAGTTTCTATCAGTAGTAGAAAGGAAAGATGAGAAAAGTGCAGGACAAGTTGATTTGTTGAGTGTGACAGTGGATAAAGTAAAGACAACATGGAATGAAGGACAAGAGGAGATATGGGTTAGGAAAAGATATGGAATACATGTTCTGATTCCCTTAAGATGTTCATGAGAACATTCTTTTATTTACCTGGGGTGTCTGATGTAGGAGAATCTCAGGCTTTGAGCAATCTTGCATCAACCAAAAATATTTCCTATTTTTTGTTGTTTGAATTATAAGTGTTGCATTTATTGGTTTCATGTTGTGCAAAGCTTACATGATGTTGAGGACCTATTTTGGAACCTTCTCCTATGATCGCATAAGGATTGGATGGACCGTTTCAAAGTTAGAGTTGTTTTCCTTGCCGTCAAAGGCGTATTTTACTTCTTTCTAGGTGTTGATTGTGTGGTGTGTAGACATTGATCCTTAATGAATCAGCCTTTGTGCTCTTAGGACCTTTAAGAGGACCTAAAGTACTATCTTCTCCTAAGACCGCAAGTCTTAATTCATTATGAGTTGAAAGTTATGACCATTTTTTTCAAGTATCAATTTTCAGCCAGTTTACATGTGAAACATGGAGTTTTTCATCTTGCGCAATTCCGTATGATGGAATTGGATCTTGCTAAGTTAGGGACATGTTCTTGGATCATTTGTGGACCTAAATCTAAAGGCGCATCATATTTTGATCATTCTTTAATTAGTTTTGGTATCTCTTCCTAGTTGGACCTATAATGTAATTAAATGTCCGACTGGCCGATTTGTGGCTTAGCTGGCTATATATTGAGAGCTTGGGTAGATGTTTAAGGGAGATTGGTGAGAGATTGGTAGTAGTATGAGAGTAGAAGCATAATTGGATTTTGCGAGATCTTATAGATCATATGTTTTATTTGATATTGTAATAGCAGAGCTAGTGGTTTGCATGCTTGGAGACAAGGAGATTGCTTGGAGGCTTGTGAGCTCAAGTTTAGATCTACCTTAGTGTTTCCATCAGCCCCTAATGTGTTTCAGAGCTAGACTAGCTGGGAGATTGCTGAGATAATTTGTTATTTCATTGTAATAGGCCGAAACCTGGAAGGCCTTACAGTCGGGCATGTTGAATGAAATTCTATTTTGAAGCATTATAGTGTTGAATTCCGTTGTGCTTGTTGTTGTTATAATTGGCAGTGTAGGTTTGGACCATCCATTATTGGATCCTCCATCCTTGCCCTGTGTCAATTTATAAGGTTCTTCTCATATAAGGGTGTCTCACAGGTGACCGCGATATGTCACTAGATGAATAGTCTAGGCCGAGTGTTTTAGGTTGTTTGTCTTTTTGTCTACGAGAGTTTCTGGTTTGGATAGACATGAAAGATCGATGTGATTGATAGCTGAGAGTGATAAGGTATGATAATCAAATCCAAGTTGATTAAGTGATTGATGCAGAGGTTGGGTGGAGGGATGATCAAACACTCCAAAGTTTCAAAAAGGTAACAAGGATAAGCTCATTCCCCAACACCATACAAGCCTAGAACAACTTGCAGCTTGACACAACCACTCCTAATGGCCAATCTAGTTGTAATGGATGAATATAGAATGGATTAAACTAGTTTCAAGTGATTTGGAGTTCCCACACAACACCCAACACTCAGAAGTTGTGAAAATCCCAAACAAGCCTAGTTGATTCCAACTAGGTCTCCAACAATGTAAAGTGACACTTTTCTCTTGATCTTTCCAAAATAAAACACAAAGTAAAAGTGGATTTAGATACCCTTTTCCTCACTTCACAACATACCTCGAACTCAATATGAGTTGTTTTGGACTAGATACCCTGTTGTTGACTGCACCCCTTGAACAAGCCTAAAACTAGGCATTTTTACAAAGAAAGTTGTAGAAATAATAACCCCTAACCCTCAAGACTTTCAGTAGTCTTCCAAAATATCCCAAATGCAAGGAAAATGAAACTACTTTTGTCCTTAGACCAATCCAAACACCAAATCCCAAATGTGCACTCAAATAAGCCCTTACACCAAGGGTTTCTTCAAACTCATCCTTCCACTCACTCCCCAATTCAACTAAGAGTTGTTTCACCTTTAGATGGTCAATATAAGGCCATCCAAATCATTAAAACACTATGTCCTTTGATTAGTTTATTGGCTGCTATACCATAGCAAGTAATTTCATGACTCTTCAATCCCTTATCTGGTGACACCAACCCTATACCTTCACTTCTCTGCATAAACTTACCATGAAAGTATATTACATATTAGTGAATGACCATTCCATGAGAATTAGTACATGGCATTCATGGAATGGTCCATTCTTGGAGTTAAAACACAAAACTATCTTCTAAAATCAATGTTCCTTAGGAATAGTCAAAATAATTTGTTGAAATCTTTGAACAACAGTCCTAATAAAACATAAAAGTGATTGAATTCATTACAAATATACTCCTACTGCATCTAAATATCAACTGAAACAATCCAAATACAAGTTATGCCAAACAATGCATCACAAATTTGCAAAGTTTGAACTTTTATTGGGCTTTTACTCTCTGTCGTACACACTAGTTATGTCTCTAATTGCCTCCCATACATAGACTCCCAAAATGGGATTTATAACCTTCCTACTAACCATCCAACCTGATTTGGATCAGTTAAATTTCCTAAACATTACAAAACTGATTTCCCTCCAAAATGGCTACTAGTCATTGGCATTTAAAATTCAAATTTGCCAACTAATTTATTGAATAAAACATGAAAATAACTCCTCAAACCTATTCAATGGATCCACAAGACATTTTTAATCATTCTTAAATATACCTAAGACTTATATGGATCCATGTTACATCAATTTATCATTTTACCAATTAGACACCATTAATGATCCTAAGGTCCTTACCAGGATTGTTAGGATTATTTACCAATTTATTACATCTCATGCCTTCAAAGGCCATAATAGGTTTTAAAACACTCCAATTCACTATTTGAGGCATCTCCATGTTGTTTATTTGATCTTTATTCTTCATCAATCTCCTTTCCTTCTTGGATGCTCCTGCATCATACAACCAGCCTTGAAAGAAACTCTTGTCCCAAGAGTTAGGACCATGAAACATGTCTTCCTTGCTATAGATCTTTGATTAAGAAATGTATTCCCTCAAAGTCACCCACTTCTTTCTATTCCAAACTATACATTCATCATACAAAAATTCAAATTGCAAACATATCTTTGATTGTCCCCTTCTAGGACCTTGTTAGTTGTGCTCCTTGTACCATGTCTTTCCTACCATCACCTTGCCATTTCCGATCCATCATTGTCTTCTCAACATCCCTATTATTACCTCTTTGAATAGGGAAATCAATGTCTCCCACCTTGATGCATTCAAACTCAAAATTATTCTGATTTCTAGGACTGTTCTGCTACTTAGTCATGACCAGAATTTTGTGTTTCTCTTCCTTATGCCCCCAACCAGTATCAGATTTCTCTTTACCCTGCAAAATATTTTCCCCAAAGCACATGAGGATATTATTAGTCTCCCTGCGAGTCAAAGGTGTCATTGTGTACCTTTCTCCACCTTTATGAACAATATAAGTATTAGAGTAACCATCATGCAAAGTCCTCCTAGCTCACTGCCAAGGTCTACCCAAAATCATATGTCCACAAGTCATTGGTATGACATCACACATTACTTGGTCAGTATATGGTCCTATTGAAAAATTAACACACACTCTCTAACTAATCTCTACATTCATCACTTGATTAACCCAAGTGGCCTTGTAAGGGTTAGGATGATCTACTAATGTCAATCCCAACTTGTTAACCATATCAACTGAAATGTTATTATGTGCCCCTGAATCAACAATGAGAGTACATACTTTACTTTTAACCAAACACCTTGATCTGAAAATGCTTGTTTGTGGCGATGTCTCCCCCATCCTTATTAGTAGAAATTCTCCTACCTTAGGGTTTGCCAATAGTGGCTTTGGTGCTTCTTCCCCCTCATCTTCATGAGACAAGTCCACTCTCTTATCCTTCTGCCCCGAATAAGTCCATTTAGGACACCTGAATGATTGATGACCTACTTCATTGCAATGGAAACATCTCCCTGTAGATATTCAACTTCCTCTTCCTCCTCCAAATCTTCCACCTCTATGACTATAGCTTCCCCTTGTCTCAGAAGTAGATGTTTTGTCCTTGTCTTTGTCCATACTTCCCTAATAATCGGAATTGTTTCTACCCCCTCTTCCTCTCATATAAGATCCTCCCCTATTGTTACTTTGTCTCTCTTGCTTCCTTTTTATCTTTTCATCAGCCCTTGCCGCAAGTTGAAAGCATTCTCCCATGGATTGTGGTAATCTTAGCCCAATCTCATCTTGAACATTCAATCTCAGTCCATTTATATACCTTGCTATCTTCCCATCCTCATCCTCATAACCTCCTTTGATGCTCAACTTGTGAAACTGCTCAGTATATGCCATCACATCCAATTCTCTTTGGTTCAAGTTTTGTCGCATCCTCTTGGTTTGTATCACAAAGTCCATAGGTAAGAATTGACTCTTAACCATACCTTTCATCATTTCCCAACTAGTTATTCTTCCCAAGCCTCTAGCCATCCTCTTTGATTGTACACTTGTCCACCATGTCAAGGTTGTACCCCTCATCCTTGATTTTGCAAAGTTAACCTTCTTATCCTCCTCCATATCCTCTAGTTCAAAAAAAAATCAAGGGCTTCTAACCAACCAAAGACTTCTTCACTCTCCATTCCTCCTTGATACAAAGGCAAATCATAAATGCCCTTGTGGCTTGTACCTTGAACTGCCCTGATCAATCTAATGATCAATCTAATGAGCCTATTCTCCTCAAGATCATTTGCATGTCCATGACCCCTATTTTCTTGTCCCTCCATGTTTCCTTCTTCTCCTTCATGATTCTCTTCTCTCCTTGGCTCTCTCTTCTTCTTCTCCAAGGCTTCAATCCTTTCAATCAACTGCAACCTTTCTCTCCTTGTTTGTCTTTCTTCCCTCTCTCTAGTGGCCTCTAAATCCCTCTTCTCCCTCCTTTCTTTCTCTAACTCTTCTCTTAACATCTCCAAATCCCTTGCCAACTGATTCTTACGTGCCATTTCTTTGTCTTTCTTCCTTGATGTTATCAAATCTTTAGATCCTCTATCCTTACTCCCGCATTTCTATCTCTTTAATGCAAGGTTCAACTCGAGAACACACCTCAAGGATATGCTCAACTCTAAGGGTTCTCCAAGGCTCCTAATACATCACAAGTCAAGAAATGATCTCTGTCCCACTTAACCTAGGATACTCCTAGGGTCTGATACCTACTAATGCAGAGGTTGGGTGGTGGGATGATTAAACACTCCAAAGTTTCAAAAAGGTAACAAGGTTAAGCCCATTCCCCAATACCATACAAGCCCAGAACAACTTGCAACTTGACACAACCACTACTAATGGCCAATCTGATTATAATTGATGAATATAGAATGGATTCAATTAGTTTCAAGTGATTTGGAGTTCCCACACAACACCCAACACTCAGAAGTTGTGAAAATCCCAAACAGGCCTAATTGATTCCAACTAGGTTTCTAGCAATGTAAAGTGACACTTTTCTCTTGATCTTTCCAAAACAAAACACAAAGTAAAAGTGGATTTAGATACCCTTTTCCTCACTTCATAACATACCTCAAACTCAATATGAGTTGTTTTGGACCGAATACCCTATTGCTGACTGTACCCCCCTGAGCAAGCCTAAAACTAGGCACTTTTACAAAGAAAGTTGTAGAAATAATAACCCCTAACCCTCAAGACTTTCAGAAGTCTTTCAAAATGTCCCAAATGCAAGGAAAATGAAACTACTTTGGTCCTTAGACCAATCCAAACACCAAATCCCAAATGTGCACTCAAATAAGCCCTTACACCAAGGGTTTCTTCAAACTCGTCCTTCCACTCACTCCCTAATCCAACTGAGAGTTGTTTCACCTTTAGATGGTCAATATAAGGCCATTCAAATCATTAAAACACTATGTCCTTCGATTAGTTTATTTGATGCTATACCATAGCAAGTAATTTCATGACTCTTCAATCCCTTATCCAGTGATCACTAGCTTTGTACCTTCACTTCTCTGCATAAACTTACCATGAAAGTATATTACATATTAGTGAATGACCATTCCATGAGAATCAGTACATGGCATTCATGGAATGGTCCATTCTTGGAGTTAAAACACAAAACTGTCTTCTAAAATCAATGTTCCTTAGGAACAGTCAGAATAATTTGTTGAAATCTTTGAACAACAGTCCTAATAAAACATAAAAGTGATTGAATTCATTACAAATATACTCCTACTGCATCTAAATATCAACTGAAACAATCCAAATACAAGTTATGCCAAACAATGCATCACAAAATTTGCAAAATCTGAACTTTTATTAGGCTTTTACTCTTTGTCGTACACACCAGTTATGTCTCTGATTGCCTCCCCTACATAGACTCCCAAAATGGGATTTATAACCTTCCTAGTAACCATCCAAATCGATTTGGATCAGTTGGATTTCCTAAACAACTACTAAAAATTACAAGACTGATTTCCCTCCAAACTACCTACTAGTCATTGGCATTTAAATTTCAAATTTGCCAACTTCTAATTTATTGAATAAAACATGAAAATAACTCCTCAAATCTATTCAATGGATCCACAAGACATTTTTAATCATTCTTAAATATACCTAAGACCTATATGGATCCATGTTACATCAATTTATCATTTTACCAATTAGACACCATTAATGATCCTAAGGTCCTTACCAGGACCTTTAGGATTATTTACCAATTTATTACATCTCATGCCTTCAAAGGCCAAAATAGGTTCTAAAACACTTCAATTCACTATTTGAGGCATCTCCATGTTGTTTATTGGATCTTTAGTCTTCATCAATCTCCTTTCCTGCTTGGATGCTCCTGCATCAATGACTTTGTCTCGAAAGATGAATGGATGATGAGATGGAGGTTTGATTGTTGATAAAGATGATAATATCTGATGACAAACTAGGTATGAGGTATCCGAGTAAAGGCCAAGTCACCTAAGTAGGTGACACTCATGACTCAAGTTTGGACAACATGATTGATACAAGATTGATGTTGATTGGATGGAAGACAAGATAAGATCGCTCATAGATTAGGACAAGGATCAACAAACCAAGTAGATGTGCTATCAAATCGAAGGTATAAGTTATCTGACAGAGGTATTCTAACCACAAGACTGATTAGGAAGTGTTCACGCAAGTCTGAAAATAGAAAATCGAGTGAAAATAAGCTTTCTAATCCAAAAAGTTCACAAGCTTATACGACATAGAAGGTCCAAGACAATAAACTAGTATTCTCGTACAACAAAGTACTAGAAAGATTAAGGTGGGCAGTAACTCGTACAATATGATGCTAGCAATGATCAGGATATGGAGGACATGAGGGTTTTTCCACTTAGTTTTAAACTATTTCAATCATTTTTTGCAAGTTTCCAAGTCTTTCACTTTCCCAATTTTGTGTTGGTTTTCAATTTTTTTGGTCTATTTGTCAAGTGATTTAGTGATTAACAAGTACAACACACATTTAGTATAAAGGGGAATCCAAACACAAGCTAGTATAAGGACACTGGCGTATGAATAAAAGCTTTGCTTGTTGACTTAGTTACATGCCCAATAGCTAATCAAAAGATGGTCATTAGAGAACACGCAATGGATCTCTTAATGTCGTATTAGCCAATTATAAGCACTAAAGGGGGCATGATATGACAAGTGTCTTGGACGAGTTACTACCTCATTTGCACAAAGATTATCAACCTTTCGAAGGTAGAGTGGGTAGCTTTTGTTCTCCAGGTTCGTAGTCAGGGCATTTGTTCGTATTTATCCCCTGTAGTCCTGCAACAAGGATTAAAGCCTATAGCCCTATGAGTACTCAGATAACGAAGTCTTGCTAACAGGATTGAGACCTCTCAGCACTATGCATATCAAAGTATATTCCACTTCTAGTCCCATAAATAGGATTGAGGCAAAAAAAACCCTATAAGCACTTAGATCGCACAGTCCTACAAGAAGGAATGAGGCTTCTCAGTCCTACGCATATCAAAGTATATAGAATAGAAATAACCATGTCCTTCGAGACTTTAATCTCAAGGAGACATTTGATTATAGTGGGTCAGAATGGTCGGGTTCACCTATTCCCACTTTAGTCATTCTCGTGAGTTTTTTTTCCCTCAATTGTAGGCTCGCTAAAAGGTACACATGCAACAAACAGAAAACTTTCAAGAGTCTAGATTTCTGATTATCTATACAGACTAAAGCATACTCTCCTACCTCTACGCTTTTTGAAAACACATCATAGATGCATGTTCAATTACCTGATCCATTTCTAATGATCAATTCAATGCTTCTAAGTTTATAATTGTCTATACAAACAAGAGCCTAATCCCCTCATACCAAATTAAACACCAAAAATGAACCTATTAAGATGTCTAAGAAAAAAATTATGAAGACGCGAATGTTTGCTTGTATCTCCTTAAGCAACCTACAAACACCGATTTGTCAGTAGTCTTTTCAAATGTATCTTAGATGAACGGTCTACAAACATCAGGTTAAGCTATTCAAATGATTAGGAAAAATAGAGGACAATCAAGGGTCAGCGTTAGCAACAATCAAATCCAATCAAGAAATAGAGACCCAAATTATCAAAATAGACCAATTTTCAAAAATCTAATTGTTTCAACCATTATTTGTCATACAAATTAAAATCACATAGAATAGGCCCTCATTAGGATTTCAAGAGCTTTCCAGAAATGTAAATTTTTAGAAAAAAATCAACAATTTGTATCTTGAATTAACTTTTTATGAAAAATCATTATAAAAATTATAAATTGTAGAAAAGTGATTAGAAAAATTTGAATTTTTTACTGTAGACTCCTGATATCAAACCCAACCTGCGATAAAAAAAATTATCAGATAATTCCTTCATTTGTGCACATAATTAATTTTTTTATGAAAAATCATAAAAATAAATTATAAATTATCGAAAAGTGATCAAAGAAGTCTGAATTTTTTTTCTAGTAGACTCTTGATATCAACTCTCACCTGCAATAAAATTTTTATTGAAATTCATTGACTTGTGCCCAAAATTAATTTTGTTATGAAAAACCATTAAAAAAAATTATAAATCTTTGAAGAGTAACTAGAAAAATCTAATTTTTTTACCATAGACTCTTGCTATCAACCCCAACCTGCAATAAAAATTTCATTGAAAATTTCCAAGTTGTTTAGAAGATATGACAAAATATTTGAAAACCTACACGCAAAAACTGACGCAAGGGAGGAAGGTAGGGGCCAATAATGGCACACCCTAATCAGATCCACCTTGCTCAACAACACACGGAAGCAACAAACAACAGAGTGAGAGAGAGAGAATGCAAATAATTTCATATAAATTCTTCAAATAGATTCATACATGTCGGGTTATAAGGCCTTCCCAGTTTTGGTAGATATTACAATGAATTATAGAAGTCCTCAAACATGTGAGGATCTGCCAACAGTCACTAATCTTCTACCTTCTATCTTATATCCAAAAACTCCTCAAACTCTAACCAAACAACTACATTTATACAAGAGGCTACCGAACTAAGTCGGCCTTCAGATCCACAATCAACGGAAGGAACGGTCAAATCCGAGACCACACGCTTCCCAATGATGGATACCAACATTAATCCGTGACCCAAATTAATTGCATAAGTCGTTCTCAATAGAAACTCAAAAGAAACTCGTTGGTAAGCAAAGCCAACTGAGCGCCACACAAGCATCACCGAGCGCTAGGGAAATTACCAAGCGCTAGAGAGATAACTGACCAATATGGTGAACAAAGGAAACCGAGCAACACCGAACCAACTCGGTCAAAGCAAGAACTGATCAACACAGACAAACTCAAATATGTTTTTGGTGACACAGGATTGCCAAGGACCTGAGATGCTCCTGCATCAGACACCTAGGGTTATTTTGAAATGGTTCTGTGAATCATTCAACAGGTACGATCTAAGCTGCATCCAACTCAGATTGTGAAATCCATGAGCTGTCTTCAATCAGTCTATTCTTCCATTTTACCAGATATTCCATATACTATTTTCCTCTTGTACTTTTGCCAATTCTTTGCTCCAAAATATGTTCAACTTCTTTTGTCTGCTTCTTAGGATATTCCATCGATACTATCATTTCTTCATCAGGTTCATGATACTCATACAAATCAACAATGTTGAATATAGGCGATATATCCATGTCATCAGGTAACTCAATCTCATATGCATTTTCACAGTCAAATTTTTTCAGAATCTTGCAAGGTCTAAACTTCTTCATTTTCATCTTCCCATATGTTCCAACAGGAAATCTGTCTTTCTTCAAATGAACCATCACTTCATCACCAACATCAAAAGTCTTATGTCTCCTTGATCTATCAGCTCTGTCTTTGTATTTCTGATTACTCTTTTCTAGCTTATATTTCACATCTTCATGTAATGTCTTCATATACTCAACAAACTTTACTCCCTCAGCACTTCTCTTTCTTTCATCATCAATGTCTCTCAAATCAGATATACCTCTCGGTTGTAAGCCATTTACAATCTCAAAAGGTGTTTTTCCAGTACTCCTATTCACTGAATTATTGTATGCAAACTCTGCTTGTGCCAACACAGAATCTCAATTACTCGGTGTGTCTCCAACGAAACATCTCAAAAGATTTCTCAAACTTCTATTTACAACCTATGTCTGTCCATCGGTTTGTGGGTGAAATGTAAAAATATATTTCAACTCAGTGCCAAATTTTCTCCAAAGAGTCTTCCAAAAGTATCCAACAAATTTACTCTCGGTCAGAGATAATACTCCTTGGTAATCCATGCAATCTGACAACTTCCTTAAAGAAAAGATCTGCTATATGTACTACATCTGATGTCTTTCTACAAGGTATAAAATGTGTCATCTTAGAAAATCTATCCACAACAACAAATATAGAATCATTACCTCTTACTGTCTTTGGTAAGCCAAGAACAAAATCCATACTGATGTCAATCCAAAGATTCTTAGGAACAACAATTGGTGTATATAATCCAGTATTCTGACATACTCATTTTGCAACTTGACAAACTCCACAACTTTTCACAAATTTCTGGACATCTTTGTACAACTATGCCCAAAAGTATTTCTCCTTAAGCAAATTCAATGTCTTATCAATTCCAAAATGTCCAGCCAAACCACTACTATGTTTTTCCTCTATCAAATTAGTTCTCATTGGTCCTCTTGGTATACACAACTGAATACCTTTAAACAACATACCTTCTTGAATAAAATATTCTTCTCATTTAGTACTCGGTTGATCTTGAATAGCTACTCTACACTTTCTCCACGGCTCAGAAAAATCAAGATCAACTTCATAAGAATCTCTCATCTCATCAAAATCAAGAACTTGAATTTTCATCTTGGTCATCAAAGATCTCCTTCTACTTAATGCATCAGCAACTCGGGTAGTGACTCCACTCTTATGCTTTATCACAAATGTATAACTCTGCAAATACTCAACCCATTTCATATGTCTCTGATTCAACTTATTCTGACTACCTAGATACTATAAAGCCTTATGATCAGTATACAACACAAATTCACTTGGTATCAAATAATGTCTCCGTTTCTTCAAGGCTTGAACAATAGCATAAAATTCTTGATCATACATAGAATATTTTCTTCTTGCATGATTCAACTTTTCACTAAAGAAAGCAACAGGTTTACCTTCTTGACTCAACACGGCTCCAATTGCACTTCCACTTGCATCACATTCTACTTGAAATACCTTATTGAAATCAGGCAATGCCAAAATAGGCAATTCAGCGACCTTCTACTTCAGAGTCTCAAAACTTTTATCAGCTTCATGTGTCCACTTGAATTCTCTTTTGTCTCCTCTCATAGTTTTAGTCATAGCATTACAAATTGCACTAAAATTTCTAATGAACTTTCGGTAAAAAATTGCCAGTCTATGAAATGATCTTACCTCACTAGCATTTCAGGTGTAGGCCGATTCAAAATAGCTTCAACCTTTTCAAGATCCATCTTCAAACCATCAGCTGAAATAACAAATCCCAAATACACAATCTCCTCTTTCATGAATGAACACTTTTTCAAATTTATCAGCAACTTTTCTTCTTTCAACCTTTGCAAAACTTGTCTAACATGCAACAAATGTTCTTCTCTGGTCTTACTAAATATCAAAATATCATCAAGATATACAATCACAAACTTACCTAAGAATTTCTTCAAAACTTCATTCATCAACCTCATAAATGTACTCTGTGTATTAGTTAAACCAAAAGGCATAACCAACCACTCATACAAACCTTCTTTTGTCTTGAAAACAGTATTCCATTCATCACCTTCTCTGATTCTGATCTTTTGATACCCACTTTTCAAATCAATTTTGGTAAAATGCTTTGCTCCAGTCAAACTGTCCATTATGTCATCCATTCTCGGTATAGGAAACCTATATTTCATTGTTATCTTGTTGATTTCTCTAGAATCAGTACACATTTGTCATTCTCCATTCTTCTTAGGTGCTAATACAGCAGGTACTCCACAGGGACTCACACTTTCTCTGATCAAACATTTCTCCTACAATTCTTGAATCTGTCGATTCAATTCATGATTCTCGGTAGGTGTCAACCAATGAGGTGCCTTATTCGGTAAACTAGCT
This sequence comes from Chamaecyparis obtusa, assembly GCA_027943335.1. Taxonomy (NCBI): domain Eukaryota; kingdom Viridiplantae; phylum Streptophyta; class Pinopsida; order Cupressales; family Cupressaceae; genus Chamaecyparis; species Chamaecyparis obtusa. Next base: position 3,714,250 of record BSBK01003681.1, on the reverse strand, counting down.
CCAGGGATTAGATCCATACAATGATCAATGCTTATTTTCGGTGGCAAACCATCAGGTACATTATCAGATTTGATATCTTTGTACTCGGTGAGTAATTTATCAATCTCCTCAGGGACACTATCATCTGTTTTCTTACTTGGTTTGTTACAAATCACAGAAAAACATACATCATTCTTTTTCAAATCCTTAACAAACTTTCTTCCTCCCATCAAACAAACTTTCACAGATGTGCAAACATTACTAACAGGTTCTTCTATCAAAGGTAACAAGATCTGTCTTCTTCCATCAGCCAAGATAGTATACTTATGCAATCTTCCATCATATATAGCATGTCTATCATATTGCCAAGGTCTACCCAACAAAATATGACAACAATCCATAGGCATGATATCACACAACACCTTATCATAGTACTTTCCAATGTTCAAGTTCACGTAACATTGTTCACTTACCAAAAGTGTGTGTTCATCTTTGATCCATGAAATCTGATAGGGCTTCGGATATTCCAACCTTTTCAATTGCAACTTTGTGACCATTTCCTCAAATGTCAGATTCTCCGAGCTACCACTGTCAATGATTACCTTCCAAACTTTGTCAGAAAACTCTACATCTGGTCTTGAACAAACTTTTCCTTACCGGATCTTCCTTTTTACCTTCATTCCAAAGTGCTCTCCTTACCATCAAGTTATTCTCCTTCTCAGGTTCATTCGGTGACTCTTCTTGCACCAAAACATTCCAACTGTTACCAACCTTCTTACTTGCATGTGTACATTCAAATGATCTATGTCCTTCTCCACAATTGTAACAAGTTCCTCAAAAACTTCCTCTGTTATAGCCACCTCGATAGTTACTGTCTCTGCCTCTAGATGAACTTTCACCTTTCCACTCGGTCTTGCCTTTATCCAGATTTGTCTTTTCCGGTTCAGATCTATTGTTCTCACCATAAGATCTACCTCTTCCTCTAGGGAATCTACCACCTCTGCCTCTTTGTCTTTGTTCATGTCTCTTGTTCAATTTCTCTTCAGCTTTCAATGCAAATTGATAAGCCTCTTCAATGTTCTCCAATTTTACCATACTGATTTCTTCTTGGATGGAAACTCTCAAACCATTTAGGTATCTAGCAATTATTTTCACATCATCTTCATCATGTCCAGATCTGATATCTAATCTATAGAATTCCTCAATATATTATTTTACTGAGCTATCTTTCTGCCTCAAACTTTGCATCTACCTAACTAGGTTAATCTGATAATCACAAGGTAAGAACTTTCATTTCAATTTATTCACCATTTTATTCCATACCTTGATTTTGTCTTTGCCTTTCCTCTTTTTGTCCAGCTGCAAATGTTCCCACCACAAAGATGCATGACTTTTCAACTTTGTGCTTACAATTTTCACCTTCTTTTCGTCAGGTACATTCTCATATTCAAAATACTTTTCCATCTCAGTGATTCAATCCACTAATTCATCAGAATCCAATTTTCCACTATACTCAGGAGGATTAAAGTGTGGTGTAGACTTCAGACTTGTCAAAGCCTTCAAGAATCTTTCCTCACCCTGATCCATCACAGGTGCAGGTTCTACATCACCTTGTTCCACCTTAATTTCATCAATACTAACATCTTCAAGATGTCTTCCTCTTCTCTGGGTTGTTTCAATAGCTTCTAACCTAGCAACAAGTTGTCTCAACATGTCTATCAATCTGGATCCACATCTCGCCTCCCACAAACCATCTTGAAAACCCTTTACAATTGTAGGTCAGATCGCAATCTGCTACCCCACAACAAATCAACTAGGGCTTCACAAGAAGGAACCTTCAAACCCAAATTCGCAAACCTAGATCCAGATCTAACCTTGCTCTGATACTACCTGACGCAAGGGAGGAAGGTAGGGGCCAACAATGGCACACCCTAACCAGATCCACCTTGCTCAACAACACGCAGAAGCAACAAACAACAGAGTGAGAGAGAGAATGCAGATGATTTCATATATATTCTTCAAATAGATTCATACATGTCGGGCTGTAAGGCCTTCCCATTTTTTACCAGATATTACAATGAATTACAAAAGTCCTCAAACATGCGAGGATATGCCAACAGTCTCTTCTACCTTCTATCTTCGATCCAAAAACTCCTCAAACTCTAACCAAACAACTACATTTGTACAAGAGGCTACCGAATTGAGTCGGCCTTCAAATCCACAATCAATGGAAGGAACGGTCAAATCTGGGACCACACGCTTCCCAATGATGGATACCAACATTAATCTGCAACCTAAATTAATTGCATAAGTCGACCTCAACATAAACTCAAAAGAAACCCGTCGGTAAGCCAAGCCAACCGAGTGCCAAACAAGCATCACCGAGCGCCAGGAAACTTACCAAGCGCCAGAGAGAACCGAGCAACACCGGTGAACAAAGAAAATCGAGCAACATCGAACCAACTCGGTCAAAGCAGGAACCGAGCAACACAAACAAACTCAAATATATTTTTGGTGACACAAGATTGCCAAGGACCCGAGATGCTCCTGCATAAAAAACAAATCAGCAAAGAAAATTTAATGATTCGAAAATTGAGAATTTGAGACCAAAAATTGATGTCCAACCGCACAATGGGCACCAAAAATGTGTGTGAAATTTGTACTTGCAAGCTGCAATCACAAACACTCAATAGATTCTTGAATGCATGGTTAGGTGATTAATAATCGGATAAATAAACATAATGAAAAACCATAAAAAATTGATCTATTGCCTTCTATTCAACGTGAGTATGGTGCTCTTAGATTTTTCAAGCATATCAGTGACTATAGACAACAATTGAAACAAAGGATTTAAATGAAATGTCTATTCATCTATTTTTGGGGATTTTTTATGCAAATAAGATAAGAAATTAAGCTATATTATATGAAAAGAACATTATTTTTAAGCTAAATATGATATGCAAATAAAAACTAAATAATAAGAATATGCAAACCCTCAAATTGATGCATAATAGCTTCAGCAATATTTCTTTACACCAAATTGCACATATCGAATGAGAGGAGGAACCTTTCTTTTATAGAAACCCTGAAAAATTGATGCTCAAGATTGATTTGTGATGAACAATTGAGATTTTTGCAAAGCTAAGTTAAAGCATGCAAGTGGAATTGATCAGTTGATTTTTAAGAATTACAATTGATTGATTTAATCTTGATACCCAAGTTAACAACTTTTTCTTCTTTTATTTATTGATTTATGCAACTCCACATTTATCTCAGTTATGCTTTATTTCTTATTTTTATCAAAAATTTCTTCTTATTTTTAATCAATTATGAGGATTTATCTCAAGTTTTGAATATTTAGTTCAAATTAATTCATCTTTATGTATAACTGACAAATGGGTTCAATTTAATTAATGTGCTAGGACATTTAACTAAATTAATTGATTTAATTGTCAAATAAGGTTGATATTTAGAAATTAATTTATTTAAATGATTTTGCAACTTAAATGATCATATCAGATTAATGATAGAAATTGAGTTGCCTTTTGGCTTAGGACTTTTATGATTATGAGAAATAATTTAGAACAATTTTGGGTGATTAGAGAAGGTGCCAACTTGAAGACATACTATAAATAGACATGCTTTCCAAGAAGTTTAGAAAACAACACGAGTTTGAAAATATTTATAAAAGTGTCACCATGATACATTACATCAACTAAGTTTGATGTCACAGAGAGACTCTTAAATACTAAACCTACATCCTCCAAGAAGTTTGGAGTTCTCCCTAGCACACCTAGAAGCTTATAAAAAACATAGAAACTACTCAAGAGCTCATGAAAAAATATCGCTAAAAATTGGTACATTACTGTTGCCCCACTTTTCACCCCATAACCATGCTGTTAAAAGTGGAAGTATTTGATGTCAAGTCAGATTTAGTCATGTCTGAGTCTAAGTCTAGGTTTCCTTCAGGATAGGTTGTCCTTGCCGGGTTTCCCTGCCATTGTCTTCTTCTTTTCAAGCTGGGTGGGTTATTTGGAAGTCTTGTCATAATGGGTAGGTGATAGACCCCAACCTAGCAAGGATATCATGCTCCCATTAATGATCTCTTTCAGATGGAATGGTGATTGAAGTCATGATCTCAAGACACTCATAAGAAATCAAAAATCAAAAGATTCTTCATATGGATGATGCAGTGACAGAGCCGGTATTGTACTATTCAGAGAATTCCACTCCATATAACAGTGTGCAAGTTAAAAGGATTCATTTCTTTAAAAATAGTAAAACAAGTTTTTATTTAAAAAGAAGGCATCATTAACTAAGACCATTGAATTCAAGTTTCTTTTATGGGTCTTAGAAAGGCTGTATAAACCTTTGCCAAATGGATATTTTCATATTGAGTCATGAAGCCACGAAGGTTGAAATGAGTAAAAAAAAATATAATAAAATTGCAGTAAAAGTGGTAGTGTGGTTGTTGGCAGGTCGCATGATCGCAAGATCAAAATAACTGCCTTGAGTTTATGCGACAAAGGCTAAAATGAACTGTCGAGCAAGTTAACTAGTCGCATAATCGCATGAATGGAATAACTTCCATGCGATCATGCGACAATAGAGGTTCGGGTGGTAAGAAAAGTCAATGAAAAGGGAGACTGGAAATAGATGGTGCCCCGCTGGAGTCCATGTACGCCAATGACAAAGCAGTCGCATGATTGCAAGAGTTTAAAACATGCCATGCGATCATGCGAGATGATGACACGTGTAAAGTGGTTCCATATTTGCGGTGCTATTATCTCTGCCAACGTAATGATCAAGATTCCTAATCGACGGTTACCACTTTTCCGCTATGTTGTGGAATATGCTTTGCAACAAAGCGAGATCGTGCCACGTGGTGGTGGGTCCATAAGGTTTATATGCGATGATAAATCAATGGTTGCCGCTATTCCTCAAAGCCACGGGAGATTCTTTGACACCCGAGCTGGAGTCCACGTGCACCAATCATAGAGTGGTCGCATGATCGCATGAATTAAAATATTGCTATGCGATCATGCGACAATGGGAACTCGGGCCAGTGAATACGCTCTGTTGGGACCCACTTATGTCAACAGCGTAGATGCGACAACATAAGCTGAGCGGGGAAAGATCCTACATCCGACGGAGGGCGTATGTTCGCAAAGAATCTTGGAGGTCTATGCGAAGAAGCGATGGCCGTTGATCTTCCGATGGTGGGTCCGAAAGCATTTGACTACAGTTATGACATAGTGAGAACTTCCACGTGGCAATGGGACCCACGTACTCTGATAGCGCAGATGCGCCAATAATAAAGCGGTCGCATGATCACAAGAAATAAACAAGTATCATGCGATCATGCGACAAGGTATGAGGTGCAGCCGGTGGTAGGTGCCGAAGGTGTACGGAAGCAAGGAAGATTAAATTGACTTCAGTTGCAGTCCACGTACAGTCCACGTAAGCAACAACGCGGATGCGATAATGGAAGCTCGGGCAGATGAATGGTACTCTGTTGGAACCCACATGCTCCAATGATAGAGCGGTCGCATGATTGCATGAATAAAATAATACCCATGCGATCATGCGACAATGGAAAATTGGGCAAGCGAATGCGCTCTACTGGGACCCACGTATGCCAACAACGCAGATGCGGTAATGAAAAATTATAAGTCCGAAACCGACGAGGATAGTATTAAATATTATTTCATGCGACAATGGAAGACCAAGTGGGACCCGAGTCAACGGACTTATCTATGATGGAACAAACGGTTTCATGGCTTTTTAAAAAGCAATTGTTGTATCAGGGAATTCTTGTAAACAACGTTCTAAGGATAATGTGTGTTGAATCATAAATAGAAGTTATGATAGATAAATATATCTGAGAGTGGAGGAGTAATGATACAGAAAAATGTCAAAGTCAGTATGTGTGCGCAAAGATAAAGCACGGCATGTTACTGGCTCAATTTGTAACTAGAAATATATATCATAAGAAGATACAAGGCTCAATGCACTGTAAAGGTTGAACTTCTTTTGAATAGGGGAACCGATCAGTAATCTTGTTCCAGGAAGAAGTGACTTTTTCTGCTATTTTAAAAAAATCAATTGTTGCAGTAAGCCATGACCGTAAAGTATAAGAGGTTCAGTTTATTTTGATATCAGACAGAGCCCTGTCTCAGTAATCCAGTGAACTTGGTATTCGAGGATGAAGACAATAATTATTTAAAGATTGATGGTTGTCGTCTTTCTTCCTTATGTTCTATTTCAAATTCAAGTTCAGAAAAATGATTTGACTCCAGAAGCCCAATGGATTCAGCTCAACAAATGCTGGTTGGAGATGAAGAGTTTCAGATTCCATAGTGACCTTTCGAGTTCTCAGATTGGAAGAGTTTATTTCTTAATGCTTTGTCTCTTTGTATTCAAAGGAGAGGGAAGGTCATTGGCTCCTATGAGCCTGATGTATTGTAAAATCTATATATTCTGAAAAGAAATTCAGTATGGGGGTCGGCAAACTTGTCAATGAAGCAGTGTGATTCTATTTACAAAGCTGAATTCCTGTTTGTTGTTCCATTTTCATAGTTTATTTGCATGATGAATGGAAAGAACAGTTATAAGTGAAACTGTTTTTTCTTATTGAATGCCATTTCATGTCAGAAATTGTGGTGTGATCAATTCCAGTTGGTCTTTCATTTGTAATTCTTCCTCTGTTCACTCTTTATTTCAGTTGCATCTTTGAATGGAAAGTACACTTATATTATGAGACTGTAATTTCTTCCTGAATTCTATTTCATGCTAAGTGGTTGCAGTATTGGTGATTCCATTTACCTTTCATTGTATAGGTCTGCTTCTATTCATCAAGTAGAATCTGCTTTTCATATAGAGTAGGATAGAATTAGTTAGATGTCAAAATCATGTGATGATCTATGGTCAACATTCTATTGGGGGTTGTAGATTATCTTCATATATCCTTGCCTAAGTTGTTTGTATCTACAAGCAATTTGGTTAAAAACACATAAGAGACAACCTGGTGGTCAAGATAAAAACATATTCATTGTATATCATACACAATCAGGGAGCTGTACCTGTCAATTCAGAGGGCAGTGATAGAAGACTTACACTGACCCATTTGTTGGTGGACATCCTTTTGTTCTCTCACTTTGGGTGTATAGCGAGTCAAAGATTGAAAATCTTAAGAGAGGACAAACTATTAACCAACAATTACAAATTATTTTAACTAAATTAATCACCAACATGGGAGAGAGTGGGGATCTGCTCACCTAATACTCTTAAAAATTTAAACATGTTCTAGTTCATACACTAATATGTAAGGATTGCATAACAAGTATTCCTTAATTGATTAATTAATGAGATCTACATTGTTCTAACCAATTCATCTCATTATAACATCACCTGATTTACATATTAAAGCTAGCTTAAATCACTAGCAAGCTAACTTTTACGATGTGCGCCATTCCAATGAATATAAGAAATATATGCAAACATGTTATTATTTCTCTAGAAAATATTTTAAAAATATAAAATCTCGCAAAAAACCCCCCCAAAAAATACTAGAAAATTGTACAAGAATGGAGAAAAATTAGCATTTTGCCACATTTACCCATTTCCATAGGAGGTAAATGTGCATTTTCCTAGGCATCCAAAGTACATTATTAGGATTGTGTATTTTTCATGATAGTTAAATATTTGTCAATACTAGGAAAATGCCCCAAATGTGTAAATGTGTTCACCAACTTGTCAAAATTTTAACTTGACTAAAACGTAAGAAAATTAAGTGAAAACTAAAAAATAAAACATTGGTCTACTCCTAGCTTAGATACCTATGATTTACTACAGTTTCCCTAAATTCGACTAGTTAAAATGGATGGATTGGATGAGAATCTATTGAAGTTAAGGATAATTTTTCAAATAATATTAAGTTTGAGCCTATTTAAGCCTATGTACCTGTCACAATATCAATAAACATTCCATTAGTTCTTTATTAAGTACTTTAATTTTTAAGTTATTGCCTACAATTATCTTTGCTTAATGAAGTTTCTCTTACACATGATATTGTCCAAGTGACATAGGTAATTTGACATCCTTGTTTTAATGATGCATCCTTTCATCCGTGTTTTCCAAAAATAATGAGTTGACTCTTTGAATTGATTCAAGTCATGTTTTCTTGTATATTTTATAGGTCTTATGTGAGTAATAAGACTTGATGAATAATGTAGCCTTTCTCAAACCTCACTTGAATAAGTAAACATGGCTCTACTTTCGTCTTAAATTCTATTTTTGAGATTAAGCTACTTTTGGTTGTTCATTTCATTTTGTAGGTCTACACCTATGACATTGGGCAAGATGAGTATATGTAAGTTTTAGGGTCTCATCATTCTTTTAAGAAGTAACACCCACTTTGATTTGTAGACTTCCTCGCTTAGGGGAAATATATAAATGCCTAAAAATGGGCAACATGCATGGTAAGTTCAATGATGACTCAATAGACCAACACAATATTATGTGTAACACAAAAATGAAACTTCTTCTCAACTTATCCTCAATAAATGGTAATGTTAATATGAATCCTAGGACTATTCACTCTTTTTTTCGCAGTTTTCATTCATTTTCTATGTTTTTATACCTTGTTTGTAAAAAATACCTTTTCCCTTTTAGTTGTTGCATTTACCAATGCTTTTATTAGTTTGCACCAGTAGTTACATGAATCCCCTAGTAAAAACACATATGTCATGGTGATTGGATTAGTATTAAAAGGGGTAATTATGTTTATTATTTTTATACATTTTCTATGCTTTTGTACCTTGTTCGTAAAAAAACTTAAGTTTTTTATTGATGCTTTTGACCATATTTTTATTAGTTTGCACTAATAGTTACATGAATACTCTAGAAAACACATATATGTCATGGTGATTAAATTACTATTGAAAGGAGTGAATGTGCTTATTATTTGTATTGTCCTAAATTGTAACCACCTATAATTAGATGTTTAATTGGACCCCATTTTTTTGTTCTCAAAATCTCATGTTTGTTATGTTTAATACAACTACCCACCATCTTCATTATCAATTTTCTCTCCTCCTTGACTCCCAATTTTAATTTTGGCCTCTTTTGGTAGGAAGAGGATACCCAAGCCATCTTGTTCCTCGATGCTTTGCCCAAAGTTTGAATCGGGGGCTCGTATTGTGGATATAGCGGGATTTCTAAATTTATGTCAGCTTTCTTCAAGTTTTGAGCTCTGAAATGTTGTGAGAGGTATAAAAGCAACCCATCTCTCCTCATTTGGATATAAAACAAATTGGAATTCAAGAGCTCTCCTACAAATTCGCATCTAAGTACTCAAAATCATTTGTCAAGCATTTGAAGCATCTTTGAAGGTAATCTTCTCCATTGAAGCAAATTTCTCTCTCATGATGACCAAGTAGAGGAGACCTCAATCAAGCAAGAAGATCCTTTGTCTATCTACATCCATTCATCCATCCATTCTTCAACGCAAGTGTGCATCAAGCTTAAGAACATTAAAGATCTTTGAAGAGTATTCGCGAATCTATGCATTTGTGAAAGACGTCCTTGATTCTTCTTTACATTCCAAGATTCAAAGTCAACATACAATTGCATTCAAGCAACATACAAGCATTTCCATAGACATCACAATCTCAATAACAATTTAAGTGTATATATTTACAAGATAGATATAATATTTACCTTACATTTACATGCTTTCCTTTCATGCAATTTCATTTCTCTTTCAAGGTTGATTCCTAAACCAAGATTTGACCAAGGCAACCCCCTTTCAACCTGACATTTTCCCCATTTTTTTGTGTGTGGGAATAGGTAGTGAACGCATCGTTTTGGTCTGGAAAGTACAAGATTTGACAAATAATCTGCACCTAAGTTCAGTCAAAAGTGTTGGGAACAAGATGCCTTGTTTACCCTCTTCTCAAGAACAAGATGCCCGAGGTTTTCTCTTCTCTCCAAAATAGATTGAAATTGAAATCACAAGTCAATACCGGTAAGTGGTTGTCTATTTTCCTACCAGATTGTGTATTCTAAATTTTGTCATTTTCACCTATTTTGTCTTCTATCTTATATTAGTCAATCACATCTCCCCAACAATTCCAACACATACCACAAACACAAAAGATCATTGCACTTCCCTATCTTAACCAATAAGTTTTTGTAACTATCCACATTTTCTACACAAAAATTATGTTCAATTAAAATTGCACAACCACCCATATTCTAACCCATAAGATTTCAAAACAATCCAATTTTTTCCACATAAATTATGTCCAATTAAAATTACTAGCTATCCACATCTTACCAATAAGATTTCAAAACTATTCACATTTTTGGTACTTAAATTATATCCAGTTACAACTGCGTTAAAAAATATACATTTTATACATTCTTGTGAGTCAAAGATAAAACCAATAAAGTTACATAGCTATCCATACCTTAACAAATAAAACATTCGTAACCATTGACATCTTGGATACATTAATCATGTCCAATAAGGTTACGAAACTAAGGTTACGTAAATATCTACATCTCTAACGCAAAAAATTTTCTGTCCTCCTCAGTCAAAATATAAAACCAAAAGTTCACGTGTGTTCCAGAAATTTTGTCATTGATTACGTCTAAGTCAAATATAGTTAACAGAATCACATTTTTCAAATGCTCTACAAATCAGTCTCCACATTCGCATAGCAAACTATTATATATCTAAGTCGACATCAAAAAATGTACACCCACATAGTGCTTGCAACCACAAATTCAATCTGAGCTAAACAATTCAGTGCTGGTTTCAATTTGCTTTTATTAGGACTAAAAATTTAACTGTTGGTTTAGAATATGGAATTTCTTTTCTGGGCTGTCACTGTGGTTTCAGCTGGTTTAGCAATTATTCTACTAGAAGTTGCAAAGGTCATATGGTTGAAACCACTGCATTTCAAAAAGTTCTTTGAAGCTCAAGGGATTCAAGGCCCTTCTTACAAGTTTATCCATGGGAATGCTCCTGATATTGTTAAAATGGCCAGACAGGAGAGCTCTAATACAAAGTCGCTGTCAGGACACAACATAGTTCCTCGAGTTCTTCCAGCTTTTCATGAATGGAGCAAAACCTATGGTACATGTCTATTCTCTCCATCTGAAAACTTTTCAATTTGCTCAAAGGATTGGTTCAATATTTCTCCAATGAATTTTATATCTATGGATGTAGTCATAATCACTACTCATCATACAGTGATGCAATCCTATAACATGGATATTGCACTATGCTGAGTAGCGGTAAGAAGAGGAGGATCATGTTGCCCAGTTAATGAAGTACATATATTTATTTGTGATGCAGGGCATGAGTATGTTTATTGGTTTGGGAATAACCCCAGGCTTTATGTTCCTGATCCTCAGCTTGTGAGAGAGATACTATCGAACAAGGTTGGGAACTACAAAAGAGTTCAATTTATTCCTAAGCCAATAAAAGATCAGGGACTTGTAGAGTTAGAGGGTGAAAAATGGGCGCAGCATAGAAGGATCATTAATCCTTCTTTTCATATGGATGTCTTGAAGGTAAAATCTTGAAATTCCACAATTCTGAGAACTTGAATAGATACGTCATCGTAGAGCTTGTTCACAGTAGAGTTACTTCTCCCAGGGTATTTGGTATTTTCACAACACTGCAACATGCCTTAAGGTTTATTTTCCCTTACGCCATAGAAATCTGTGTGATATTATCTTCATTACACCAGTGTTCCACATTTATACTTGTCTGATTCTTACAGAGGTGAGATAGTTTTCTATTTATTAATGACCCATAATTTTTATAGTATATCTTCTCTGTCAGGGCATGATTCCTCAAATTGCAGAGTGCGGGACCAATATGATTGAAGAATGGAAGAAATTGGTATCTTCAGGTGCCAATGAAATTAATGTTTTGAAAGAGTTCTCTTGTCTTACATCAGATATTATTTCAAGCACAGCATTTGGAAGCAGTTATGCAGAGGGAAAATACATGTTCCATTTACTGTCCCAGCAAGTGATGCTCATATTTGAAAGATCTCGAAGTTCTAATATTCCGGGTTCCGGGTTACTAATTCTAGCCTTATAAGTAATTTGTTGTTAGGACTTGCCAGGAAATGTTTTATTGGGATGCTAACACATGTGAACATCTCCCTTTGCATTTTTCCATCATACGTAGTTTCTCAAAAAAGTCACATTTGCTATCTTAAATGCATGGCACTAAAAAGAGTTACTCTATTTATAGAAAGTGTTTCAAGCTATATTTCATGGCATTTGTAATGTCCCCTTTTTGGGGTTGCCCTAATTTTTGCCGTAGAATCACAAATTCTATTAAAATAAGAATTGTAAGATGGTCAGAGATATAACTTTACCTATTAAAATTCCTTCTTACAAGATAATTCTTGATTTAGGCCCTTCAACACCAAAAAGGAAACAACTACAAAAGCACAAATATACGTTCGTAGACTAAATATATTGTTAACATGATATAACCCATCTTATACATTTATAATTTGATAAAGAGAGTCCTGATCCATAACAACATGTAACGTGTAGTATTTTGCTTTCCTAAAAGTAAATGGAAATATTACAAAAGGGTGCCCTAGCCCAACCCTAGGCCCAAGGGCAGAATCTTGTCCCCCTTGGCCCCACGCTCCGTAGGGTTGGCGTACCTAGTGGACCTCACCATTCCCCCTTATTGTAACTCCCTCTCCCAAATGTGGATTATCCCTTGTAAGAGAGTGCCTTTGTATGATGTAACCTTGGCCCATTCCACCACAGGCCTTATCTAGTGCCTTTGTATGATGTCGCCCATGCCCATTCCACGGCAGGCCTTACCTAGTGCCTTTGTATGATGCAGCTCAATCCATTCCACCGCAGGCTTTACCTTATCTTGTGCAGTGATAATCTTAATATAGTTAAAGTGTAGATACACATAGTACTTTATCTATGTCACTCATTCTTATATGCTTAGTTGAGGCAGGCTGATGAATATGCTTTACAGCATACAAATATATATTGCAATTGAAATACACAGAGCCTGATTAAGATAACAGTATTTATTTGCATTACTATGATTACAATTATATTCAATGCATGATTGTCCATCATAGAAATAACATGAAGTCAATATGATCAATGAAACATATATCATTCCAAACATATATATATTACAAGTTCTATATATATTTATATCAGATAATGTGAAGTAATTATAGAAAACTTACTCTTTAGTGCGCAGTCATATTCAGCACAAGAGTGATTATATAAATAGGGATATATGTATGGCATACTTAACATATGAATGATTATTAAACAGGGATGTATAAAATGATCAGTCATTTATAATTAAGCGGTATGCACCTGGTTTTAGTATTTAGCAGGCAAGGATAACTCATAGCGCTGTATATATATAGGGAGTTGCTCATACTAGATATCGCTGAGTACTGATAAAAATTGCTAGTTGTACAAATATGTTGTTGCAGGTTTTTGTTCTCTTGATGCTTGTCTAATCTCCTCCTTAATCTCCCTTGAGTGTAGGGAGTCACACCCTTTCATTTTTTAACGCCCTTATGAAAGGGTCACACCCTTTGGTTATGAAAAGATACATATGTTTGACAACAACTATTGCCCCTTTCACAATAAGAGATGAAAATGGCAGATGTTTAGCAGCGGTGGCACACCCCATGGGCAACCAGACTAATCACTTCGTGAAAGCTATGGGAGCCTTTCAGATACTGGATATTGCTAAGTAGCTCAAGTGCAAGAAGGTTTGGATAGAAGGTGATTCCAATAATATTATCAAATGTCTGTCTTAAGGGGGAAAATAGATCTGCATGGACTATTGAAAGCCTTATTAACTCCTCTATTAATATTATTCAAACCTTTGGAAGTTATGCTATCACTCATGCCTATCGTGAGGTGAATATAGTTGCTGGCTGCCTTGCTAATATAGGGGTTAGATCAAATAATAAGTGCACTTGGTATGGGGAGGACAGACTGGTGGGTGACATCAAAGCCTTGTTGTCCTATGATCGAACACATGGCAATATCCCTACTAGTTGTAATGATGCCGAGTACTCAAGTTGATATCATTTTGAAGTGTGGCCATTTTCATAAGGCTCTCAAAGTTATTAAGCCTAATTAATCTCCACACGCTTTCTGGGTTGTTTGGGGCTTTTCTGAGATTGCTGGCTTTGCGGAGTGTTCGCTGTTTTTCTTTCCCATCAAATTGCAGTATTCAGTGTTTGGTGTCATGGCGGGGGTGGGGGTGGGATAGACGAAGAATTGAACCTGTTAATTGTGATGCATGGAGGAACAATGTGACCATCTGGTACCAGTTGCAGAAACGGAAGGTTACTCCTTATTTGGAGAGAATCCATGGGTATGATACCAAGGTCGCAAAGATCTTTGCAAAGGAATGGAAAGAGGGGAAGCTGAATCTTTTTGGTAAGAAGGTAATTGTGGATGAGCGCCTTGAGGCGGAGGTTACTGGCCTTCCTATGGAAGGTATTACATTTTATAGGGATAGGAAGCTTTCAGAGGTTGTAGTCAAGAAGTTTCCCAACACCAAGGAGGAGAAGGCTGAATTGGTGAAGGTTAATAAGTCTAATTTTCACCCTAAGATGCCAACACTCTAGTCTTACTCTAAGTTCAGATCTGCCCTTCTTAGATTTCCTACAATTTGTTGGGCTCTTTCCTCGCTCCCTCTCTCTTCCAATGTTCTCCACAATCAAACATTACCTAATAACTCTCCTATGCTTTTCCCTTGCATTTCCGTGCTAAGGATAACACCAACAACATTATCAAACTTTAAAGTTTTTGAACCAACGAAAAAATTACTTACAACCAAGACCAAGTTATTTTGGCTTTCTAGCAATGAGCAAAAAATCAAGAGCCCTAACCTCATTGTCAAAGGTTACTTCCACAAAACCTAACTGACTAGTGACCATGTTAAACTCGTTTAAATGATCAGCAATAGACCCACCTTCTGACATCTTCATATCAAATAAATGCTTCAGAAGAAATACTTCCAAATAGTTTGTCCAATGACAACATTAAGTCCATTGTTGATGTTTCTTTTGATATATTGAAAGTCATTGACATTGCCAAACACAACTTTATTGTCCCTAGTGCCTTTGTATCAAGAACCTCTCATTCTAGATTTGTCATATTTGTCAATTTTGTTGCTTTTCCACTCAATGGTAAGAAAAGACCCTTCTAATATAGATAATCTTCCATTTGCATCTTTCTTAGCTGACAGTTTTGGCTGGAAATTGCCTTCTGTCATTGCAACCACTTGAATCTTGAATTTCCTGCCAAATGACTATGCACGGCTCTGATACCAATTGTTAGGGTTTCGGTAGACTAGAGCAATAAGCAGTATTACATATAATGTAAAATAAAGGAGGAAACAAAATAACAATTACAACACACAAATTTCACGTTGTTCACTCAATGTGGGCTACATCCACAGAGAAATAGCTGTCCACTTTCTTTTTATCATCCAATAAAAAGCAAATTACCATTTGATGATTTTTCACATTATAAAGCCACTTATTTGTCAAGCCATTTTTGGTGATTTACAAAGGTTGATTTACTTACCAAAATAATAGCTGGCTTTTTTATTAAATAATGGACAATTTTTCCTTTGGGGGGCTTGCCCTCAAACCCCTAGTGTGGGCTTTGCCCCCTACACTCTGTTGATGCGAGTTTTGTTCCACTTACACAACATGCAAGACTAAACACTCAATGCTTCGAGAAACATGGAGCATTAAACCCTCTTTTGAATAAAGTCATCTCCCATGCTAAGCTTTGCAATGAAGATCATGGAATGACTCCAAGGTTCCTTACACCTATGGATATCTAACTCAGTTGAAATGATGTGATTTGTTGGTTAATCACTTAGGCGGCTTACATAAATCATTCAAGGATGCCAACTTACGTGCACTTCTAAAGGTTTGGCTTCACAATGTGCAATAAAAATAAAACTGTGATTTATATCACTTCCAACTTTGCTCTTCAACTCCTACTATCTAAACTACTTCTACTTCTAACTATGGATAGGAAGAATAATGGATGGACTAGGACTCCTACCAAATGGAGGCTTGCTTGCAACTTCAACTCCACCTAGTGCAAAGCTTCGAAGGATGGCAAATGGTTTTCATATCAACACCTTCCCCTTAATCCAACTTGGAGTACAAATCAAGGATCCAATGCCAATTGAACTTGAGCACAACTACTAGATTACCACACAAGGCACCCTTGCATCTACAAGGAGCTAGTGGCCTAGTAGAGTCAACCAATCAAACATCCACCAATATCACCACACAATCTATCTACTTTTACTCTAACAACTTTGAAATAAAATCCTATTTTAATTGAGAGATGTAAGGAACCATGCAAATACACCAAAATGATCATGTATATCCACCATGCAAGCCACAACAATGAATAGAGAACAATTTTGATAGTATTTTGGCAACAATTCTCCAACATAACTCTCTTTACAAATGAGAGCAAATGGCCTTATATAGAGGCTCAAGTACAATGAGTGGCCAAGATTAAGAGGCAAACATCAGAAATCATGGGCCCAGATTACATCCCATAAACCCTAATTAGGGTTGCCATAATTACAACCAATTACATGAGGGCACCAAACTTGTGGGCCAATAAGAAAATTACAATAATGTTTTCAACCAATGAGGACATAGGACACTTGGCATGATATGATTGCACATGCTTGAAAGAGGAATATTTTGATTGGAGGAGACAACCAACTGCCTCCCCATCATCCTTATCCTGTTATTTGATCTTTTGATGAAGGGAAGATATCCTTTAGATGCTCAACCTTGTCCACCTCTTTCCATGAACACCCCTACCAACCTACAAGAGCATGCCCGCCAACTAGTAGCAGCACCCCCACCAACTTGAGTCCTTTGGAATTTTCTCATTGCCATGTCTTGAACTTGCTTGCTTGTACTTTTACATTTGATATCTTGATCTTGAAATGGTGAAGCCTTCATGCACTTGAATCTTGAACTTGCCCTTAATCTCGCCTCGAGCTTGGTGTGATCTCCCTTGCCACTTGAGAGACTTGAATCTGAACCTTGCATCCTCCTTCCTGTCAACCCTACCAAGTTGCAAGAGGGCCTTCACCAAGTTGCAAGAATTCCCCCGCCAACCTAAAAAAAGCCAAAGAAACAAGTCACTCCATTTCATTTGATAGAGTATTGCCAATAAAACTTTGAAAATAACATTTGATCAAGCTAATTGAGTTAGGATTATCATTGCATTTCATTCAACTAACTTGCCCAATCACAAAAACATGAACTTATCCACATGATCTAGGCAGAAAACATGTTCAATGGATGTAACTTGATGCCCTAGGAGCTGGATAAATGATGTCAAGATTGCAATGCACCAACTCCAAATTCGGATTTGCTTAAATCTCTGATTTTCTAGGCACGAAGAAGATGAGAATTGCTCAAAAGGCAGGTGAAAATGAATGCCAAAATGATGTCTTCAAACCCCAAGACCAATTCGCCACCTCTAGAAGCCTTCAAACTTGAGAAAATTGCATGAAAATGGCTAACAAAATCCTCAAAACAAAATTGCCCATGGCTGGAAACGCATTTCCAGAGTTTGTAATCATAAAATTTTCTCTTGGAAACAATGAGAAATGATGTCCAAACGCCTCTTTAAATACCCATCTAATTGCCCAAAATGGACAACTTGCATCGGGGAAAAAGAAATAAAATTAAATCACATCCCCTTGGATTAAATTCACCTTAATTAATTCCAGCCCTTGATTAAATTGGATTGATTGGAATTTGGGCCAAAATTATAATAATTAGATTTTCTTGAATTTTAAAATCTCTCTCAATTGAAACTTGCAAACATGGGCCCCAAAATCGCATCAATTTTAACAAAATTATGGATTTAAATTAGCCAAATCCGAAATTGACATAGGCCCCAAAATTAAAATTTGAAAAAAAGATCATGTAGGCCCCTAATTAAGTTTTAAACTCTCCCAATTGTGGACCCAATAACTTGCCTTGAATTTCACACCAATTAAGCATTAAAAGACATCGAATTTAGCACACAAAGGGGCCCCCAAATTAATTTTGAATTTCAAGCAAGGCAATGGACTCAAGTTTATATCAATTTTTTTTGCACCAATAGGCTCTTTATTCAAATCGAACTTGCAAGGTGGCATGTTGAAAATGAAAGTTTTGTTTAATCCACCTCATGAAATTGGTAAAGGAGCTTGTGAATGTTTGTAAGAACACCTTCTCCAACTTGTAAGATCCCTCTTGTCATCTTGTAATAGCTTACCTCACATCATGCACCAACTTACCCCAACCTACCAAGCCAACCCCTCCAACTTGCACAATCACACTTGCCAAGTTGCAAAGACTTGCTTGCCAACTTGAAATCATTTTGCCTCCTTCCTAGCAAATTGTAATTTTCCTTAGCCCAAAATAATTTTCTCAAAAATAATAACTCCGCTTGGCTAAAAGAAAATTATTTTCTCACCTTAATCTTACCATTTTCCCTTACAAACTCCATGTTGAAATTTTATCAAGTTATTGAAATTTTGCCATGATGCAAAAGCACCCCTACCAACTCACAAGGACATGCCTACCAACTTGTGAAAAGTGAACATTAAAATTACAATTTTGACACTTAAAATTTGGAGTTTTCAAAATTTGTTTAGTCAAAATTACTCAATTAAGTTTGCTCAATTCCATTTTTTCAATTTCCACAATTTGCAAAATTTCGCCAAATTTCCAAATATTTTATAAGTCCATGAAATCCAGATTTCGCTTGCAAAAAATTTCAAGTCAAGAATATATTCAAAATCGATTCTAAATCCAAATCTTTAATTTGGATTTGCAAGCAAAAATCATCTCGCTGGAAACCAGAAATACAGACTTAGCCAAAATCACAATTACTTTGATAGCATTATGGCAACAATTTCAAGTCTCCTCTCCTACTCTACTCTAATCTTAATCTCCTCTCTAATGAATCTAATGTCTAACCCCCAAGCAAACTGGAGCATAAAACAAAAAGAGAGGATCCTTATTTGTAATGGGACTATGGTGTGAAAACCTCACAGCAAGTATATAGTCAGATTTGAAATCCATACAAAGAAATTGTACATCAAGTGCAAGAGAGAACTTAATAAAAACATGGTAGGCCTACTAGTTACCAAAGAACCCTTCTAGCTTCCAGCCAACCAATGCCATGGAGAACCTGATAAAGCCATAGTAGTTGTACCAACATTTGACTGAAACCATATTGCTAAACACGCCACTATAATGAAATCCTTGTCAAAATTTTGTCAAACAAATATTCATGTTCTTGGTGCGTATTATCATGGGCTATGGCGATAAGGAGGATTCACAAACTCTTGGGGTGGTTTTCTCCCCTTATTTTTGTGTTAACGTATCTTGATCAGAAATTGCTAATGATGATGTCTTTGATTACGTTGTCTCTGAGGATATTCTTTGGAGGAGTGATTTTGCTAAAGAGGATGAACTCCTACTTGATATTCTTCTTGAGACCTATAGGAAGGCTAGGGGGTGTAAGGTTGTTGAAAAGGAGGAGATCCAAAATGGTGCTCCATTTTTGGGTTTGCACAAGGGCTTTGTTATGTCCCCATATGCTGAAAACCCGCTTTTTATTGAGGGTGTCGCTATTTCCCCCTCTCATTCCCCTATTGTTGGGAAAGATTTAGCTCAGTATAAGATTGTTGTCAAATGTAATGGTGTGGAAGCTGCCTCCAATCTTTTTGTTCGTGCTTCCTCTAAGGTTTACGAGGAACATCTTGGGAAGGTAGCTTGCATGTTGTAGAGTGAAGGTTTGGATTGCGATTTGATGGATGTGTGTTTTGTTGCTCCTAGGGTTGATGTTTCTCCAAATTCTCAAGTATTGGCAGAGCCTCCTAAGGCTTTTGTTCCTCGTATGGATGCTACTTCCTCACCTCCTATGGTTGTCCCTACTCCCACACCTAATGTTTCAAAGGTTTTCTGTGAGGAGATTGTTATTGATATTCCTGATTCTATTCTTGGTGAATTAACAAACTGGCTTAGGCGTTCCCTTGTTGGGAGATTTTGTGGTAACTGTACGAATAAGGAAAATTTCAAATCAGATCAGAGATCTAGTTGTTCCAACATTGCAACAATGAAGTTCTTCATTGAATACAAATGCAACAATGTTCATTGTTAAATAAACAAAACAGATGTATTCAAACCTAATTCCATTGCCCTCCTATCACCGAAGTCTTGTGTTTAAAGTATATTTGCTCTCAGAGCACATTGCACAAGAGAATATGAAGAATGAAGGATTTTAAAAGATGAATGCAAAAACCAAACTCACTTATATAGAATAGATATGATTTTGATACAAACTGGTTCTAAAAATGCAAAAGATATTGATATTGCAAGATAAAGGATGCAAGAGAGAATGAAAGCTCAAAGTCTTCCAATGACTTCTTCCATGAATTAAAAAACAAAGGTGAAACATACGTGCAACTCAAAGTCTACAACGTGTACTTCACCTTACATGCACAAGCGTTGAGAATAAAAGCAACACAAAGTCTACAAGTTACCTCCTTGTTTGAACGTTCTACACTAGCTTCAAACATGATAAGCAACTTGTAATGGTGTAAAACTGACCCTGCCAAAGGAAAACTATATTCCCTTGAGAGCCAGATTCACAACACACATTCAGATATCTCCAACTAGCTAAACCAGTGGAAATATCTTATTATAAATAAAGAAAAATAATACTTTGGTCATAGAAGTGTGAAGGCCAGACAAAAGAGTCTTTAATCAAAATTTGAGCATCTTGGCCAAGGACGCCAATGCGGCACAAGTACGTATGCGCGGTGCGTTGTAGTCTTGTACAGACCGCAACAGGAAATATTCAAAATGTGGAGAAAACCCAAGTCTATGCTTTGAAAAACCTACAAAATACAAAAGTCAGAAAGTCAATAAAAGATATTAACAGATATGAATAAAGAGGAAATGAACAAAACATACACAAACTGTCATGCATCTAAATGCTTCCAAAAAACCAGCTCACACACAAGAGAGGAAAAATGTTTGGGGCTGTTTGGAGACTAGCCTCAGTCAAGTCCCTGTTTAGTGTTTCCACCTCCACAGCAGCCAAATAGATAGATAGATCAAAAAGACAAATAAATGATGATGTAATAGAACCAAACCCCGCTTAATGGAGGAAAACCCCTATTATGTAAGACAAGTAATAGAAACAAACCTCACTTGAAGGAGAAAAGCCCCTATTGCACAAGATAAATGATGGATAAGGGATGTGAGAAATCCCAAGATGCTCAAAGACACAAGAGAGATGGAAATGTATTATCGAATATGCTTGAGATAGCCAAAAGAACTATGGAGATTGTTGTAATACATCACTATAGAAAAATGAGAGAGAGAGAGAGAGAGAACCATGAAGAAGTTTGAGAGCTTGAATGAAGCAAGAGGATCAATTTAAAGGCAAGAAGAGGAGGGAAAATAAGGCTTCTAGGACGTTCTAGAAGATTAAGGGTTGTTTCCGCTGACAAAAGAGGGTGACAAGTGAAAAGCATGTGCAAGACCGTCACTTGAATGTTAAGATGTCGCAGGACGAATGTGCGGTGCGCAGACGTCTGCGTGGCGCACTAGTGTCCAAATGAATCACGCTAAGAAATGACAAATGGCAAAAGAAACACACAGTTCATGCAAAGGCAATGCTGAAAGATAATTGCTGACAAAGGACTTTGAGCATCCTGAGAGGGAAAAGGCTAATGCAAGGGCTGAAATAGACCTAAACAAATACTAGGGGAATGAGCACTAAAGTAGTTACAAAAGTGTGGCCCAAATTGCAAATGGGGGTATGCAATTTTCGACTCTACATAGCTCAAAGTCTATAGGACCAAATCTGAAACCAAACTATAACTCTAAATACAATTAGCAGCTCAAAGTTTGCAAGATTGAATTTAGATCCCTCTTGAACAAAAGTACAACACTCACAATTAATCTTGAAAAAATGTCGTCACATAACAGCTTGAATCAACACATCTGAAAACAACTTGCCCCTTTAATTGAAAACAATTTGATTTACACCTAAGCTCAAACTCTTAGAGTGCTCAACAAATTGGCAGAGTTTTATTGTATTGCCAAAAGATAAAAATTACAATGAGCGCCCTCTCTTATGTATAGGTGAGGGGCTAAGAGCAAAAAGTGGGAGAAGTCCAACTAACTAAGACTTATTCCACAACTAACTAATTGTAGTTGACTTATTCAACATTTCAAGTCCTATTGTATTTTGACTTGCAATATGATTACATGTAATTACAAGTTACAACTTTGCAAGTGATACTATCACATGCAATTACAATTTCTAACATTACATGTAATTTTTCAAAACTAAATTATAAGTGCATAATTGAAACTAATCTAAGTGTCCTGAGACACGACTCTATTTATGTTGTTGGGATAATTGTATGTACGGGTTATTATGTTAATAAAGTGTTATGTTAGCATCGGTCGTTAGTGACCGAGAGGTTAAACAGTTACGACTTGACGTTTCGGTCATGCCCCTTAGGTAGTTTATATACCCTCTCAGAGGATGGACACAGAGGTGGTATTATGCTATGCTTGTACCATGAATCTGGAATGATCAATAAAGTATTTATGTTCTCTGATATTCTGTAAGTTACTTGCAATTCTGTATTATGTTTAAACAACATTAAGTTTACCCCAGCGGGCAAACATTTGGTGTCGTTGCCTTTAAAGAATTGCGGGCGATAGTAACAAAGCGTGAATGGCGGAAGGGAAACAATGGGTCAGCCAATAGAGAGCAACCAAGATGAGGAGAACCAAAATGAGGAACTCTTTGAAGGAGAACAGGCATTAACCAACGACTTCACTACACTACTGCAGGCGTCTATCGAGACACACGTTTGAAGGGAAGTGGAGCGAGAGGAAGTACCAGAAGGTGCAATGTGGGATGCCCTTCGTGTGAATCGTGCAGTGAACCATCTATTGGCTCACCTACCAGAGTTGTTGGCGCAAACATTCCTGGCCCTTCAAAATCAGCGTGAGGAGGTACACCGTGAGGCCAAGCGGCAAGAAATCCTGAGAGAGGAAGAAGACCACGATGAATCCCGCCGGAAGGGAAATATGAAATAAACCGGGAAAAGAGAATAAATAAAGAGAACAAATTGTCATGAATATGTCATAAACATATGTAGTATGGAAAAGGTCTGAAAAAATAAAAAGTGTTCTTTGAATTTTTATCATGTGTTGTTATTTCTTGTGGAGAAATAAATAAAATATTTATGCCAAATCAGTTGAATAAAGATAGGAATAAGAAGAAGGAAGTAGAAGGAGAGGCTATTAGAAGAAACGTGCTATTGCAGCAACAGGCCGAGAGAAGGCAAAGACTCCGGAGGATCGCCGAAGGACGATCAGAGGAGGCTAACGGTGAGGCCGTGGGAGAGGGAAATTGGGAGGATTCCGTCGAAGAGACTAGAAATTTACTTGGAAACCTAACCTTAACTCCACATACAGAGGCAAGGGAGGCCCAAAGGAGGGAGAGAGAAGAGGCCGAGGGCAGACAAGCAGAGGATACCGGTGCTGCCACGAGTAGTGAAGTGACCAAGGGACACAACGATCAAGGCAGCCTGCCAAGCTCAGACACTCCTAGTGGGTCAAAGGCACCAAGTGAAGAGACACACAACACTTCAAGTAACAAAACGCCATCCACCGTACAAACACAACCAGCAGTGTCAATACAACCTGTGGTACCTGTTGTGAGGTTTTCACACCATCGCCCCAAAGTATTTGGGGAACCCCCTTTTTTTTAGCAGCCTTGGTTTTCTCTTCAAGCTCAATATCTTGACGCCTTGGCGATTTTTGTGGATTTGGTTGCACGATGTTGATTTTTTTTAAAAAAAATTATTGATGAAGTTTGAGTGCTTGGTTTGTGGGGGGACGAAATAAATGAAGGGATCAAATTGCCAAAATGAAATAGATTTGCCAATTGAAATTTAGAGGCTAATTAGGCCTATTACCTCAATTTATTTCAAAAATCTGAGCAATAATTGTAGAATCTAACCATTAATTTTGAATTTTTTTTGGTGATTGGGGGTTAATTTGTGCAATCAATTTCGAATTTGGGCAAGTTCATTTAATTTGAGCAATGAGAATCAACCCTTGGGCATTAAAATTTGAAGATTGGGCCTTTTAAAAAGAAAATCTGGGCAATAGATATCAAATCTGCATTGAAAATAAATTTTGGGCATTCAAATAATAAATCTGGGCTCAATCACCTTGTGAAATCTAGATTTAGGTCCCTAATTTTGAAAAGTTTTTGCATTGAAAAATAAAATCTGAGATCTTTTAATTGCTGAAATCTGAGATCTTCATTGGACAATTCAATAAATTTTAAGGAAACTTGCAAATGGTGGGATTTTCGATTTTCCAAAAAGGATAAGGGGCAAGCAAAAATGATAATCTGGAAACACATTGTATCAATTTTCGATTTTCAAGGCAACCATTATTTTGCATTTTCGAAATTGAATTTGGGCCATTTCAATTAGGTTTAGGGTATTGTGCATTTATAAAATCGAAGCTTAATATCTTAAGTAAAAGGCCCCATGCAATTTGTTAATTTTGAAGCTAATTCTAAAGTTTTTTTTTTGAAATTTCGAATTTGTTATTGCTTTTGCCAAGGTCGGCCCCCTTAACCAGCATTAATTTATTGTTTATTTTCGAAATTATAGGTCTGGGTCGGCCCTAGAATTGCCAAAACGTGGGGTATAAAAACAGGCCAATCTTCTTTCATTCCTCACAAATCCAATTTTGTTTCTTCTCTGCTACTAAAGTAGCGAAAATCAGGGGTCCAAGGCAGCGAATCTTCATCATTTCGGCAGGCATTTCCAGTCCTCATTGGCAGCGACTTGGGGTTTGATGGTGGTGTCTTTGGCTGGAGCAGCGACCTGAGCATTAGAGGGTGATTTGCAGGGCAGTCTAAGGCCCTAAAACAGCATTTTAAGAGGAAAGAGGAGCAGAGTTTAATTGTGGGTATTTTGAAGACCTCATCTCACATATTCTAGCCTCCAAAATTCAAATTTTTAAGGGCAAAACATTGGCATTTTTATCAAAATCCGAAAATCAGAGTATTGTGAGCTTAAATGATGGAGGTGGTTTGGAGAGCCTAATCAGGCCCTAGAACAATGTTTTCGAGCAAAAAGGAAGCAGCGGTTGGAGTTAGACATTCAAAGGGCCTCTTTCCAATGCCCTAGGCCTCTAATTTCAAATTTCTAAAGGCAATTTATTGGCAATATTTAGCAGATCCGAAAATTGAGATATTGCAAAATCTTTCTCAAAAGTTTGGCATGGGAAAGAGGAGAGTTTGTTGAGTGGAAATCACCATTTCCAGAATTTTGTGATTTTCGATTTGACAAGGGGCTGGAATTCTCAGATTATCAGGCATTTCCAGATTTTGTGGGCATTTGCAAGTTTGATAGAGGACAGAGATTTCAGAATTTAGGTCCATCATTTCATTTCCAGAATTTAGAGGGCCAACAATTTCAAAATTGCAAACTGGGGCATCCAAAAAGTTGATAGAATGCAGTGATTTTGAGTGAGGTGGATTCCAGAATTTTGTTGATTTGCAAGATGCAGCGTTTTTTTTTTATAGTGGGGTCCTGAAAGTTGAGGGGGCTTGCTATTTGATTTGAGCCACGAATTTGATAGAGGGAAGAGGACATCAATTTGCCAAGGTGAAGGACTCCGATTCTACCCAGCCATGCTATAGGAATGAGGACAACTTGCAAATTGGTATGTGGTTTATTTTAACCTTTTCTCCTTAATTGCTTTCATTTCATTGGTGCTAGTCTAGGTGTTGAAAACTAATTTCAAGAGTAGAGTTAGGTGTTTGGTTAGTAGGTTGATTACTTGATTGTCTTGATTGGTTTTTTTCCCTCAAGTTCTTGCTTGCATTCCATCATTGCATTTCATCTTAGGAAGAAGATTGGAGTGATAAGTGTAGCCCATCTTAAGGTAACGGCGGGGAGTGATAAGTGTAGTATTCCACCCCTAGGGAGAAGATTGGAGTGATAAGAGTAGTCCATCTTAAGGCAAAGGCGGGGAGTGATAAGTGTAGTTTGCATCATTGCATTTCATCATTGTAGGAAGGAGAACTGGAGTGATAAGTGTAGTCCATCTTAAGGTAACGGCGGGGAGTGATAAGTGTAGTATTCCATCTTATAGGCGAAGTTTGGAGTGATAAGTGTAGTTTCATTTTCATTGTAGAAAAGGTGGGGAGTGATAAGTGTTTAGGATGAATGATGCCAATGCAAGCAAGTGATCCAAAGGAATTAATGCTGAAATAGGAGACAAGGAAGTCATGATACCCAATTCCAACTTCCGCTCAAAATTGAAATACGTTGGAGACACCAACATTGGTACCCTTGACTTGATTCAATTAAGACGAGAGGTTGAGAGACAGCCAGTCCCCTGTGGCAAGGATCAAATAGTATGGATTTGTGCAAGGAAGTGTTCAGTCTACCCCAGCAGTAGACATGATACAACAGAATTGGTTACATCAAGTCATCAAGGCTCACAAAGTCAGATTGCAAATCAGAGTGCAGCGCCTTCATTGTGCTTCTCAGTCAAATCCCGGGCTCTACTAAAGGTACACAATTTGATCCTTGGATGTTTTGTTTTATTGAAGAGATTGAGAATGGTAAAGGAAAATTGATTGGATTAGGATCATTAGCATGAATTTAGAGTTGCAACTTAAATAGTACAAAATCGGGGGCAAATCTACATGGGGTCCTACTTCTTCAATTCGGGTGCAAGAATACTAGTGATGCTTTGCCAGTCGAACCAAATCTAATCTTGGGGAGATGCACTGCACCACTATGGTTGAGGCGGATGCTTACGCCAAAAGGCAAAGTTGTGGCAGTTCAAACAGTTGAAGGCAGCCAAGGGTTAACCAAGGAGGAAAGCATTGATGTGGAAGCGATTGATGAACTTAATGATTATTTCAAATCAAGAAGATGGGTGGATTGTGGAACAATCAAGGAGATATGGTGAGGGCAGGTGCCCCAAAACCCAAGGTTATTGAAACAAAGATGCATGCATGCAGATCAAATCCAAATAGGAAGGTTAAAATGGCAAAGTATTGAAGTAAAGAGGAAAGTGTTTGAAAGGTTGAGAAGGTCAAGTTTGATTTCAAGGCAGTGGCTAAGAGCAAGGCTCTTAAATTGCACAAGGTTCACATCCAGGCAAGCCACCAAGGTCAAGGCAAGATTACCCCAAGTGCATGGAGACCTCACCCTTTCGAGGTCAAGACATCAAGTACAAGCAAGTTCAAGTGGTGGTGAGAAAATTTCTAAGGACAAGCTCAAACATCCAAGGCTTCATCTCATCTCAAAGATTAATGAACTTTATAAGACAAGGTTGATGAGGTGGCAATTTCATGTGCATGCAATCAAATCATGCCAAGTGTCCTATGTTCTCATTGGTTGACAGATTATTGTAATTTTCTCATTGGCCCACAAAGTTGGTGCCCTCATGTAATTGGTTGAAAGATGGTAACCCTAATTAGGGTTTGTAAGGTTTAATCTTGGCCCTTGATTTTGCCTCTTAATCTTGGCCACTCGTAATTTTGAGCCTCTATATAAGGCCATTTGTTCTCACTTGCAAAAGAGAGTTATGTTGAAGAATTGTTGCCAAAATACTATCAAAATTGTTCTCTATTCATTGTTGTGGTTTGCATGGTGGATATACATGATCATTTTGGTGTATTGCATATTTCTTCTCATCTCTCAAATTAAAGTAGGATTTCATTTCATATTGTTAGAGTAAGAAGTAAATGGTTATTTGTATGGTGATATTGGTAAATGTTTGATAGGGATCTATATACTAGGCCACTAGCATCCTAGCGGCTTGTTAGGAAGCCCTGTGTGGTAATCTAGTCCAATTGCTCCCAAGTTCTACTTGCATTTCATCTTTCCGCTTGTACTTCAAGTTGGGTTGGAAGATAGGTGTTAGTGTGAAAATCTTAAGAGTTTCCCTTAGAATCATCGCACCAATGGAAGTAGTGCAGCTGGCAAGCTTTCATTTGGTTTGATCCCTGTCCATTTGCCAATCTTTCCATTCAGTAGGAGTAATCAGTAGTTCAGTAGTTGAAGTTGAGAAGTTGAAGTTCAAAAGTTTGAAGAGCAAAGCTAGAAGTGATATAAATTAGTTTGATGAGCAAAGTTGGAAATGATATAAAAGAAGAAAGTTATCTCATCATCATCATAGCGAAAGTTTGACATCCTCAAGTGAACAACGTAAGCCTGCCGAAGTGATTACCAGCAAATCACATTTATATAACTAAGTTAGTATCCACAGGTGTAAGGAACCTTGGAGTATTCCTATATACTTTTCAAGAGAGGGTTGAGTGTTTGGTATGCTGTATCAAGTGTTCAATTGCTATATGTTATGTAGTGGTACAAAACTCACATCAACAGTACCCAACTAGCTGAAGGTACCAGCAACACAACCAGCACTTACGCCAGCCATCATGGCAGGGCAAAAACAAAAGCTACCCAAATTTTTGGGCAACGGGAAAGAAGATCCCGTACGACACTGCAAGACGTGTGAGACAATCAGGACAACCAACGGGATCACAGATCAAAATGATTGGGTGAGGCAATTCCCAGCTACCCTAAGAGGCGTGGCCATTGATTGGTATTTGGATATTGATCCAACAAAGGTAGCCGTATGGAAAGATCTAAAGAAAGAATTTCAAGAGGAATTCTGACTACTCCGAAGTGACAATGAAATAGTAGCGGAAATCTACAACACAAAACAGACAAAGGAGGAGATAGTCTGTGGATACGCACGGAGACTTAAAGAGCTAGTGGGAAAAATGGAAAGCCCACCAGCGGATGGACTAAAGAAAAGGTGGTTCATCGAGGGCCTCAAGCCGGCCCTCAGGAGAAAAAAGAAGATAGTGCCTCCGCCATCATGCAACGATGCATACAATCGAGCAATGGACCTCAAGAGCAAAAACAAAAATGCAAAGAAAAAGAAGAATAAATCATCAGATGATGACGACCCTGACAAAGAGACTAGCAATGAAGAATCGGGCAAGAAAATAGAAGCCCTCCAGAAAGACATGTTTCGGATGGAGTTTAAGACGATGAAGAACACCCCCACCAAAAGTGACGAAGGGGACTTGTGGTGCACGGACTGCAAGCAAGAGGGTCACACAAAAGGATCCTGCCCGAAAAAACAATTTTGCGATATCTACCAAATTGTCGAACATTCCACCAAGGAATGTCCGTACAATATGAGGACTAGAGGGCCTAAACAGATATTAATGATGCAGGAAGCATCTACCTCAACTTCAGGGGCCAAAAACACAACTACCAATGCAGCATCATCCGGCGGTTTCAAGAATAACCGGCGTGAAGGAAGAGGCGGGAACAACAATAATAACAACGGGGGTCGTAGCCACATCAAGTACGATACGAATGGACGACCAATGATACAATGCCATACTTGCAACCAGTGGGGGCACTTTGCAAGAGACTGCACGAAGGGAGAAGTACCGTAGTTTCTATGCAGGTGGTGTGGTCCGAGAGATCACGACAACGCAAAGTGTCCTAAGCCAGGAGTGAATCTCCTGAACATTGAAGGCAACTCGGAGGAAATTTTGGCCATCACTCAGGCATAGGCAAAGGTGACCTACCCGAATCCCAAAGTTGAGACAAGGAGAATGCAAGAAGCAAAGGCGGACATCGAAAATGAAATGATTGCCGAAAGAAGAGAAACAAATGACACCGCCAGTACCTCTATGAGGGGTCAGACAGAACAAAACATTATACGGTAGGTGTTGCAAGCAGAAATTCCCATCAAATTGAAGGACCTTTTTATAGCTATACCACAATTGAGAACGACTTTATTAGGTGTGACATCATCTCTGAAGACATCAAGTGGGCCAGAGGCAAAGGGAACCCATGGAGAAGAGGAAAACCCTCTCAAGAAAGAGGGCCCTCTCGAAACAGCAGAAGACCCCATGTTGCTTGCGGTGAACACAAGAAGGCACCCCACAGTGGTAGAAATGGGCATTCTCGAAACCATTTTGACAAACACCATTGTGGACAGAGGCTCCGGTGTCAACGTGCTCCCGGAGGAAACATGGAGGCGATTGGGACAACCTATGTTGTGGCCACCGACGTTCCAACTGGTGGGTGTCGACCAGCACGGTATTAAACCCATCGAGACTCTCATGGCACAGCGGGTTATGATCGGGACACAACCATTTGTTCTAGACTTTGTAGTAATACCATTAAAGAAGAAAGGCTACGACACTATATTGGGGAGAGGTTGGTTGGTAGAGGCAAGGGTAAACCACGACTGGAAGAGGAATGCTCTCTCAATGGAAAAAGGCGATCGGAAATTCATAATCGACTTACGGACACAGATGGTAAGCGAGGACGTGGCGTCATCATCTGAGTCCGAAGGAGAAGGCGAAATGGACGAAGGGAAGCAACGGATGGAACCGAACGAGGAAGGAATCTTGGAAATAGAGAGGTACTCCGACAATGACATGGACTCACTAAATGGGCTCTTCCATTGGCAGATGGAAGATTATGAATTGAGGCACTGCAACATGTTGCAGATAGATGAAGGAGAGGAAAAGCCTACCTTTCTGCCACAGTATGGAGAGTATAAAGAGGGAGAGCTTCGAATTCGGGAAACCCCCGCACACCAATTTGACAAAGAGAAACCGATCAAGTATGAAGAGCCTTCAGTGAAGACCATGAATTTGGGAGACGAGACCAACCCAAAGAATATTTTTATAGGGGATGACTGGAACCCCGTTCTGAAGGCAGCTACATTTAAAATCTTCACAGAATACAAAGATGTATTTGCCTGGACCTATAAAGACTTAAAGGGGGTACCGCCGGAACTGTGTGTTCACCGAATTCCACTGGTAGGAGTTGTACCCGTACGAAAACGTCCATACGAAATGAATAAACATTATGCAGCCCGTGTCAATGAAGAAATCGAGAGGATGGTTGAGGAAGGCATCATATTTCGGGTACAGACGAGCGAGTGGGTTCACGATCGTGATCTCGCTGAAACAGGACACCAGCCAAATAAGAATATTTGTGGACTTCGGGTGTTTAAACGTAGTTACAATCAAAGATCCCTTTCACGGACAGCATTTTGGAGGAAGTGGCAGGACACGAGATTTACTCATTCATGGATGGATTCTCGGGATACACCCAGATATCCATCGTGGAAGAAGATAAGCTGAAAACAACTTTCATAGTGGAAGATGAGGTGTATGCGTACAACTGAATGCCTTTCGGACTTTGTAACGCTCTGGCGACATTCCAAAGAATTATCCTGCAAATTTTCGATAAGATGTCTGTCGGGAATTTCAAAGCCTTCCTTGATGATTGATCTATTTTCAGTGCCCAAAACACGCACATGGTAGCCCTCGGAGAGTGCATGGAGAGGTGCCGATGGGCAAGATTAGCACTCAACCCCAAAAAATGCAGATTTATGGTGCCCCAAGGGAAACTACTGGAACATAGTATGTAAAGCGGGATTAAAGACAGACCCAGACAAGGTATAGGTCATTTTGGAAATGGAGCCCCCAACGGACGTAACTGGGGTCAAGTCGTTTTTGGGACACATTGGGTACTAAAGGTGATTCATTAAAAATTTTGCCCAAGTGTCGTACCCACTAGACGGCCTGACTCGGAAGGGAGAACCCTACACATGGGCCACAGAACAGGAGAAGGCATTCAAAGAGATGAAAGAAAGACTAGTAGCGGCACCAATCCTAGCGTACCCCAACTGGGACAAAGAATTCCATGTCCATGTGGACGCATCGAATTTTGCGATCGGGGCAACATTAGCACAAACAGGAGACCATAGGCTAGACCATCCTATCTACTTTGCAAGCAGACTTTTGTCCAAAGCGGAGAAAAATTACAGCACAACGGAGAGGGAAGCACTCGGAATGGTCTACGTCGTATAGAAGTTCCAGCATTATTTGTATTTGTCTTTTATGTTGACCACCAGGCTTTGATGTATCTGGTCAACAAGCCAATAATTCAAGGGCGGGTGAGTAGATGGTTACTCTTGCTACAAGAATTCATGTTCAACATTATAGTACGGCCCGGAAAGAGTCATGTATGTGCAGACCACCTCTCGAGAATCAAGTCTGGCGAACCTCCCGAAGGCGTCAATGACGACTTTCCTGATGCACATTTGTTCAAAATCGCCGTGTTACCAACATGGTACACAAATATCGGAGAATACCTCTCATCAGGGCAGTTTCCGCAAGAGATGCAGCGGGGTGAGAGAAGGAAGTTGGTATTATGAAGTAAAACGTTCCAGCTCACTAATGGACTATTATACAAGATGGGACCCGACCAAGTCCTTCGTCGGTGCGTTATGGAGGAAGAAGTTCCGAGTGTACTACGAGAAGCACATGAAGGTCCGGTAGGAGGACATATGGGACCACACACGACGGCTCGAAAAATATTACTAGCAGGATTATGGTGGCCAACAATCTACAATGACACAAGGAAATGGGTGGTGAGCTGTGATACCTGTTAGAGAGCAGGGAAGCCTCTCAAGAGAGATTTCATGCCTTTGAACCCATCCAATGCGCAGGAATTATTCAAACGGTGGGGACTCAACTTTGTGGGGCCACTCAAGGCAAGTAGAAAGCAGCAGTGTAGGTACATTGTGGTAGCCACGGAGTACCTCACAAAATGGGTTGAGGCACATGCCCTCTCTGATAACTCCGCCTTGAGTACGACAAAATTTATATATGAACAGATAATCAGACGCTGCGGCATACCCATCCAGATTATGAGCGACCGAGGAGGCCATTTTGTTAACCATGTGATAAAATTGCTCACCACGGAATTCAAGATTTTCCGTTCCCTCTCAAGCCCATATTATCCAAGCAAATGGACAGGCTGAAGCCACCAACAAAATATTGGTGTCAATAATATACAAGTCATGTGGGATCAAAAATGAAGATTGGGAGGAATGATTGCCATCCGTGTTATGGGTGTATCGTACCACTTATAAGGTCACCATAGGACACACACCCTTTCAGCTAATGTACGAACAGGAGGCGGCTGTGCCAGCCGAATTCATGGTACCAAACCTCAGGATTGCCATCGAGACTAAGTTGGGAGAGATGGAGAGTCTGAGGGAGAGACTCCATAATCTCAACAAATTGGATGGACCTCTTACGACACAGTGGGCAACTGAGGTAGCACAACAATGACGGAAGGCATGGCATGACAACCACTTGAAAAGGACAAGATTCGCACCCAGACAACTCGTATTGAAGTACAACGGATGCAACGAAATTAAGCTCAAGAAATTTAAAGTCAAATGGTTGGGGCCTTATAAGGTACGCGAAGTTGGCGATAATGGAGCCATTAAGCTGTGGACATTAGACGGACAGGTGATACAAGATCCAGTCAATGGTTCAAAATTAAAAATCTACCACGAGAGGGATGGAAACTCGCGGAGACAAAACCACTTAGACGGAAAATAAAAATAAAAATAAAATTTAAAATAAAAAAAAAAAAAAAACAGAGGGCACCGTACGGCTGTACAGCGAAAAAGAGACAAGGATGATCATACGGCTCAGAAACCAAAGGAAAAACCACCGTACGATGGTTAGTCTTACGACATATAAGCCCATACGGTTGATCCACCATACGGCATAAAAGAAAGGGTGGAGGTCTTAGACTAAAACACATATTTTACCAAGGGGACACTTAGTTTTTTTCAAACTCCCCTTATATGTTTTACATTTTAGTTTACGATTTATCCAATACCAAGGTCTTGCAGGCTGTACACGGCACGGGGGAAGACATCAAACCACGGTACGGAAAAGGAAGTCAAGACGTCCTACGGCAAAAAAAGAGCCAAAGTAATCACCGCACGGAGAAAGGGAAAAGCTATCGTACGACATCCGTGCCAAGAAGACAGACCAACACGCGCGGAACAGAAGGCAAGCGTCGACAACGTACGGAACTGTACAGCACCGTACGACACAGAAACAATTGAAGGAGATTAGAGGACTGTACGGCAAAAAAAAGGTTTTAAAGAGTGTCATATGGCATACGGTCTCAACACACCAACCGTACAGCATCAAAAAATGCGTATAGTGTTGTATGGCTGCGACAAGTTAGTGTTTAAAAAGAGAACAAGCCTCCGTATGGTCACGGTGTTTTGAGGACCCTTTTTATTGTTCATACGGCAGAGAGAGAGGAAAAACAAAAGAGAGAGTTCCTATGGCAGAGGAACAAAACGCAGGAAGAATTTGAAAGGTAGTTATTGCTGGCAAGAGGGTTTCAGCATCAGCATGGGGTCACAACAACAATAGAAAGATTGGAGGAAAAAATTGCAAGCTTCAACACCAACAAGCACCAGCAAAGGCACAAGGGTTTTATAGTCGGGAGTTCGCATTGCTGGGAGCATGGATAGCACCAAGAAGAAAGTTCGCCCACGGTTGCAGCCACAGACTCAGAAAGATGAGATCACATGGAAAAATGTCACATTTGAAGGGCTGAATGGTTTAGAGTGCCGAACTTGGTGGGAAGAGACTTCTGACACAAATTTTCTCAAGGGGCAGTTACGCAAAGCGCAGGTACATTGGGCGATTCAAATGCCTCTATTTTCCATCAAAGAATATGAAGGACCTATGAGGGGCACGATAGATACATTTGACAGGTTTAGTAGGACCAGCACTCTGAAATATTCTGGGACAGAGATTTAGATCAAATTCATAGCAGCCGAAATTTCAAGGGCTTTCGGTATACCTAGCAGGCAAGGCAAAAAGATAGATCTGAAGCCTCGGAAAATGTCCGGAGAGGACAAGGAGAAATACATTAAGCTAGTGTCGAGGAATCTAACTCCAAGCGAGTTTGAGTTTGTAGTAGGAGCCTTGACAAAGAATCACGGGATAAAGAAGTCCTTTGTGGCTCTAGGAGATTGGAGGTGTCTCATGGATGTCATCAAAAGCAGGCTGACAAGTGCGAGTAGGGCGTCCGACATTGCCTTGGCACATCTGGTTTTCATGAATGGACTCAGGAATGGTACTGAGTACGACTGGGCATCTATCCTGGCAGAGAGGATGTTGGAGTTTATGACACTTCAACATCGGACTTTTTACATGCCTCACTACACCATAGGCTTGTTCCTTAACGCCTCCAGAGAGCAGATTCCACTGGACAAGTTGAGGATGAAGCTGGTCAACATAGCCACAGGAGAGCCTCCTATCTTCCATTAGCGCCATCTTGATACAGGAAGTACACAGGCAGGCTCGAAAAGGAAGCGCCAGGTCCTCTCAAAGTTGGAAGGAGAGAATCCGGACAATGGCCGAGAGGATACTAGCGAGGACTTGGAGGCCAGTGAGAGTGCTACAGTGGGAGACTCAGACACACTTGGTATGGAGATACCCACTTCGCCCTTCAAGATTGCACCAAATCAGATTCTTTTCACATCGCCAGAGACTTCTGCTCCAGTCTCAGTGATGCCCTCGGTACCATTCAGTACTACCTTGGACTCAGTGCCTGTACCTCGGTTTGGAGAGTTGAGAGCCCTAGTAGATATGACACCATCGGGTAGGGAGGCAGTTGCAATGACCATAGCAGTGGGGTTGGTAGAGGTTCCCTCCACGGAGGGGATGATTGAGGCCAGAGTCGTACCTCCAAGAGAAGAGTTAGAGCAGCCACAGCCAGAGAGTGAATCTCAAGTCACTCTGGATGTGGTTGGGATGGAGGCCTTCGTGAGAGTGGGCCCAGGGGTGTTGGAGGAGTCATCGAGGGAGTTACCCATGGAGAGCAGGGATGCCTCCGTGTTGACTTGGCTAGATCAGTTCAAGATGCCCCCAATAGCACTGGCAGCACCTACCTCTCTTTCACCACAACGAGCGATGGTAGTTCATGCCAAGATAGTAGATCTCGACTCTATGATGTCACCGGATAGACAGGAGCAGGAGATGGAGATAGAGGATGTATCCGAGAGGCAGACTCTGATACAAGGACAGGGACAGCAACACGAGGCCAGTAATGAGGAGCTACGGGAGTCGACTAGTGAGCCTAGGGAGGCGCCGGCGAGAGAGTCCAGGAGGAGTGTGTTAGAGCAGTACTTGGCGGATGTAGCTGAACGGGTCATAGCCTCAGCAGAATTCCAGGCTCAGGAGGAGGTCGCTCAGGAGTTGGAGCACCTCTTGACCTTCGTACGGGCAAGGTGTCAGATGGCATTTGTAGAGTGTTTTGAGTCAAGGGGATGGCTTACCACAGAGTCCCTCGCCATGTTGGAGGATTGGACTCTCCGGGAGACAATGGGGGAGAGTAGGATTCAGACCCTCCTGCGAGAGTTGGAACAGGCATTCCGTGAGGGGTATTTTACTCTTTGGCATGCTGAGCATGTCTCTTCCGTACATGAGGCTACAGGGCTGGCAGCAGCGGCAGCTCGAGAAGAGATGGCCTCACGTCTTGCAGCAGTGGAGGCAACCTTGGTTAAGGAAACAGAGTCTTGAGTAGTTGAGCAGAGCAGTATGGCGACTAAGTTAGAGGCCCTTCGAGCAGAGTTGGAGACCGAGCGTACCGAGAGGACTCTGATAGAGACTCACCTTGTCAATGCTCTGGAGAATGTTGATGCAAAGGAAAAAGCAGTCCTTGAAGCAGCAGAAATGGTAAGGACGGCTATGGAGCTGAAAATGATAGCAGAGCGTGATTTACGGTTGCGGACTACTCAGGTGTATGAGTTGAGGGCTCAGGTGGCTTCCCGAACAGCAGCGTCAACACCATCTTCGTCAGGGATGCTTCCTACGCCCCCTCCTGAATAGTAATTTTGTTGTGTACTCAATTTTGTATCATTCCCATTTTGTACATCGTTGGAGACGACTTGTTTTTTTTGGGGGGGGGGTGTTGATGTTGGGATAATTGTATGTACGGGTTATTATGTTAATAAATTGTTATGTTAGCCTCGGTCGTTAGTGACCGAGAGGTTAGACAGTTACAACACGACATTTCAGTCGTGCCCCTTCGGGTAGTTTATATACCCTCTCAGAGGATGGACACAGAGGTGGTATTATGCTATGCTTGTACCGTATGAATCTGGAATGATCAATAAAGCATTTATGTTCTCTAATATTCTATAAGTTACTTGCAATTCTGTATTATGTTTAAGCAACATTAAGTTTACCCCAATGGGCAAACAATTTACATCATCCTTTGTCAAATCTTCATGTTGCTATAGGATGCTTGGCACTCGAAAGAATCCGAGCTTGGTGGATGTATTTTGTCTCGATACAACAACTTGCATCTTAGATCGTTCTTCTGTCCAGTAGCTTTCATTGGAAAAGCATCCTTCCACCTCTATCTTGAAAGCATTCTATTGCCTTTGAACATAAATCGTATGAAAATTTCATTCCCAATGAGTCTTCATGTTGTCCTTTTTCCACTCTTTTATATCAATATCTTCTTCATTAACACCATGAATGTATCCTTGTGATTTGTGTCCTTTACCAATGAAACTCATCCTCATCTTCACGTTTGTGGAAGTACTAATTCTTCACGGGAGGATCGGTGTGAGGCTGAGGTAAGAAGTTCAGAGTGTAAGATCATCTCTGTTTGGACATGAACATCCTTCCTCAAATCCATTTGTGTCCATCACCCATGAAGCCATTGCCCTGCAATATTGTGACTCCTGATTTCTCTTGTGATCTTGTGACTACATGGAGACCCTTAAGGGACTGTCATTTCATTGATCATTCTTTGTTTATCATAACAGACCCTGTCACTTATTAAAAATGCTAATGCATTAAATTACTAAATGCATGCACTGTTCTTCAAGATCTCTAATCCATTAAAATGTTGTTTCCTTATGAAACTCTTTTTCTGTCATGTTTATTAGCATGGCAATGCTTCAAGTAGATTGTGCTCTCTGCATTATGATAGTTACAGGGCATTGTATTACTGCATTTTTCTGATTTATTTTATCATGATGGTCTCCTGTGTATACAATGGAATTCATAGTCTCGACACTAGTTAGAACAAGGATTTTGACCTGCCATGCTTGTCTTTTGCTTTTGAACTGCCACTTGATAAACATCACTTTGAGGCTGCCAATGCCTCTTGCATCTGTTCTTTCAAAGAGGTCTACCTCTCTGTCATGAAGAAACTTACACCTTCCCTGAAAGGTTGTAACAAATGAACCATGCATGATCACTATATTTCTCAACCAAGCAAATCATAAATCAAAACTTTAAAAAAAATAGCTGCCATAGAAGATTATAAGGGATTTAGACTATCCTTTATATGTGTCCTATTGTATTTGACTCATGACCCTCTTCTTTGAGGCTCGTCTTATGATCTTCATGATCTCTTTTGCTTCTACTTTAGACCTGTAAAGTGACTGTCACAATATGTTTATCACTGCTTTTGACTGTCACATCGCTCAACACTTTGTGGTCCCTTGTTGGTTACTAGATGTTCATTGTTATGTACACTTCGGGACTGTCATCTTATTGCATCTTCCTTTCACCATTTTCACAGTCTATGACAGTGAAAAAATCTGTCTCCACTTCAATCTTGTAATTTGAATAAGTGGCAATGAATAGCAATCCCATCATTGTTTTTTACATTCTCTGCTAGAGGTTCCATGCTTGCATGATATGTCTTGGCTGTGCATAAGATATCAGTGATTTTGATCTCTACGGCTCCAATAACAGCTCTCTCAACAGTGTCTGCTCTCCATGACATGTCCTTATTTCTCTGTTCATTCATAACAGATCCTCCTATTTTCAGCTCATTATTTTATCATTTTGATAACCTCATGCCTCTACATGTTTGGTTTGATTAAACACAACCCAACTTCATCAAACTAGGGCACAGTAAGAAAAGTGAAAAATGAAAAAGGAGCTACTCAAAATAAAGCATGCCCTAGAGAAAATGAGCTTGAACGCAGCAAGAGAAAACAAAATAGAAGAAAACGGCTCAGAAAACCCTAGCTCAAACGTGAAAAGGAGAAAACCGGCCACACCTGGTAAAAATACATGCCCAGAGACTTTGAATGCAAAAACAAAAACCAAAGATGCAAAATACAGCTCCTAAAAAGCATGCAAACGCGGGCTTATTGAGCCGTTTTGGGAAGAGTTACAGTCCATTTTTGCCTCTAGGACTTCAACATGAATGCATCTTCAGTTTGTGTGGGTTTCTAGCAGAGAAATTGCAAGTTCCCAGTGACAAAAATGATCACAAACTCTTCATTCCAGTTCTAAAACCACCACAAATTCCTTATTCGGTTTTCCAAGTTTGCTTTACAAGGGTTAAAACAATCTTAAGCGTTGTTCTTTTTAGAGAATTCACTTGTAATAGTGAATATCAAACCTGAACCAATTAAAATACACTTTAGTTTTGTTATATTTCTGCTTTGGTCGAGCTTTACATGGAGAATTACAAGTTTGAACTTCCTTTCAAGCAAAATGTAAGCCTTGGACTTGCATATTGGGTCCTAAGACCTGATATAAAAGTTATTTTTCAACTTATCATATAACTTGCAAAAGGACTATCAAGAGCCGATTTTGCTTATGGCTTATAAACCCAAAAACAAATGAAGGCACTTAGCCAAATTTGGATTTAAAAAGATCAATCACAAATGCAAGTTATTATAAATGTGCAATCTCAGCTTAGAAACCCAAAACTGAATAAAAATTAAAAGAAATGCACTCAAACATTAAGTCAAAATCGGATGGTGAGAGAAAGAATGCAAGTGCAAGTAATGTGGACTTGCATTTTACTTGTAATAACAATTACTTGCAATTAGAAGCCAGAGATCCAACATTAAAGGAAGACTTGCAATGCAACCTCTAAAACCTGAAATTGAAGAAAAAGCAAACTTTTAGACAATGAAATTTGACAAAAATGGAGGTCAAGGACTTGGATTCGTTAGTAAATGCCAAGGAGATGGAAATATGCCTCAAAGAGCGTGTCTAAGGCCTTAGGATGTCATAATTTGGTGAATTTTCATAGGGTTACCCCTAATTTTAGCCAAGCAAACATTGGTGACAACACGAAAAAAAGAAAGAGAATGATGGTAAGATGATGAAAGAAATAGTTGATGAACAAGAGATATGAAAGTGATGAATGAAATGAACTGATGAAAGAAATGAAAGGAAGAAAATGAATGAGATAAAGAAGGAAATGAGATAAAGAGAAGCTGATGATGAAAAGAAAGAAGGAAATGAGATAAAGAGAAGCTGATGATGAAATAAAGAAGGAAATGAGATAAAGAGAAGCTGATGATGAAAAGAAAGAGATGAAGATAATGAGATGAAGAGAAAAAAGGGATACGAAGGCGGTGAGATTTCTTGTGCTTTTAAGTGTTTACATCATCATTGAGCTTATTATGGCAATGGGATGAACTCATCTGGACGTGGGAAAAATCCAAATGAATCAACATTTCATTGTGTGGAGGACAACACACCAAACAGTTAAGGAATGCCCCAATTAACATGAGACTCATATGTCCTTGACGATCTTACACAATTATGTCCTAAGACGAGTCATCATATTACTAAGGAACAATCCACAAGCAGCAAATGAGTGAACATGCCCCATCCTCACCTTTCTAGTCAAAGACATCCTGGAGATAAAAGCTCTTGTCAGAGACATCACGAAAAAGCTAAAAGAACATGTCACCAAAAATAAAACAAAAACACTCAAAGTCAGAAAACAAATAGCCATCATGATTTATGTAGAAATGATCCTTGTCACAAGTTATATGAATAGTCTGATAGGTTGATAAGGATCGAGATGTCTGGTTTCGGGAAGGATTCATCCTATATAAGATAACTGATAGATCATAATAGTCTTTGATGAAGACAAGTGATAGTTTGATAAAGATTGATGATTACATGACTGCATGCCAGCTAAGTAGGTTACTGGTTGATTCCTAATTTTGGGAAGCGCAGTGTTGGGATTAGGTTGTTTAAAATGTTTGTCTTTGAGACACTTATTCCAGTATTGACACTATTAGGAAATGGGTTCTTCAAATTTGGAAGCTTGGAAGCCAAGTTAAGGTAACTACTTTGCTGAACAATTGTTTTCTTTTTTCCTTTTCTAATATGGAGGATTGCTTTAGGATTCTTCAAGACGGTTCTTGGTTTCTGGACTGAATGGCCTTTGTCTTATTAAGTGGTCACATGATTTCAACCCAAAAACTGACTTCAAGTTTCTCATTTGGGTCAACTTGTCAAGGTTGTCATTGGACTTTTGGAATGAAAAAAAAAATTGAGGATCATTGCCAGCTCTTTTGGGTAATTTTGTGCTCTTGATACTCCAAATTCATGAAGTGTTTTTTATTTGCTAGATTTTGTGTGTTAGTGGAAAAGAAGAAGGTGCTTCCCGCCCAAATTACCTTATCTTCCAAATATGGTAGTTGAGTGCAAGAAACTGAATTTGAAAGCTCTCCTATTATTTGTAATTCTTGTGGTCAAGTGGGTCATGATACTACTACTTTCTTGTGAAAAAGGAACGCCATTTTGTCTGGAGGAAAAAGGAACAAATGCCTTCTATTATTGAGGAGTCTTCTTCTTCTCGCATGGAGGAACAGATGGTGGATAATAGGGGGAAATCTCCTATAAATGATTTTACCTTTCCTAAAGCTGCAAGGTTGCATGAGGGATCTACTGATGTTTCTACAGATTCTATTTATGTCAAGAAACTGATTTTGGGGGAGAAGGATCCTGGTACAAAGGTTAAGAAAAATCTTTGGAACATTTCTTTAAACCATCATGACTTTCGATAGGTCTATGTAAGATTTTGTACAGTTTGATTGTTTTCTGTCTCATTGTAGTTACTTTTGGTTGTTCTTTGTTATCTTCTTGCACTTCACGTTCTATCCTTCTCTTTGTATAAGGTTCTGAGCCCTTTCAAAACCCTGCTTACCTAATCAATAATTATTGTAACGTGCTTTTACTTTTTAGAAACTGAAATGTTCTATAACACAACTATCACGGATGCCTCATGAGTACCATTTCCTCTACACTCAAATCATTTATTAGGAGATAGAGATTGATAAACATTAATTATTATGGCAAACTACAAATTGCCTGTAGAAGTTCACTGGCAATGCTGCATACGTCTAACTGTTTAATGTGCCTCAAATCTTACCCTAGCTTCTCATACAAGCAGCATATTTGAGAAAACCAACCAAGGAATTCATATTTGTATCATGATTCATGTTCGTACAAATACTGTTTCAGAAAGAAAAACAGAAAAAATGAGTAAGAATGGATCCGTCAAGACAATCACCATTGTCTAGTATGAATCTAATTGTCATTTTTAAGAAAAGTTTACATTTATAGCTAATAAAACACACATATTACATGCTTTTTCCTTAGGTACATTGTACAAATATTCGTCTCTTCCTTCATTTACTGTTCAATTAGTTATAATTTTGCATTTTTTTCTTATAAAAGTTTTTTCTTATAAGTTTATAACGCATGTATGATTCATCAATGAGAGCGATGTCCACGGAGTTAACCCAATAACATAGTGGTCAATATTAGTCAAGATTCAAGGCACACCTACATGATATAAGAATATTTTTTCCAAAGATTTCAAATGCAAAGGGATATGCTGTTGCAAATAGCCAATAACTGCCTCATTTATGGGAAGCAACTTATTGTGTAAATACTTATATAAGCATTGCATTCTGGTGCAACTTTACCCGTGTATGCCTACTGTTAGTTCTCATGCAACTACTACTTCGAATTCTTCTAGAAAGCAGGCAGCCCAAAAGTACATTGTTCTCCTAAAAACTAACCAGAAACCCTGTTCTGTGCAGTCCATATTTATGAAGAGGTCAAAACATTATATTTCTATTAATTCTATCCTTTATTTATGTTCTTATCCATTCGCGGTGCATCTAATTATAAAAATAGTTAAGATTGGTGCTTAATATTAAATCGTACAAAACTAGAACCAACAGGTTGCATCCAACTCATAAACTTGTTCTTGACGGTGAGCTGATTTACCATTCTGTAGTCAATGTACAAGAAATAGGATCCATCCTTCTTCTTAGATAAA
Organism: Chamaecyparis obtusa; assembly: GCA_027943335.1. NCBI lineage: Eukaryota > Viridiplantae > Streptophyta > Pinopsida > Cupressales > Cupressaceae > Chamaecyparis > Chamaecyparis obtusa. The sequence goes on along the minus strand of BSBK01003681.1, from coordinate 3,671,070 downwards.
ATCGTTGGTTTAGCATAGGGAATTTTTCTAATACATTTATTCTAATTTCTAGAAACTTTTTCCCGAGCCTTTTTCTTGTCTGATCCCCACTTATAATGCTGTAAAGATGTAAGCAATGTAGAGAGATTCCTAGATGAACCATAGAAAAAGTCTAAGGTGTATAATTGTTGACATGTCTAACTAATTTAATATGAATTTTCAAGAAGAACATTCATCTTGTTTTAACTCTCCTCTAAAAACCCAGTGAGGATTGACATAATCCAGTGATAATTTATTTGTAACAGGCTTCTTCCTACAAAAAAGAACATGCAACTATGGTGGTTGACAAAAGAGATCAGTAAATGTGCAAGACAGGTGATTGAAAGCAGGGAGAGGACTGTTCGCATTGGAAGCTCAGCGGACTACGGTACTGATTTACTTGGACTAATGATGAATGCCAACAAAGAAGGAGGAAAAGTGCAGAATAACATTCGCATGACAACAGACGAAATAATTTCTGAATTAAGAACTTTCTATACAGCGGGACATTTTACTACAGCAACCCTCTTGACATGGACCATGATCTTGTTGGGAATGCATCAGGACTGGCAAGAACTAGCACGTGAGGAGGTCTTAGAAGTGTGTGGAAAAAACGATTTTCCAAATGCAGAGACTGTGAATGGCCTAAAGATTGTAAGAATAAATAGCATAAACCCTACCCAGATTTCATTTGTTTCCTTGATAATCTATAACATGTTAGGTTTCCATAATTTTCTATTTAAACCATTTGAAATGCTGGGAGAAAAAGCAGAGAAGGATTTGCAGTTAGTTTGTGTTTCCCAGAAATTTGTTCTGTTCCTTAAATCTATTAAGACAAACTTTGATTAATATATGGTGTACACTTACGGTTGCAGATGGGAATGATTTTCAATGAATCCTTGAGACTTTATCCACCTGTAATAGCACTGCTCCGACAAACGGATAAGCCGGTAAAGCTTGGCAGATTCTCAATTCCTACAGGTACTGAATTTCATATTCCAGTCCTTGCAATGCACCATGACCCAGCTTTTTGGGGAGACAACGTGAACGAGTTCAATCCAGAGCGGTTTAGAGAAGGAATTTCAAAAGCTGCCAAACATCCGAATGCATTCATGCCATTTTCAGTAGGCCCCAAGATTTGCATTGGTCAAAACTTTGCACTATTAGAGGCCAAAGTGGTACTGACCATGATTCTGCAACGGTTTTCATTCGTGATTTCACCTAATTACATCCACGCACCAGTACATTCCGCCATGCTCAATCCCCAATTTGGAGCTCAGGTCAATTTCCACATGATCTAAATTAAACAAGGCTGCAGAGAAGCAAAGTGCCAACATTGCCTCCAGAATGTTGGCAGGGTTGTTTTAATTTTTCAAAAGAATTATACAAAATAGATTATATTAATTGTTGTATTGTAATGTGAAAGCAGATACACATTTCTATTTCTTCATTTCTATATTTCTATATAGATTCCCATACGCATAAGTTAACAGATTACAGTCTACAATGTATTACAGTTTACAATGTGTTTTGTACAGTATGGATTGTGCAAAATTGGTATCATTAAGCAACCTAATAGCTAATTGGCAGGGTTGTTTTAATTTTTCAAAAGAATTATACAAAATAGATTATATTAATTGTTGTATTGTAATGTGAAAGCAGATACACATTTCTATTTCTTCATTTCTATACTTCTATATAGATTCCCATACGCATAAGTTAAGTTAACAGATTACAGTCTACAATGTATTACAGTTTACAATGTGTTTTGTAGAGTGTGGATTGTGCAAAATTGGTATCATTAAGCAACCTAATAGCTAATAAAATTTGTGCATGACACACAACAAACTACATAGGGACCATATCATTCTGATATCTCATGAACTTATATAATGATTAACTTAAGTATGGAACACCTATACACAACATGGCTATCCTCTTTTCAACAAGTATTCAGTTATAAGCAACATAGAAAATTTTAAAATCTGATAGAATAGAAAAATGACCGCTCTACAACTTGAGAGCCGAGTTTAATTCCCACACCCCTTCTCTGCCATCACGTGTCAAGTTGGACTGCCATTTATGGCTTCCACTTCCCCAGGGTACGAAGGCGGTCGACAACCCAGAGGCATTCAATGTCCCGCCAAAGGTGTTTCTGCAAATGGCTCTCTTGATAAAGCCACTTCAGACCCTATTTCAGCTGCTATTCTTTCCCTCTTTGTTGATGAGCATCGCGGTAACGGCGTCCTCAAGAGTGCCCTAGGTAATGCAGGACAAACATTTGGCTCTCCACTTGCTGCTAGTGACGCTCGAGATGGAGGAGAAGGCGAGCCGACAAGACCAAAGTCGTTCAAACAAGCGATTGAGAATGAGAGAACACTCCCAAAAGGCACCCGCTTCATTTCCGCTGCAACCCAAATCTTAGAAGGAGGTGCTGGAAATGGAGGTAAGATTCCTTTTGCCCCAAAGCTCATTATTAAGCCTAATCCGCAGATGGATATTGCTATTGCCCAGGAGAAGAGTAGGCTTAGAGATAGTGCGATTTTCTTTGCTGTTGTTGATGCTTCCAAAGTTTCGTCGAGAAATTTCTTAAATGACTGGTTGCATAAAATTTGGGGTCAGAAATTAGGTTTTCACTTTACATACTGCCGCATGTTGCAGAAGGGGTTGTTTTTATTATTTTTTGTTGATGCGAAATCCCAAAGAGCCATAGTCGACAGGCAATTTTGGAGAGTCGACCAATATGAATTTAGGGTCATTCCCTGGTCCCTCGACGCCTCACACAGTGAAGTGCTTGCACTCTCGAGCCCGAGGTGGGTAGTTATTAAAAATCTCTCGTCGTTCCTGCTTAACTTCATCCCGCAGGCGCTTGAACCCGTAGGTCGAGTACTTAGGGTTGATAGGTCTAATGTTCTCATCCCGCATACAGATGTTAGAGTTCTCATCTCCCTCAAACCTAGCATTGATTTCCCTGAGGCTCTTCATTTTGACCTTGGTGGTAAACCCATTGTCTGCTCGGTTACCTTCCTCGGTGGACTCAATAGTTGCTACCTTTGCAGGAAGGAAGGCCATAGGAAATAAGATTGTCCGATTCTCATTAGGTGTAACCCTCCCAATGCTCCCTCCATTGCAGTCGTTTCCGCTCCCCCCACTCCTCAACCGTCGAACCCCTCTGATGCCATCCCTCCCCCCTCTAGTCCTCCTCCCTCTTCCTCCCCACCTATTCCTTCATCTGCTCCCCTGCTAGAGCCCAATTCATCCTCTGTTGTCTGGATTAGAGATTCGGCTTCTATCTCTGACACCCTTGACCATCTCAAGAATCATTTTAATAACCAATGCCCTCCCTTGTCCCAACCTGCTTTATCCCCCAAGAAGATATAGGAGCTTGCTAATCCCTCTGGTCTTGACTTTGGCTTGGAGCCCAACCCTGCCCCTCCTAGGCCAAAGCATAGAACGCAAAATGCACAACAGATTACTTTGGAGAGAATCCATCTTAAAGCTTCCAAGGCGCCTTTTACTCCTAGACCTAAGTGGAAAGTGTATTCTATCCTCCCTCAAGATCAGGATTCTTCTGCAGAAACACATGCTACCCTTGATGTTTCAATTGACAAGGTGGGCAGCCCAGTAGATTTCTCGGTACCTGCTGAGTTCACCCCAGAATAGGGATCGATTAACCACCCTGGCATCAATAGACAAGATGAGTTTAACCCTCCTCTATCCTCGCCAGATAAACTCAATGGCTTCTTTGTTCCTGGCACCTCCCCCCCTCCCACCCCGCTAGATAAATGGAGTTCTAAGCCTGAGAAAATGGATGTTACTGAGATGCCCACCTTGCTAGGTGAGCCGGAAGGGCGTCAAGAGGAGCAACAACAGGGTGCTGATCTTGAGGAAGGTGAGCTCAGCATAGACCAAATGTTCATCTTTTATGCTGGTACTAAGAAGAGATTCAAGAAGAGTGGTAAGAGTGAGGGTAAAATTCCTTTAGAGTCTTCAGAAGGGTATAGTGGCAAGAAGAAGAGAGGCAGGCCCCCCCTCCTAAGTGGAAATCCTAAACCCTCTAAAAACCAAAGAAGTGATATCCCAAAGTGTTTTAAAGGTTTTCAGACTCCCATGGATTCTAAACCATAGTATGAATGATGATGATCAATTGTGCATCATGGAATGTCAGGGGTTTGGAATCACTTGACAGGAAGTATGTTGCGAAGAGATTCCTCCATATGTTTAAAGAGATTGGTGTTCTTCTGCTCCAAGAAGTCAAAGTGATTGGTTTCACTCTAGATGTTGCCCTTAGGTGTATCTGGAAGGATGCCTCCTCCTTCTCTACCAAGCACCAAAGAGGCAGGGGAGGGACATCCATTCTTGTAGGCCCGAAGTGGAGAGACTCTATCCACGAATGGGGCTACTCTCCCTGCAATACAACAGTTTGGGTCACCTTTAAGATGGATGATGTCCTTTTTGGGGTGTGCTCGGTTTATGCTCCCAATGATCACCACTCTAGGATTGAGCTGTGGAAGTGGATCTCAGAGTTAGACAACATTCCTTGGATCCTAGCTAGAGACTTTAATATGGTAGAGAGGCCCCAAGACAAAGAGGGAGGCCTGAGATTTGATTGGAAAGACAATGAGTTGATCTTTTGGAACAAGATGATTTCTAAGCTTAATCTCTTTGACCCCTTGGCTAGGAAGAGGAGAGAGTCTAAAGGAGTTTGGTTTACATGGTCCAACTTTCAAAGGGGAGAGAGAAGGATCTACTCTAGACTGGACAGGTTCTATATGAGCAGTCGATTCTTTAGCTGTCCTCCCCCCCGAATGACAATTGTGTCAAGGTGACCCCTTTCACCCTCTCTGATCACCACCCCATCTTTTCCTCCATCCAAATGGTCTCTAGCCAAGATGCCTCTCATTGTAGGCAATCCGATTTTTCTCTCAACTCCTCCCTCCTCCAAGACAGAGATGTTCAAGAAACCATTAAAATTATTGCTTGGTACAATGAGGAGGTAGTTCATCATAGCTTCGAGGTGGATAGATGGAACCAAATTTCTGATTCCTGGCATAGCATGCTGAAGTGTGTTGGGAGGAAGAAGGTCAAAGATGCTAGAAGGGAGGAATTCAAATTAGTGGAAGAGCTCCAGGAGGCAGAAATATAGATACAAATGAATCCCTCTTCCTCTGCCTTGTTGGATAAGGTTATTCACTACAGAGACTCCCTCAAGAGCCTCCAACTCGTCAAAACTAGGGGTGTTAAGATTAGGGCCTGAGTCAATTGGCTCAACCTGGGTGATAGAGGTTCCAAGTTTTTCTTCCAAACCCTTAAGAAGAGGGAAGCAAGGAATAAGATTACCTGCATAAGAGATCAAGGAGTCTCCATTACTTCCCAGGAAGGCATTGTTAATACCTTCTCTGCTTTCTACAAGGACCTCTTTACTTCGGAAGATGATGAGTCCAGGGTCTCTGCCAGACAGAAGATTATCAATTTGATCCCTAAGAAGGTCTCGGAGGAAGATGTTGCCTTGCTGGAGAAGGAGATCTCTAGAGAAGAGATCAGGAATTCCATCCTAAGCATGACCAATGACAAGGCCCTTGGCCCTGATGGGCTCACAGTTGAATTTTATAAAAATAATATCGATTGGATCTGCTCCGGCCTGCATAAAGTCTACTTAGAGGCCATAGTTGTTGGTACCCTTGGACCAACCTTAAACGCTGGCCTCATTAAACTGATCCCAAAAGATGGAGATAGGTTATTGATGAAGAACTGGAGGCCTATCACCCTGCTCAATGTGGGATACAAGATTTTGGCTAAAGCTGTTGCCCTTAGGATTGCCAAAGTCCTCCCTGCAGTGGTTAACCATACCCAAATAGGGTTTGTCAAGGGCAGATTCATTTTGGAAAATCTAGTAACCTGCTGGGAGGGAGGCTTTGGATTGGGCTAAGCATTCAGGACAACAGAGTGCCATGTTGCTCATTGACTATGAGAAAGCATGTGACCACATTGAATGGAGTTTTATTTTAGCCATGGTGGACAGATTGGGTTTCCCCCCTACTTCTGTAAGCTGGTTTCTACTTTGTTGTTTGGAGCCAGAGTAGCAGTTGAAGTGAATGGAGTAAGGTCAGAGTTTTTTGAACTTTCTAGATCCATCAGGCAAGGGTGCCCTCTTGCCCCTTCCCTCTTTGTCCTTGCTACAGACTCCCTCCATTACTTGCTAAGAGATGACACTTTATCACCTAGGTTGAGAGGGATTCAAATACCTAATGGTTTTGGAGTCTCTAACATTCAGTTTGCCGATGACACAACTATTCTCATGGTTTTGGAGGACAATAACATGATTGTTCTCATGGCCAAACTTGACCTGTTCTGTCTTGCTTTAGGAAGTAAGATTTCCATAACCAAATCCATTATGCTAGGATGGACTCACTCCCCCCCATGTTGGTGGAGCAAATTTGGGATTGAATGGGGAGGCCCTACCCATGTGGTTAGATACTTGGGGATTCCATTTGCTGTCGACCCTAACCTTAATGATATGTGGTGCTAGATTAGAGATAAAATTTCCATGAAATTGAACAAATGGGACACCAACCTTCTCTCATTCCCGAGGAGGGTGCAAGTCTGCCAGAAGATCTTCAATTTGGGTTAGTTTAGTATCATTCAGAAGATTATAAGGAACTTCCTATGGACAAATGGAAGAGGCAATAAGAAACACCATGCTGTTTCCTGGGAGTGATGCACCAAAGATAAATCCAGGGGAGGACTTGGTTTGTCAAAGGACCTTAGAACCCAAGGTATAGCTCTGTCCTCAAAGTGGATTAACAAGGCCTCCTCAGGAAATGAACCTTGGAAAATCCTAATCTGGAATAATTTGGCCAAAGCTAGACCGAGTAAGTCTAAGGCTTGGACTAATATAGAACTCTTTGACCTGTTGACACTTGACTGCAACATTCAAGTCCAAGGGTCGAATGTGTTCAAAGCCATGTGAAAATGTTGGAAGTATGTAAGGGGGTTCCTGAGCAAGGAGGGACCGCTTGAAAGTTAAGGGGTTGTTTGCAGTCATAAATCTTTATAGTGGAACCCGAGACATAAAAATAAACCTCTTGCTTTGCTCCAAGGGTGCTTTGCTCCAAGGGTGCTTTGCTAGGAAATGGGCAGAGAAAGGCATTGTTAACTTTTCTGATGTGTTGAAGGAGGGAAACATAATCCCTTGGGATGAGCTAGCTACAACCTTTGGCATTCTGAATTCTCAGAGTAGGACTTATAGCATTCTTTCTTCAGCTCTGAACACCTTGGGACCAGTGTACAAATGTTGCAGTCCTGAGAGCTATACATTCTAGCTGAAATGGCCAGATAACACCCTGTTGCCTCTTATCAAGTCCAGGTACATCTACTGCCTCCTCACTCACTCCGCAGACATTGCCCTCCATGCTAACCTTAAATGGCACCTTAACCTCCCTGCTTCTGACTGGTATAACACTTCAGCTCACTGTGGACCAGACCCATTGAACCCAAGATTTCATGTTTCCTTTGGAGACTCCTCTTGCATAAGCTCCCTTTTAAGAAACCGGGGGGGGGGGGATCCGAATCTCTGTAGCATGTGCAAGCTCCCTAAATCAGTTTTTCATGTTTTGTTTGAGTGTTTCTTTGCTGTTAAAGTCTGGAATCTGTTTGGTCTCTCTTATAACAGTCACTTTGGTAATTGGGATATTATCTCTGGAAGCATCAGCAACAGTAAATCTTGCAATGTCTTTTGGTCTATCCTTTCTTCTATTATTCTGTGGATTATATGGAAGGCTCGTAATAATGATGTTTTGGCTCGAAAAGCAGGAATCTTACTAAGTCTCTAAGGAGACTCATTTATCATGATATTTCAATGCAGGTCACAACAATCATCAAGTTGAAGGAGAGCAAATTTCTGCAAATCTTGAGAGAAGGCACAACAACCATTGAAAAGAGAGAGATTGTTCATGGGTACACATCCATGAAACCCGAGGCTATATTTGATGAAAAACTTGCCGAGCTCATTGATCAAGTCAAGAAGGATAATTAGGATTTCCTTGTAGCAGGAAGGGCGGCTAGCTCTGAGGTTCCTCCTCCGCTCGGAGCCTATGAAATCATAGGATACAACTCAGTTTCCCCAGACTCCAATGAGTCTGATGCATAGCAGGATGATGCTTCTAGTTGACCTTCTAGATGCTATGGTTTTGTTTATATAGTACTATGATGGAACATGTCATTTTGAGTAGAACTTACGTATATTGTATGGGCTGACTTTAGTAGCCTTTCCGGTTGTATGTAAATCTCTCGATACTCTGATGTAACTCATTTTTGATACAATGATATGCAATAGAAAAAAAATATTTTAAAATCTATTTAGAGTTACACTCAAAATGACATAAATTCACTTATTAAATTGAAGATTTAGTGGAACTCGTAGATTCGTAACCTATAAATTATATCATCAACAAGTAAAACCAATAATCATAAATAACATTTTAGTCTCCCCTATTTCCCCATTCATAAGTATTTGTGTTTCTTACAGAGTATAATTTCACTGTGCAACCTTTGATGCAAACTGGGGTTGTATTACAAAAAGAAACATGGAGATCATCATCACACCAAATGCGTCCTTAGGGCTCTGTCAATCCAAACAACAATAAAAATAGTATAAATTCTCTGCTAAAATATTTTTTTATTGGAACATATTCAGTCAAGAACATATGTAGACCCAAAAACATATGGTTGGTGTCGTGGACTATAAAATAAAGTTTAAAGTTTAAAGTTTTTAAAGTTTAAAAGAATGTTGTTATTACATTTAATTGTGTTCAAAAATTTTATATTAATATTTTATATCATATTTTTTAATGATTTATTTGACACTCTTAATTTTGATGATGAATTACAAACTGTGATCTAAAATGTTGATACAAAATCTTGAACACATTTAAATAAATAAACAACATTCTCTTTATATGATTGATTGTGAAAATATCTTAGTAATGATATATCCAGTATTCATTCATTGCCTTGATACAACTAGCATACTTAAGGCACAAATGAGGCTATCATATGGGCAAAATGTTTATTATCAATAAAACATATAGGCACTAGGCAACATCCCCACATGAAGAAGGTGCCACCCATTGAGTACATACAATACTAGGTTGTTCCTGATGTGCAAGCCTTGAATGAACCCTAGAAATTCAAATGATATGACAAGAATTGTAAATTTTACCTTATCTTGAATTGGAAAGATTTTTTTATTCTTCTAGAAGAAAGTTCATCCTTATTATGGTTGTAATTTATAACCCTATTCCTATTTGCATCACTAAAAAAACCCTATAAATATCATCATCATCTTTATTTCACCTATCAACACCCACAAACATGGATGAATGCTAAATAATACCCACAAACTAAATTTTAAAAAAACTAACTATAAATAAATGTACTTAATTTTTTACTCAAGCATCAAATTTGAAATTGAATTTTTTCAATTAAATTAATTATTTGGTATAAACTGAAAAATAGTCTTTAAATTTAATTTAAGTATAATATTATTTTTAAATATTTATTTTTAAAAAATATAAATTAGTAAATAAAATAAAAAATAAAAATGCATATATTTTATTATATTTTAACAAAAAAATTAAAATCATTCCATAATTAAAGCAAAGATCATTTTAAAATGAATAAATAATCAAAACTAAGACAAAATTATTTATTTCATCATTATATATAAAATAAATATTTATATTTAAGAATATAACATAAAGTATTATATATAAATAGATTACTTATGTAATTTAATTATTATATAATTTAAACAAATTATTATTTATCCTACCAAAGAAAACTAATAACAAATAAATTATTCATAATTATTAAAATTTATAAAAAAAATACATAAAATTCTAAAGCATCATAGAATATAGCCCATCATTAATTTTTTAAATAAAAATAGTTTTTAATATAGCCAAATCTTAAAGATCAAGGAAGAATTTTACAAACTAACTCTAAAGTACCCTTCACATTAAAAAATAAAAATATAATCAACCAATAAGATTACTGATAAATAATTTTATAAATTAGAAATGATAAATACTTTACTATAAGTATTAAAATGTAATATTAAAAACTAATTAAAAACGTTGTGCGGTTAGTTCCAAATGCCTACGGGAGGAACTAAAAATATGACGAGTCGAATAAATAATTGACATCCCGAGGTCCTTTGATCATGTGTTATCAACATGTAGTCAGTAAACATATCTGTTTACTATAAAGCGTGGTACAGTTTTCTTTTAATTTGAGGGTATGAATCTTTATGCAACGTTAATGTTGTGTAGTTAGATTTCAATAAATTGATCATCACACAGGCCAATGGTAACCTTGTCATCTGGCCATTTACACCATACAATCAATTTATATTAAAGTTCGGTGCTAAAGTAGATTTGTTTATTGAAAAAAAGCAAAATAAATTTATATACAGCCTAGGCAAAGACACTACAACTGAAACATATTAAAGTTCTAAGTTTTAATTTAGATTTTTTTTAAAAAAAAATTTAAAAGTAAAGCAATTAACTACACTATAAAAAAAAAGGCTAGAAGATTTTTTTTATTTTTTTTATTTTTTGAAGGTTCAATGAAAATCGAGGACTCAAAGTTGCAAGACTTTTTTTTTTTTTAGTGTGTTTCAGCTTTAAAAGTTTCAGTTCTTAAATTGGTGGTAAAAGCTTAAAAATGAAAATATTAAAAAAGGGAAAAATTGTGACATAAATTTTTAATAAGTAGGAGCTTCTATTTTGGAGGAAAAGATTCCAAATAAACCTTTAGCCCCCCCCAAAAAATCTTTTTAGATGGATTATGATGTATGGTTGTCAATTCTTGCACTTGGTTGGAGAAGAGGATTTTTTTAACACTTGCACTCAATGAAAAAATGGGATGGTATTTTTCTTAGTTGAAATTTAAGAGTGACAATACTTGATTATTAGTAGTTGCGAGTAGGTAGGAGCAAGTGCTATTGCATTTATGTTAGTCTTAACTAGTGATTAAATGATTTTTTTTACCAATCTCCACCAATTAAATTTAAGTATATTTTTCATTGTGTGAAAAAAATCATATTTTCTATATTTCACATGCACATTTTTTAAGTTAATAAATGGTTAAAATTATTTATTGATTATATGATTGGTTAAGAAAAATTAAGTTTTATACACGAAATTTTAATGCCGCCTTTTTAGCTATATTAGATAAATTTAGTCATTAAATCTCATATGTGAATTAAACGAAATATAGGAGGTCCTAAAAAAATAAAACTCATGCACTCCATCGCCATTGTAAATTTACGGAATCATAGCATTAATGTATAAATGAGTTGTACCACTCAAATTGCTCCACAAATTTCACTCTGCTTTACCAACTCCAATAAGTACGACAATTTTAAAATATTATAACCCAAGAGTCTTAACTAGAGTTAACTCGACCCTCTCACCACGGTTAAAAGTTATGCATTGGGAGTGCAACTGAGCTATGTCTCGATTCAAGATTAGATTATAGCTGCCTTCGCCACTTTGCTTCTGCATTTATAGAGTAGAAAAATTTAGGGCACAATTTAGGGGAAGATAAATGTCTAATTATGAGGAGTTTTAGGAAAATTGGATGCATATAGATTGAATTATAAGATATTTAAAATGTTGGGAATGTTTTAGGTTTTTATTAGTATTGATTTTTAAATATATAAAGATTTAAGTTTTGTATTAAGAATTAATTTTTAAAAAAATAGGTTATATGTATGATTCAATTAGAGATGATATTTAGTAAGATTTATTACATCGTTAGTATATTGTTTTATTATTTTTATAATTATTATTTTTATTATACATATTTTATTATGAAATTATTATAATGTTATTAATACTAATATTATAATAATTTATTATATTAGTATCCAATACATAATGACATAATATTATTCATTGTTCATCGTAATGTTTTTTATAATAACAACATGAACAAGGGTGATGTCCCATTACACAACTCCTCATTGGGATTGTCAATAGATGACCATTTACAACACATTAACAACAATCCAAAAAACTACCAATCATGCCTACCCCTATAAAAAACAACCCAATTCCTACCAGTATCAAGGCATATAATAGTCCAAAAAGGTAAACAAAACATACGAACAAAAGTATAGAGAGTAATACTAGTTTTAGAGCTAAGCTGCACATGGATAATTATAAAAGAGTCTCTGAAGAGTCTAAAACTATGAGTAGAAAAAACTAAACCTAATGCAGTCAAGGTTGGTGAATCCAATTAAGGACCGACCAACCTTGCAGCCAACCCAATACGCAGTGGAAATGCACAATAACAACCATAGATCTATAATAAAACATGAATCTATCTTCATCAAATCACTGATTACATGCAATGTGTCGGGCTGTAAGGCCTTCCCGGTTACAACCAATTACAAAGAAAGTAGCAGTCTACAAGATCTCACAGGATCTAAATCTTTTCTTCAATGTCAACATTTAGCTAGTCCAGGTTTGCAACATGCAACACACAGGTAGGCACCCAAGAGAGATCTAAACTCGTACTCAAACTTCCAAGCAATCTTCCTGCTCCTAAGCTCGCATGCTACTAACTCTTAACTTCGCTAATCCTCCCCCTTAAACATCTACCCAACCATCCTATAAATATTGAATCCCAACCACAAGTCAGTTGCTGAAATAATTAATCCTCCCAACAAATATTAAATGCTAAAACATCAGTTAGCTCTCAAAAGCCTTACAAAAATAAATAAACTCTCTAAGATGGCCCCAAACGGTCATCAGATCCGCATAGAAGAATGAAACACCCCAGATCTAGGTCCCCACACGTCCAACGGTCAATCCATAACTCAAGGAGCGCAACCCAAATTTGATGCACTAGTCATCCAAGCTGATTCATCCAACTAAACCAAGTCGGCAAACAAGAACACCGAGCAATAGGTAAATAATCGAGTGCCAGAAACTGACCACGCCAGGCATGACCGAGAAACATAGTTATTGCCGAGCATCTGGAACACCGACACCTTCAGTTACCGAGCATTCTTCAGAGACCAAGCACCCAGACAACCACATAAATTGAGCAACCAGTCTCCCAGACCGAGCAAGAACTCCATCAAACCAAGATCAAAACTAACAATCTAGCTTCAAAGACAAACATATTTTTGGTTGATACAGGATTGCCAAGAATCCTAGGATGCTCCTGCATCAAAACCAAGGCTATAGAGGTTGACTAAGATAAAAAAAGGGGAACCAGAGATGAGCATCAATTATTTTTCCTAGCAATGGTATTGGATAGCATCATGTTGTTGGAAGTCTTATTGGGAAAGTGAGATACTGAGAGGGGGGGATGAATCAGTTATCCATAAAATTTCACTTTGAAATCAATTCAACATCTATATCATAAATATAAAATTTAATGCTAAAATAGATCTAACTGATAATCACCTCCATGAAAATGAAACACATAACACAAAGATTTGGTAACCCATAAACCCTTGAAAGGTAAAACTGGGGTGGGGATGACACCCACAAATCTTCACTATTGCAGCTATAAAGTGTGCCTGTTAGGGCTACAAAGTTTTGATCACTTCTGGTGATCTACCTTATGAGGGGTTTGCCATACTAAGAGCTTACAAACTTATACAATCTACCTTGATTAAAGGATTTAAAAATTACAACTAAGTAAGCACTCTATTAAGAGATTAACAAAGGTTTGTTAGGACCACTTTGTTAAGAGATCTACCCTGATTCACTTGCTAGAATGTATCAGTACTTGATCCTTCGGTTTGCACTTCAAATGATGAAAATAGATCTCCTCTTTCCAATACTTATCTGATCTCAAAATAAAATATTACTTTTTTATGTCCTTCGTGCTGCTCTGCTCTGCTCGCTCACTCTGCCTGATCTATGCATTTGACAATCAAAACACTGCTTCCATCCACATACATGTGATCTCCTAATTGTTCTGATATTAGGCTTTTGATATCACCTTAAATAAACAACTGATCAAGATCAATGATCTAGATTCAACACTTATGTTGCTTAGACATTCCCTTTCTTTGATTGGTTACAACACTTGCATAGGGATTAATGATTGAAATCATATCACGTAATCAAATCCTTGATTCTCTCAACAATCATTAAATCATGCATAGAAGTTGACCAAAATAGTTTACCTAGGTGTTTGTGTCATTACAAACACATATACAAAAATTGGATCACTCAGCATATGAAGCCTCTAATGCTCGGTTGAAATTGTTCTCCATATACTAGTGCTCGACACTAGATCTTCTATACAACTCGACATATATACTGCTCAGTAACTACTGGGGTACTCGACAACCTTTGACTTGCTCAGCAGTAACTACTGCTTGGTACATATACAAAATACAAGTCTATACATTACTCAGCCTTAATAGGATGGCTCAGTCGCAATCATGACCGACCAACACCACCTTGAAAATGACTAAGTATTTGACACTGATAAACAAAATGACTTGGAGATCAACAATCTCCCCCTTGGACATTAGTGGCAAAAACACTTTGTCATGACTTTACATTACATAGACAAAATAGTACTTAGTACTTTAGTACTCCCCCTAAGACTGTGACTCGGTCTTCATAAAGACTTCATTATATATACACATGACTCTGACATACAATGAGTATACAGTACATTAAAAAATAGTATGTCATACCTTTACCATCTATCTTCCCCTTTTTGTCTTTATCTATCTCCTTCTTTGGTCTACTCTATTTCCCCCTTATTTTACTCTCTTTCTCCCTTGTTTTTGTCACTTTGAGTTACAAGGGTGTTGGGGTTATATAATATTTATCCAAAAATGGTTTGTGGAGTTGCAAAATCATTGCTAAAGCATTGTCCCATCCATATCTAACAGACTCCAAAACCTGTATCTTGATTTATAGCTGAGCAGCTAGATCAACTAAACTTTTTGTAATAGAGAGATGAGGATCTCTCTGTACTAACTCTTTTGTTGATGCCAACTCTCTCTGCATGACCTCTAAATGAGGTATCAACATTATTTGTATAGAGATTAGTTTGGCTCTTATCTTTCTGGCATTATCCATCAGCTTGACTAATCTCCCTTATGCATGCGTCAACCTAGTGAAATGAATAGAGCTGGAACTTGCATCCATGCCCAGTGAGTGGCATGTTGACTTCAAGTCTAATTGCAGCTTCTCAATAAGCTTTTGATTATCCTTTGTGAATATCTCTACATTGTATAGTTGTTTGTACACAAAATGAACATTTGTACAAGCTCTTCTAAATTACTCACAAGGTTGGAAAGTTCAACCTGTTTAACTACAATCTCTGTTGAGACCTCTCAAGTACCTTGGTCTCAAACTTTCTTTCACACCATTGCATTAACTTTTCATTTGCTTCACTCTCATCATTGTTCACCTTTTTAACAATATGTACTAATTTCTCTAGTATAGGTGAAGTCTCATTTATATCTTCTAACTCAAAAGCATCTACAAATATATCCTTAATTTCATGTTGTACATGCTTTTGTTGGTGTTCCCTTCTGAGTTCCTCTTGTTTTCTCTTCTTCTTCAATAGATCTTGCAAAATTTTGATGTAGGAGCATCCTAGGATTCTTGGCAATCCTGTATCAACCAAAATTATGTTTGTCTTTGAAGATAGATTATTTGATTTGATCTTAGTTGTGGAGTATCTTGCTCGGTTTTGGAGTTTGGTTGCTCAGTTTCTATGTTTACCAGGTTTCTTGATCTTTGAAGAACGCTCGGTAACTGAAGGTGTCAGTTATTCCTGGCACTCGGTGATAACTATGTTGCTTGGTGATGCTTGGCTTGCTCGATTCACTGGCGCTCAATTATTTCTCTGTTGCTCGGTAATCAATCTTACTGACTGGTGTTCTTGCTTGGCTGATTGATGCATTTATTTTGGATCATGCTCCTCGTGTTATGGATTGGTCATTGGGCATGCGAGGACCTAGATGTGGTGTGTTGCATTCTTCTATGTGGATCTAATGACCATTGTGGCCATCTTGGAATATTTTATTTATTGTAAGGCTATTTGAGAGCCGACTGCTTTTGTGGCATTTAATATTGGTTAGTAGGAGTTAATTGTTTCATCCAGCTAACTTGTGGCTTGGATTGAGTATTTAAGTAGATGCTTGGGGTAGTTTTTTAGGAGGGTGATTGGAAAGGTTGGTAGCCTGCAAGCTTAGGACAAGAAGATTGCTTGGAAGTGGTGAGTACAAGTTTAGATCTTTCCTGGGATTCCTACCAGTATCTTGCTATGTTGCAGATCTGGACTAGCTGAGTATTGATGTTGTAGAAAAGATTTGGATCTTGCGAGATCTTGTAGACTGTTACTTGCTTTGTAATCGGCTGTAACCGGGAAGGCCTTACAGCCTGACACATTACATGTAATCGGTGATTTATGAATAAATATTTATGTTTCATCACAGATTTGGTGTTATTGTTGTTAAATTTTGCTATGTTGTGGTTAGGCTGCAAGGTCAGATAGTCCTTAAGTGGATTCCCCAACCTTGATTGCATCAGGTGATATTAGAGCGAAGTTTGTTCCTATTGGAGTTGAGTAGATCTTGTGTGTTTGCACCTGGATCTTGATTTGAAGATGACTCTGAGAAGAAATCGTGAGATCTCTGACAAGGAAGCTGCTAGAGAATTTAGTCTTGATGATTTTAGGGCTTTGCAAAAACAAGTGCAAGACCTACAAGAAGAATTGAGAAAGAAGAAGTCTACCTTGAAAGAGGATAGTGATGATGAATCTGAGGAAGATCATTTTGAAGAAGCTATAGAAGAAGCTCAAAATCTAGAAGATGATAGAATCCTGAAAGCCATGTCTAAAATTTGGAAGAGACCTAAGATTGAAGTTTCTGCATATTCTGGAAGCCTTAGGTCAGAAGAATTGATTGATTGGATTAATGAGATTGATGAGTATTTTGAGTATGAAGAAATAGAAGATCCTGATAGGGTTAGATTTACAAAGACTAAACTGAAGGGTCATGCAAATATTTGGTGGAGAGAAGTTCAGTTGGAAAGAGGTAGAAGGGGAAAAGAAAAGATCACTAAGTGGAACCAAATGGTTGACAAGTTGAAGAAGCAATTCATTCCAGTGGATTATGAATTGGACATGTTTAAGAAGATGCAAGCTTTGAAGTAGATTAACAAATTGGTATAGGAGTATACTGAGGAGTTTTATAGAATCCTGATTAGGACTGATCATTCAGAAGCTAATAAAGAAAAAGTTGCTAGGTATGTCTATGGTTTGAGACCTAGTATTCAAGAAGATTTACTTACTATTCAGATGACTTCAATAGGAGATGCTTATCATATGGCATTGAAGATTGAGGAAAATATTAATAAGAAGTTTGAAGGGAGACTAAACAATAGGAACAAAGGTGGTAAAATTGGTGAGATAGTTGCTAAAGGTAATGTGACAGAGAATCCTACGAAGACTGATGTGGGATCTAGTACTAAGAATACTGGACAGAGAGGAAGGTGGAAGAATGAATTCAATGGAACTTGCTATAACTATGGTGAAGCTAGTCACAAAAGTTTTCAATGTCCTAAGAAAAGAGTTGCACTAGCTGCTGAAGAGGATATTGTGAATGTTGCAGAAAAGGGTGAATCTCTTATCACCAGGAGGTTAGCTGCATGTGTCCATGAACCGGTGCAAAGAAGAAATCTATTCAGAACCAGATGTAAGTGCAATGATAAGGTATGTAATGCCATAATTGATGGTGGTAGTTCTGAGAATTTTTTTTCAAAAGAAATGGTTAGTAAATTGAATTTGGAAAGGAGGAAAAACCCTGATCCTTATCAAGTTAGTTGGATACAAGATGTGTCTAAGGTTAGAGTTGAAGAATAATGGTTGGTTAATTTCTAGATTGGATCTTACCTGGATGAGATATTGAGTGATGTGTTGCCTATGGATGCTTGTCACCTATTGCTCGATAGACCTTGGCAATATGATAGGAATGTTTTGTTTGATGGTCGTGCTAACACTTATGTGGTTAGGCATGAAGGAGCTCGACATAAGCTGATTCCTTTACAGGAGATAGGGACTAAGGAATGTGGAGTTATCAGGTGTTGTCCATGTGACAAACCTCAGGAACAAAAGGTTGATGAACCTATTCCTGTAGAGTCTAATTTGAAAGAGAAGGAGAATGATATATCTGATGAATTTGTTGAGATTAAGAGACAAATGGTATTTCTAACAGAGATTGAACAATAGATGATGACATTCATGACACGAAGAGATGCAGATGATACTGAGATGACTAATGATTCTGAAGAGGATGGAATTTACTGAGGTACTAATGTGATCGATAATGGCAGCGTTGGTCAGAGTCAGTTGTTATCAGTTGCAAATGAGAGAATTGGAAAGTGTAAGAACTTGTTGTAGAAGATAGTGAATGAAGTAAAGACTACTTGGAATGACGGACAAGAGGAGATATGGGTTAAGAACAAATTTGGTATACCTATTGTGATTCCCTTGAGGCGTTCCTAATTTCCTTATGAGAAAATCCTTCTTACTTGGGGTGTCTGATGCAGGAGCATCCTAGGATTCTTGGCAATCCTGTATCAACCAAAAGTATGTTTGTCTTTGAAGATAGATTGTTTGATTTGATCTTAATTGTGGCGTATCTTGCTCAGTTTTGGAGTTTGGTTGCTTAGTTTCTATGTTTACCAGGTTGCTCGGTCTCTGAAGAACACTCGATAACTGAAGGTGTTAGTTATTCCTAGTGCTCAATGATAACTGCATTGCTCGGTGATGCTTGGATTGGTCGATTCATTGGCGCTCAGTTATTTCTTTGTTGCTCGGTAATCGGTCTTATCGACTAGTGTTCTTGCTTGGCTGATTGATGCATTTATTTTGGATAACACTCCTTGTGTTATAGATTGGTTGTTAGGCATGTGAGGACCTAGATCTGGCGTGTTGCATTCTTCTATGCGGATTTGATGACCGTTGGAGCCATCTTGGAATATTTTATTTATTGTAAGGCTATTTGAGAGCTGACTACTTTTGTGGCATTTAATATTGGTTAGTAGGAGTTAATTGTTTCATCCAGTTGACTAATGGCTTGGATTGAGTATTTAAGTAGATGCTTGGGGTAGTTGTTTAGGAGGAGGATGATTGGAAAGGTTGGTAGCCCATGAGCTTAGGACATGAAGATTGCTTGGAAGTAGTGAGTACAAGTTTAGATCTTTCCTGGGATTCCTACCAGTGTCTTTCTATGTTGCAGATCTGGACTAGCTGAGTACTGATGTTGTGGAAAAGATTTAGATCCCACAAGATCTTGTAGACTGTTACTTGCTTTGTAATTGATTGTAACCGAGAAGGCCTTATAGCCTGAAACATTGCATGTAATCGGTGATTTATGAATAAAGATTTTTGTTTCATCATAGATCTGGTGTTATTGTTATTAAATTCTGTTGTGTTGTGGTTAGGTTGTAAGGTCAGATAGTCCTTAAGTGGATTCCCCAACCTTGACTGCATCAAATTTGCATCTGTTCATAGGTTAAGTTATCAGTGTCCCATTTTAGAATCACTATAACTTCATCCAATGTTACTTGAGTATCAAGATACTTGTCTTTTTTCTTTTGTGAATTCTTCTTCTTAGGCTCTGGTGTGCTGCTACTCGACAACTATACTAAGGCTGGAATAGCCTCTTTCTCCTTAGGCTCATGACTCTCCTCGGTTACATTAGGCTTAGTCTCCTTTGTTTCCTCACCATGAGGTCCTGAAACTTCTGTTGAAGACTTATCTGCTTTTTCTTTTATGCTCTCCTCTCCTTCACCTATATTAAGTTCAATATTTTCCTTAATAGCTATGATGATTTCAATTTTTGTCAGCTTACCATGTTCCTCGACATTTGTTCCTTGTGTATCTTTCTCTTCAACTATGATTGTGTTAGTGTTAATAGTTGTTGAATCCACAGTTGGTGCACCCTCAATCTTTTGATAGTCATGTACTTGAATTAGAACTGGATTGGTGCTTGGTAGAAATGTATCTGAGGCTGCCTCGGTAAGAATTTGACTTCTGATTTCTTCCTCAATCAAGGCATTGATATTCATTGGTGTATCTTCAAGTAGTGATCACATCTTTTGGTTCACTCTCCTCTACCTTTTACCTTGTCTCTTCCTCAAGGTTATGTGGCTCATTTATATCCTTGGTATTGTCAAGTTCAATTTGTCTAGATGTGCCTTAATCTTTATGTTGGAAATATAATATGGGAAAGTGAGATACAAAGAGTGGGGATGAATCAGATATCTACTATTAATTCCACTTTGACATAGATTCAACTTAATTATCATAAACATCAAATTCAATACTGAAATAGATCTAACAATCTAACTTCATCCATGAAATTGAAACACATAACACAAATATTTTGGTTACCCAAAAACCCTTGAAAGCTAAAACTGGGATGGGGATGACACCCACAAATCTTCACTACTGTAGTATTAAAGTTTTCTTGTTAGGGCTACAAAATTTGATCATAAACTAATGTTCTACCCTGTGAGGGGTCTATGTTGTTAAGAGCTTACAGACTTATACAATCTACCTTGGTTAAAGGAATTAAAACTTACAACAAAGTAAGCACTTGGTTAAGAGATTTACATAGGCTTGTGAGGACCACTCTGTTAAGAGATTTACCTTGATTCACCTATTAAAATGTATTAGTACCCGATTCTTCAGTTTGCACTATGATTGTTGATAACATATCTTCTCCTTCCAATACTTGTTTGATCTCCTCAATCAAATATAGCTATGTAATGCCCTTCACTACTTTTCTTGGTCACTTTGACTAATCTCTTCCTATATTAAAATATTTTTATGTTCTACGTATATGAGATCTCCTTCATTCCATTCATACACATATATACTATGTTTTAGGGTTAAGATCTCATCTTATATAAACAACAAATCAATCTCCTAGATTAAGATCAACGATCTAGATTCTCTACTTATGCTACTTAAGCATTCCCTTAACTTGATAGGCTATATATATTACATAGGGATTAATGATTACAATTATAAGGCATAATCACCTTTGTGATTCCCTAAATAAATATTAAATATTGCATAGATGTCGGCCAAAATAGTTTACCTATGTGTTTTTTCCATTACAAACACATATGTCAAAATTGGCTTGCTCACCATATGAAGTATCTAATACTCAGCATTAACTGTTCTTCATATAATGGTGCTCGACACTGAAATTTCCATACAACTCAGCATAAGATGCTCGACAATTGCTGAAGTACTCGGTGACCTTTGATTTTCTTAGCAGTAACTACTGCTCAGTAGTTGTACAAGTTTATCCATGACTCAACCTTTACAAGATGGCTCAGGTGCAGTGATGATTGACCAACATTGCTTGTAAAATGACTAAGCGCTAGACACAAATGGACAGCAAAACTTAGGGATCAACACTTTATGTGTAGTCTTATCAACTATCAACCCAAAAATTATCTTCCATATTCATGTACTCTATGTAATAACTTCTTCAACATTCTTTTTAAATATGTAGTCTGCTCTCAATTTAGGAATAAACCTATTTCTGTGTTTCTCCATGAATCTTTCTAGTTTCTTCATTATTAACTCAGGCATAATCTATGCTAATGTTCCTTCTCTTATCTACATTTCTGTCATAATAGCATACTATTATCTCTCATCAATTTTGCTAAATAATTCATTAGGGATAAGATTCCCTATCTCCAAAGGTGTCATCTTAAATGTACATAACATTTCTACCATGGAATCTTCAATCTTTTCCTTATCAGTTTTGCTGAACTTTTCAAATTTAACGAATTAAAAACCTAACAAACCTATTGTACTCTTAATATCTTGGAAAATCTCATCCACATTGGTTGGATGCCTATGTCTAGCCACTGTGAATTTACAGTTGTCATCTATATCTATCATCTCATCATCATCATCCTTTTGTAGTACTAATTTACTTCTTAGTTTATTCTTAGGATTTCTCAACACAACTTTAGTTTGTACTTGTTTCCTTTTCCCTGAGCTCTCCCCTTCAGTATTATTTGCTAGTGTTTTATTCCGTGGCTCAACAACTGTTGCAGTCAAAGCTACCCTTTTTCTTGGTCTTGTTGTTGCAGGAGGAGTAGGCTTCTATTTTGGTTCTTCTTCTTAATGGGCTCAACAACCATTACTTCTTTGCCCTTTTTCTATGCATTTACTTCCTCCTCTTCACTTTCTTTAGACTTACTTGATTGGTCCTCACCCTTACCTTATGTGATTTCTAGAGGTGCATTCTCCTCTTCTCCTTGACCTAACATTTTCTCTAGGTTTTTCACTAACTTCTTTATCTTCCTCTCTAGAGTTGAAAACTTTAAGCCCATGGTTATCTTAGACTTTTCTTCTTCATATTTCCCAAAAATCTTGGCTTTACTATCAATTTCTTCTACAAGTAAAGTTGTTCTAGTTATTGATGTTTCATCTATGTTTACCTTAGGGAAATGGTCTCAACCATGCTACCCTAGGTATAAGAGCTTGTACATACATGTGATTGGTGTCGACAAGAAAACATACATCATCATAGAATTTCTAAACTAGTGATACTAGAATTCTACTTCTTTTCTTGATTTTCTTCTTAAACTTTGCAAAGTAATTATCCATCACACTATCAAAGTTATCTCCTAATTGTTGAATAAAATCATTGATCTGTTGTGTCATAGGTCTGTCCTGAATCTAGACTACATATCCTATGGTAGGAAAAGTATTTTGTGCATAGAAAAATATACAGACTATCAGGGATCCAAACTTACACATTGAGTTCTTTGCATTCCTATTTGATGATAGGTTCTCAGAAAGTTGTGTTAGCTACAGCTTGACAAGATCATAAGTATGATCCTTCTTTACTATCTTCCATGCTTGTTCCATTGCAATGCAAGGAACGCTATCCATCATACTTGACTGATAGAACTTGTGTGCAATTACCCTAACTGCAAAGTCAATCTCAAGATCTGTGATGGTGGATATAGTCATTACTCTCTTATTCTACACTGCCATAGTATTTTCTTGAATGTATTCCTTGGTTTGGAATCTCATAGTTCTCTTCCTAGTAAGATCAGGGTATCTAGTGACTTGATGAATGATATCCTTAGTGATCTTCACCAGTCCATTCTCCAACCACAGTTGCATGTCATGAAATCAACTCATAACAATCTTGATCCATTCTATTTTAAAGTTGTGATTAAAGTCTAGGGTACGAACTAACCCTTTCTTGACAATGTGCTAATTCTCTGCCTCTAGCACTCCATTCTCACACAATTTTTTGTAGGCCTCCCTCATCTCGCAGTCTCCAATTTCACTAATCTTACATATGTAGCATGATTGCACATCATGGATCATCAAAACTTTAGGCAAGATCGATGATGGGGCTCCCAAAAGATCTCCCTTCACCACACTCTTAGGTATGACTCATAAATTTTGTGGTTTACATTCATCACTTATAACTAACTGAACATTCTGCACCTCCTTTCCTTGCTTCCTCACTTCAACACATGAGCTTGATGCCATTTTTCTAAATTAGGGTTCATAAAATGAATCTGAGTAACTCAGTAATACCAGGTCTTAACAATACTTCACAATGTTTATCGACGATGCTCTGTTGGAATCTTCACAAATTGACTTCACACAAATCACTCTCACAATCGCCTTTGAATCACTTTGTAAATTCTCAAATCACTTGGTGAAAATGAAAATGAACAGTAAAATTCATTATATAGATTCAAATGGTCAAATTAGGTCTTCAATAAATGCTTCGTACACTAGTAGGTGTAATATAGTTGTCTCAACCTTCGTATGATAGCTCGGTTAATTCATTGCCTCATTTCATCACTCAGTCATAACCATGACACAATCATTATAGACACTTCCACTTTTAGCTTGGTCAATATAATAGCTCGATCATTATAGCAGCTCAACACATACCGAGACTCAGTCACTATAGACATAAATACTAATGCTCAACATCAATTGTGCAATTTAACTTTTTGTCTCAAATCCATCCTAATGCATCTTTACTTATACAGATATGGACTTTAACATATCTTATGTTAGGAACTAGTGTAAAATATACCATTTGAAGATACAATTTCTTACATACATTCTTTGCTTAGTTAGAAGTAGTGTGATCACATGATCCATTGGATTGGGTGATCTTAGGTTCACTTGTTCCACTCTTTCTTTCTCCATGTCTAATTCATTTGGTTCTTTATCTAATAGTCTATTTACCTTTTCTTTGTTCATTACTCAGTGTTGGTACTCTAGTCCTGTAATCTTTTCTTAAATGAACAATTTTGTGACAATTGTAACAGACCAAACTTCCATTCATCCAACTCTTAGATTTACCTCTAAAGTGTGTCCTTATACAATTTTTAGGAATATGACCATATTATCCACAATAGTGACAACTATACCATGTATTATAATCCCAATTGAATATGTTACCTTTCCTAGGTGCATTGTCTTGCTTCTTGGATGTCCACTTAGGTTTTGCATTGGATCTGCATTCTTGTGCTCTATGACCATATTTCTAACAATTGTAACAATGTCATGAAAATCTAGGTACAATAGGTGTATTTCTAGCCTTAGACCTACATTCATGTGCATGATGTCCATGCATTTTACAATTAAAACAATATCTATTAAATTTAGGCTTAGTATTGGACTTACCATTCTTGCTTCTACAAATGTTTATTGTGTGTCCTAGTTTCCCACAATGATGAAATGTAGGTGTGTTGTTCTTTGGCTTCACATTCCTATGTTCTCCACTCTTTGATGATTCTCCTTCTTCAGTGGATGATAGGTGCTTGTTATGTCCTAATCCAGAGGTGTCACTAGATCTTCTTGGTGATCTCATTAGCTCCTCAAAATATCTCATAGCTTCATTAGGTTTGTTCATCCTCTGATTGAGTTCCTTTTTAGATCTTAACTCATTTTTCAATTGATTCTTCTCTGATCTCATATTTGTAATTTCCATGTCTTTCTTGTTTAACTCTTGATTTGCAAGTAACAATTGATTTAGCATTTCCAATTGATTATTTGTAAGCTTATGCACATCACATGTCCTTTCATCAAGTCTATTAGCCATTTTCATCTTGTACTCTTCTTCCATTTTCTTGTCTTCCCCAACTTTCTTTTTCTGTTCAATCACTTCACATAGTCTTACAGATTGTATTTCATGTTCTCTATTCAAACTTCTGACCTGGTCATTCAGTGTGTTGTTTCTATCTAATAGATCTATTATTGTTGCATCATTTTCACTATAATTTCCATTATCAAATATACCTTTAGTATCCTCTTCTTGATATTGAATGTCATTCAGTTGGATTGCCAAATATTTCCTTCTCTTTAAGGATTTCTTCATTTCCTCTCTTATTGTCTCAAGTTGGTGCAAACCAAGCTGTATGTCAATCTTCTGATTCGCTATGATCTTTCCTGACTTATAAGCCTCCATCTCTAAGATCTTAACTCTCAAGTGGTTAGACTCCTTCTAAGAGAACAAAGCTCTGATACCAATTGTTAGAAGTCTTATTAAGAAAGTGAGATATTGAGAGGGGGGGGGGGGGTGAATTTGTTATCCATAAAAATTTCACTTTGAAATCAATTCAACACATATATCATAAAATGAACTTAAATGTTGAGATAGATCTAATTAATAATCACCTCCATGAAAATGAAACACATAACACAATGATTTGGTAACCTAGAAACCCTTGAAAGGTAAAACTGGGGTGGGGATGACACCCACAAATCTTCACTACTTAAGCAATAAAGTGTGCTTGTTAGGGCTACAAAGTTTTGATCACTTCTGGTGATCTACCCTATGAGGGGTCTACCCTACTAAGAGATTACATACTTATACAATCTACCTTGATTAAAGGATTTAAAACTTACAACTAAGTAAGCACTATGTTAAGATATCAACAAAGGTCTGTTAGGACCACTCTATTAAGAGATTTACCCTGATTCACTTGCTAGAATGTATCAATACCTGATCTTTCAATTTGCACTTCAAATACTGATAACAAATCTCCTCTTTCCAATACTTATCTAATCTCAAAATCAAGTATTACTTTGTTTAGTAATTCACTGCTTTGCTCAATCACTCTACTTGATATATGCATCTGACAATCAAACCATTGCTTCCATCCACATACATGTGATCTCCTAATTATTCTGATATTAGGGTTTTGATGTCACCTTAAATAAACAACTGATCAAGATCAACAATCTAGATTCATCACTTATGTCAATTAGACATTCTCTTTTTCTGATTGGTTACAACACTTGCATATGGATTAATTATTGAAATCATATCGCATAATTAAATCCTTAATTCTCTCAAAAATCATTAAATTAGGCATAGAAGTCAGCCAAGATGGTTTACCTAGGTTTTTGTGCCATTACAAACACATATACAAAAATTGGCTCACTTGGCATATGAAGCCTCTGATGCTTGGTCAAAACTATTCTCCATATACTAGCATTCAAAACTGACTCTTCTATACAGCTTGACATATATACTGCTCGATAACTACTAGGGTACTCGGCGACCTCTAACTTGCTTAGCAGTAACTATTGCTTGGTACATATAAAAAATACAAGTCTATACATTACTCGGCCTTAATAGGATGTCTCGCTCATAGTGATGACCAACCAACATTGCCTTGAAAATGACTAAGTATTTGACACTAATAGACAACATGACTTTGAGATCAACACATGTGTACCCAGTCTTCAGTTAGGAACTTAAAGAGTTCCTTATAGCCATCCTCCTTCGCAACCTTTCCCTCATTCACTTTTTATTGGCACAATAGACAAAGAATGGTCGTCAAGTTGTGCTTAACCTTGAGCGTGAACCAACCAACCTCCTGCAATCTATTCTCAATACCTAAATTTTCATAGATCATCTTTTTCATACCTTCATTAATACTAGAAATATCAGCTTTCATTTTACCAATAACACCCCCAACATCCTTCTGCACCATAGGGACCTCCATCACAATAACATTCTTTTCCTCACGAGGAAGGGAAGGGGGAGTGACTTTGATATCAGTGGAAGGGTCCATATCATTATTATCATTTTTTAGACTCTCCAAGACATGTGATGTAGATCCCTCTCTATCTGTCTCCTCTTACTCCATATTCTCAATGTCCTCTGAGTCCATAAAGGAAGAAACTACAATACATTTTTTCCCTTTCCCCTCAGGTTTCGTATCCAACCTAGTCTAATGGCGAAGGGTTCTCATTTCCTCATTTATTTTCACCTCTAAATCAATCTTTTTAATATTAAATTTTACCTTCTTGGGTGGTTTTTTATCTTGACTAAGATTCTCCTTCTTATTACCCTTAGTCTTATCAATATACTCCATGGGGGAGGTCTCTGTAGGATCCTAGAGGGCTTTAATACTAGGATTTTTGAGACCACTTTCTACTAGTATTAGTAGCAAGTAAGATACTGGTCAAGGGAGGAGTGGGGGAGAAAGGGTAGGTTGGACGGAGATAGTGCAGGGAGGACATAGGGAAAGATAAAATTTATATAGTCATTAAATGAGGCCTTGGAGTAAAATCATGTAAATTTTCCCCAACTTTTAGGTATCCATTTTCCCCTAACATTACTACCCATGGAGTGGAGCAGGAGGAATAGGATGGAAATAAGGTCATGATTTTTAAAATGGCTCAGGAAGGGGAGATGATAATAATAATAAACCCCCAAATGACCTTCTAATGTAATATATTTCATAATCACAACACACACATGATCCCAAGGATTCAAAAGCTTTTCATAGTTGAACCTACAATGGCATTTAATGGGGTGTTCCTTGCCACATAAAAATTGGTTCAAGCTAGCAACAACAGGGGTCCTATTAGTTTTCTTCCACTTCCTTCCTTTTGTGGAAGGACTTGTAGCTTGAGAAATAACCTCATCATTGATTTAAAATCTAATGCTACCATTAGTAACTCTCCTTTCCTCCCATGAAGAAATGAATTGACTAGACAAGCTTTCATCAAAACTCGTCATGTTATCCATGAATTGATCAATGCCTCCCTCTTTATAACTGAACCACATAGCAAGATCGTTCCCATAATCATCCACCTTTTTGGGTTCAATAGGAAGCCTTTCACCACCCATAGTATCTGAATGTAAAGAAATGCTAATAGAAGAGTTGGTTTCATAATTATCCTAGCCAAAAATAAGAGTAAAAAGTCTCAAAAGGAAAACATCTAGATGAACAAGCTCAAATTATTGTGATAAAAGGTAGCAATTGTAATACCCCAAAAATGGGCTATAGGTTCATTAACCTCCTATATCGACAAATTGAATGAAATCGACATCAAAGTCCTAACCTAAGGCACATCTGCACATCATCAAAATCTTAATTGATTATCCTAAATTCTGCATTGGAGAATATTCCTAGCAAAATTCCTAATTATCTTGATTATCTTTAATTTAATGATTATCTGGCGATAAATCACTTTTATAATAAAGTTTGATTAATTGGATATTTTGAATATTTAATTAATTAGATCTAATATTGCCACTTAATTATTTAATCACATTTAATTATATTTATTCCTAAATTGTATTATTTAATTCTGACAATAAATAAAAAATCTCATGACTAATTGATTAAATTCTTATTTAATTAATTAATGTCAGTTGTCAAATTTAATGATATAGTTTTTGAATAAAAGTTTGATTTAATAATTGATTAACCCATAAATCAATTGTTTTAATTCAAAAATCAGTTAAGTTGAGGATAAATCACTTTATTTATTTAATTAATTCATAATTAATTGTGCACATTCAAAGAGCAGTTAAACTTTAAATCAGAAAAGCAATGCAAGTTGTTAACTTTTGGAAACTCAACATCTATTTTGAGTTCAAAGTTGATTTAAACTTCTGATTTGAGTTAAAAAGCTATTTTTGCATGATTTGCATGATTTTGTGAGTTAATTGTCTCTGATTCCTTATTGACTCAAAAATCAACCTGAGTTCATCAAGAGTGATTTATGGCTTTTCTCATGCACCTCCAAATCCCTGGATTTCTATAAAATCAAGGCCTCAGCTCTTCAAAAAGGATCCATGAAATTGCAATCCTCACGCTGTCGAATTGGAGAACGAAGAATTCATCTTTGTGAATCCAAGCTATTGTGAGATTTTCATTGTTTTTGAGCATTCATATCATTTAGAATATCGTTGTTAGATCAATTTCATAGCATATCAATTTCATTTAGAATAGATTCATATTAGTTTTTCATCATAATTGCATAGAAAATAAAAAACAATAGATTAATTTGCATTCATTCCATATCTAGATTTTGCATTCAAATCCTTCGTTTAGGTGTCATCAATGTCACTGATCTCAGTCTAATCTAAGAAGATCATACTCGCATCTACTAGAAGGCAGTAAATCACCTGGTTAGTTTAGTTTTTAATTACTTGCATGATTTTGATTTTGCTAACCTCTAATGTTTTATTGAAGTGTTGTGTCTATAGCTAGGTACAAAATTCACACACAAACATTTTTGGCACCCACTGTGGGGCCCTGAAATGGGTTTCCATTCAATTTTATCAATTTCTATCATCTTCTTGTCCTTTTTTATTCCAAACTGCAATTTTTATTTTATGTCCGTATAATTTTCATACGAGTTTTGTCAGAAACTCATACCAGGAGGTACCCACTGTCGTACGACAATTAAATTGATCAAGGATCGTACAAGCAGAATCACATTATCATTTGGAGGCTCTATTGTCGTATGATTGAACACCTAGTGTCATACGAGTTTCCAGATTGTCGTCTGGGAGGTAACCCACTGTCGTACGAGTTTCAATGCCAGGTTTCAATTGTTGTTTCACTTTTTTAGGTAGTTTTCCAAATTTGATTTCTAGATTTGGACTGACAGCTAATCTTAACAATTGAAATTTCCTATTTCTGATTGGTTTTTATTGATTTGGATTGGGAAAAGTGTGAGAATTGCTAAAAATAGGTAAAAATCTACTAAGCGCATTGTGAGGAATTTAGGTAATCCTCTTAATTGATAACATTTCAATTTGGGTTAAAATGAACTCTCGCGTGTCAAGCTTGTGTGACCTTTTATTGCTTTCATATCACAGATTTAATTTTGGGCTAAAACAAACATAGATTTTCATTTTGCATATCTGTTACACATAGTAAATAGGCCTTATGAACACTATTTGTGGTTCTTGAGAGGGTGGGTTTCTAGAGAAACTCTTCTCAACAAGAGAACCCTTGTAGGTAGGGAGGATACTGAGGGCATCTCACATTCTACTAGATTTGTGTGTCTTCAACTTTTGATTGATACATTCTCTCTCCAGAGGGGTTGATAGATCATAAGTGGTTGACATCATAGATCTTTGTGAGATAATCTTAGTCTTAGCATGTTAGATTAATCTGTCTACTTTGTTTTGGTTAAAATTGAAAAGGCTAGAGGACTATGCTCTACTCCCTTTTTGGGTAGTATCAGAAACTCAGATCCTTGAATCTGGAACCAGTCTCCATGTGGTATCTTTTGTAAGTCACCTTTAGAGAGGGTTAACCATAGTGGCCATTCCCTTAATTGGGTTAACCATGTGGACAAAACCTCAAGTGGTAATAGCCATTTTCACCGTGGTAGCAACAACCGCTATATAAATGTCCTTATGAAGGAAATCTTCACAAGTGTGATCTCTTGTTGGGCTGTCAGATCTCCCTAGCAGCTCCTGATGTATTAAATTATTGGACTATGTCAAAACCTCAGTGTGCCTGGATTAGAGTTCGCCCTCTTGAGATCACAAAAGTTACAGAGTCAAACCATTACTACAAACCCTAGTGAGGCCAAATTTTTCATTTTCTAGGAATATGTGCGTTATTACAAAACTTTTTGGAACATACACAGTTAGCACTCCTAGGGATTAGCATATTCAGTCACTTGGTTGTTCATGCACATGGTTTCTTTGTCCCTAGTTCATTATTTTTAGACGTGCTTGAAATCACTTGCTTGCTACTTTGTGTGCCTGTTTATCTATCTGGTTACTAAGAACAAATCAATCCAGTACAATCTTCAAATCTGGATAGACAATTTTGTAAACAATCTGAAACTGAAAACCCAAAATTTGCAAAATCTGAAGTAAAATACCTTTCTGGAGTCAAAAGTCATCCCATAGAGTCAGAAAGTTGTACGAGTTTGTGCAACTGTTGTTTCAAAACTACCCAGTTGTCATACGGTATCAGGTATAGTGTCGTACGAGTCTTGTTGCCAGCCAATTCAAAAAAGTAAAAATCTACTATCAACTGTCATGCGAGTTTTGCAATTTTCGTACAAGTTTTTCAACTGTCATATGATTAGACACCCAATGTCATATGAGTCTACAGAAATTCGTTTGAGAAAATTTGTTAGAAAGTTGTCAAAATTGTCAGAGATTCATCTTTTATAGCCTATTTCCAAAATCTGTTGAACAAATCACTGTGTTAGGAACAAAGCATAAACTAGAATGAATCTGATCATTTCCCCAAAGTGGCCTCTTGAGTCTGATTTAGCCTTCTATTTTATCGATTTGAGTATTTTTCATCTTGTGTCAAAACCTTGTCATAATTATCAATCTTCAATCAATCATCAAAATGACTAAGTGTTGTGATCTCGTCTCCACTATCTTTTGGGTGTCTACCCATACATCTAGGGCATAGTATCCTTCACCTACATCCAATCTAATCTTCAATCACTTCAATCTTGACAAGGTTGCATCATTCGATCTTCTCAAATCAATTCATTCTTTAGTGGTCTTCATCTTATTTGTTTGCTTCACTCAAGGTTAATGGTGGAAACTAGAGCTTCCTCGCACAAGAAATCTGGAGAAGCATCTCTTACCTTACCTTTGACTTCTCACCAAGGTCCAACTCTTGAGAAACTCTACAACTCTGGTCTTTACAAAGATGACGGTCTTGGCAATTTTTGATTGAAAACTGGTTACATACCCCCTCCATCAACTCACAGAGGTCATCAACAAACTCCAGCTCAATCTATTCCAAGAAGTCCTAAAACTCCTACCATGTCACAAGGAGGAGGATCCCAAGGACATCAATCCCAACATGGTGCAGATCAAGAACCCACACCTTCTGAAATTGCTCAGTATCAAAATGATGATAATTTCAAAAGAATGATGAAGCATTTCTTGAAAGAAGATAGAGAAGCATATTTTTTACAGTTAGCTCATCAAGGAGCTAAACTTCCTCCCAAATTTAATGTTGAAGATATCATTATGCATGAGGAAGAAAATCCTCTCACGGCTATGATGAAACAGATGCATGCCATGCAAGACAAGCTTAAAAAACTTGAAAAAGAAAAGGAACCTAAGGAGTTCTCCATGGAAGCTCTATGCCCTTTTCCATTTGACAAAGACTTGTACATGCCACCATTCCTAAAAAGAGTGGAAATGTCAAAATATGATAAGTATGATGGAAAATCTAACCCACAAGATCATGTTAGAGAATTCTGTACTCAATATATGGAGTTCATGC
The DNA here is from genome assembly GCA_027943335.1 of Chamaecyparis obtusa. NCBI lineage: Eukaryota > Viridiplantae > Streptophyta > Pinopsida > Cupressales > Cupressaceae > Chamaecyparis > Chamaecyparis obtusa. The sequence continues at coordinate 3,638,443 of BSBK01003681.1, read as the reverse complement.
ATGAACTGACCTATCTGATGCGTCTCTTTCCTCAATCTTTGGGAGGAGCGGCCATTCATTGGTTCTCTAGGATGCCTCCAACTATCAAAACCTTTGAAGAGTTAATCAAATAGTTCTATCAGCAATACTCCTACAACATCCAGCATCTAGTCACCATGATTGACATCTACAATCTCAAACAATATCTAGGAGAACCATTCCTGACATTTCTCAAAAGATGGAGAAAGAAATTCTCTCTATATACTAGGCCTATTCTAGAAACTAAGAAGTTGGAAATCTTCATTAATAACCTTGCTCCAGAAATCAACTACCCTTTACAAATGCAAAATCACACATCTTTTGACAAAATGGTAGACAGTGCGATCAAAATTGAAAAAGTACTTGTGAAAAAAGGAGACATCACACTTCAAAAGGACAAGTATGAATCTGGATCTAGTTCTAAGGACAAGAAAAAAAATTGGAACAAGAATAAAGGCATCGTCACATATGGCATTGTTGATAATATTCGTGCCCCATCTAAGGCACCTACTTTCAATCTAACTATTGGTACCCAAGCCATCAAAGATTCAGAACAAAAGGTACCTGAACCATCTCAAAAGCCAAAATCATACAAACCTTGGTCCATTGATAATAAATGAAAGTTCACTCCTCTTGGAGAATCTTTGGAATCAACTATGAAAACTCTATTGGCTAATAACATCATCTCTTTGCCTGAGGTTTGACAATCTGATCTTGAACCTAAACCAAAATGGTGGAAGGAGAATGAATTCTGTGATTTTCATCATAGTAAGGGTCATAAAACTAGTAACTGCTTGTGCTTGAAGTATATCATTTAAGACAAGATTGATAGTGGAGAAATCACGGTTGATAATCATAAGAGCAATAATGATCATACAACATTCACAGAGCCATTTCTGAAACATAGTTAAGGAGATTCATCTTCTCAACCTAATGCCTATTCTGGAAACAATGATGTTATCAATATGGTCAAACCAAGTCTATCTGAGCATTGCAATGTCATCACAATTGCAAGAAGAGATGGAGAAAATCAATCAGCTAATGTAGTTACTCGATCACAAGCTTAGGTACATCTGCAAGGACAAATCCCAGATTCATCAAATGTCCCTAAGGTGCCTTTCAATTTGTCTTCCACTTCTAACATCTAAATCTTCAAATCCCAAGGACATGAGGCCTACATCATACAATATTGTTCAACAAATCCAACATACTAATGCAAAAATCTCCATGTTTGAGTTGCTTCGGATATCTCCAGCTCATAGAGCCATTCTAGACAAAGCTTTGCTGGGATCCAATGTTCCTGATAACCTTGATTTAGACAGGTTCCAGACTATGGTTGGTCATCTTACATCTCCACAATATATCTCCTTTTTAGAGGAAGATGGTAACTCCTTGAGTCATCTGCATAATCAGCCCTTTCACATAGAAGTCTTAATCCAAAACTATCATGTCAAACGTGTATTGATAGATGGAGGCGTTGGTCTGAATATTTGTTCTTACAGCTTGATCACACAATTGGGATTTTCAGAAATGGCTATTGATCATAGAAAGAAAATAACTATCAAGGTGTATGATGAAGAAGAAAGATCCTCCAAGGGAACAATTGTCTTGCCTATCAGAACAGGTCCTATCATTAGAGATACTACATGTCAAGTTCTTGATATACCTTTGGCTTACAACATCCTTCTAGGGAGACCATGGATACATGAAATGAAAGCTATTCCTTCTACCTACCATCAGTGTTTGAAATTTCCTTATGAAGGAGTAGAGGTAACCATTCTGGCTGATGTATCTACAATTTGCAATGCATTGAAGGAAGGTGCTGATAAACTTGTTCCTAATAAAAGAGAGTCTTCTATTAAACAAACACAAATTGCTTCAACATCCAAAATGGAAGACATTGCTAAAGAGGTGACAATCAAAGAAAAAGGTATGAGAGAATATACTATAGAGCCAGTCTTATCTTTAAAAGCTCTCCCTATCTCACCTAAGTCTTATGGGAAAACTCTCAAACAGTCCAAACCAGAGTCTAAAGGACCTCTTGAGGCATATAAAGGAAAATTTGTTGTAGAACAAGTGCCTACACAAGAATTTGAAGAGGATGAAGTTGTGCTTGCATGGCTCTACAAAGAAGAACCTAAATCTCAAATTGATCAATCATGTGATTCTAAAACATCAAAGGTTCCTTCTAAGTCATATGGTCTAGGGGACAAATTGATTACAAAGATGGGATATACAGGAAAATGACCTCTAGGACTACAAGGTAAGGGTCTTCTATCACCTCTTGACCATCATGGTTGAGAAAACAACAATACAATAGGTCTAGGGTACAAGAAGAAGCCTTTCTATCTTAGCAAGAACTCCTCACATGTCATAGAGAAAATTGAGCCAGGAGAAGCTCTTCTTGAGAAAGAAGAAATAAAACAATCTGATAGTGATGAATCTGACAATACTGAGGAGCTCATTCCTTATGAGTGTTTTCCAAGAGAAATCAAAGATCTCCTTGATGTTGAAGATGATCCCATAAAGAAAATCAATGTAGTAGAAACACAAGAACCTACTATAGAACAAGAGATAGTTGCCACACAAGAACCAACTAATCTCGAAGGTAACCAAATAGACAAAAGGGAAGAAAAGCCTATCACTATAACTGAGCACTTGGTGCATTCCAGTGATTTTGAAATAGATTCCCATGAGTATGAATTCAAATCAGAATCTGAGGGTAACCCTTCTTGGGGTATCCATCCTGACTTTACTCATGTTCTTAAATTTTCTAGGGGTATAGATGAGGAATCAAATGACTATGAATGGAGAGTCATTCTAGAGGAAGATGAGCTTATCACAAAGAAACATATTGATATTATTCACCAATATGCACCTACTCCCAATGTAAGTCTAGAGTGAAATAATGAACTTAACGAGTTTGATCCACTGACAGATGAATTGGATTCCCACAATGACATTGAGTGTTAGAATAACTGAGAGGGGGGTGAATCAGTTATCCAGTGTCCCAAAACAAAATGTATAATTCAAAACAAATTCTCCAATTTCCACTGCTCGATAAAAAAATAATACTATCACTGTCTATACTTTTACTGATTACCAGTCTAACACTTATAACTGTTACCGATCAAATCTAACATGTAACATGCAAAGTATGATAACAAACAAATATCACATTCAACACATAACACAAGAGATTTAATGTGGAAACCCTGCAAAGGGAAAAACCACCTGGGATCGGCAACCCAAAAATGTTCACTCTTTTGAAGTGAGGTCGGTTAAGACCCAACCCTGTTAAAGGTTACAAAACACACTATCAGGTGTGACCTTATTAGAGGATTTTAAACTAGAAGTTATCGTCCAACCAGCATTCACTATGGGTTTGACAGGATAACAAATGTATACTCTATGAGTACCATCCAATAAGACTTAAGAGTCTACTCAGTTAAGAGATTTCAACTATGTACAATGGTTAAATGTGTAACAGTAAATGATCTGCCCTATTACAACTTCAATTTGCAGATTACAGATCAATATTTTTCTCATTCAAATCCTTCTGATCAATATTTCACTTTAGATTCAACATTGTATTAACTTACTATCCATTAGTAATAACTCTTTGTAGCTTGGTAACTATTCTGCAGCTTGGTTCTTACTAACCAGTATGATGAAAAATTGCATGAAATCTTGTTCACGCTAAAATCCTATAGCTTCTACTTCTTTCAGCATCTTTTCATAATGAAACCCTAGTCTCTTATATAGACGAGTAGATTGTTTTCTTTTTGTCCATCAGATTTTGCAGCTTATTCATCTCCACTGATTTTTCCACTTCAAGCTTCCTCGGCTGATGTGTCAATAACTCATTTTAATCTGCTCCATTAGATCTTTTAATTATGCTAACTGTCGATCATCATAACAAACTTTATCCATTACCTCGTAATCATACACTTTCCAACTCATCAATCATAATGGTTAAACTGATCATTTAATGTATTCTATTTTGGTCGGTTGACAAAGAAATGCGTCGGTGAACACAAGCTCAGTTAATACTGCGGTCGGTATACACTATGCTCCGTCAGTGTATACTAAAAATGCTTCATTTACCAACAACGCTGCTTTGTGTCTTTCAGCTTTGATCCTCCTTATAGATGAATGCAACATAATAAAGTCAATATCAACAAGTCATAGACTCATCAACAAGTTACTTAGTGTATTCCTTATCCTCATCTGACATGTACATCTTCCTCATGTAGATTTCTCTGATCTTTATCTCTTCTCACCATTCTTTAGATGTGTCCGTATAGTAACTTACAAGATAAGTGCTGTCAAGCTAGTTGACATCAATGACAATATAATACTAATTTAATCATATTGCATATCTAATCAACAAATCCTTAATGATCTTTAATCCATAGATTCTTCATTCAGATTCCAAATTAGTTGTAGTCCAACAATCTCTCCCTTTGGCATTGATGGCAACTTCAAGTAATATGAAATGTACCATACACATACCAAACATGTATTCTACAACTCTGTAAACAAATGCTCATATAAGCTCTCCCTAGCTTAATATGTTTAATCACTACGTTACTAAACATTTGTAATGCTATTCTCAGTAACTGATCTTCAATGCTCTGTTCTGTTCAGATTGTCTCTCCCTTAGATAGTTCTCATCAGTGTTGGTGCTCTTTTCTTTATATTTTCATATTGTTTATCTCTCCCTTTGACAGCAATGCCAAAGAAACAAACAAACAAATAATTCTATCTTCCTTTGTATCTTTTTATACTGATATCCCAATTGGTTTCCATTCTTCAAACATAATCACAACCTTGAACATGATTCAAAGTGTGAACTATGCTGCATCAACATGTGTGATCTTCTAATAAAAGTAGGCTAATGCAACATGCAGATCACCTTAGTGACCGATAGATAAGGGACGGACCCCAAGTCTAGTCCTCAAGTATTTGAATTTGTCCTTCGGTAGAGGCTTTGTAAAAATGTCTACAAGTTGTTCTTTAGATGTAACAAATTCCAATTTCACTTGCTTCTCTTGCACTTGTTCTCTTAAGTAGTGGTACTTAATAGATATATGCTTTGTTTTAGAGTGCATTATAGGATTCTTTGAGATGTTTATAGCACTAGTGTTGTCACAATATATAATCACCGGGTCAGTGATTACCTCACTCATCCCTTCCAACACTTGTTTGATATATGCAATGTTTGAATAGTTAGTAGTAGCAGCAACATACTCTGCTTCACCTGTAGACTGAGAAATACAAGCCTACTTTTTACTTGTCTAGGTTACAAGTCTTTCACTAAAGAAAAATGCTCCTCCAGTGGTGATTTTTCTATCATCCACATTTCCAGCCCAATCAGCATCGGTGTAAACTTTCAATTCAAACTTTCCTTCCTTAGAGTACCATAGGCCATAGTTCTCTATTTTCTTCAGATACCTTAAGATTCTTTTTGTAGCTATCATGTGAGATTCTCTAGGATTAGCAAAAAATCTAGCAACAATTCCCACAACATGTGATATATTTGGTCTACTGTGAACTACGTACTTTAACTTACCAATCATGGATCAGTAAAGTGTCTAATTTACCTCTGTAGTTTCATCCTCCTTTGTCAATTTGCATCTAGTAGCCATCGATGTTCCCATAATTTTAGCATCTTCCATGCCAAATGTTTTCAGTACTTCCTTGATATATTTAGACTGTGTGATGAATATCCCATCACTCTGCTGAATCACTTGTAGTCCTAGAAATAATTTAATCTCTCTGAATATAGACATTTCAAATTCCTTTTTCATTTCATTAGAAAATGATTTACACACATTATCTGAACCTCCAAAAATAATATCATCTACAAATATCTCAACAATGATAATAGTGTCATCAGTGTTACCTTTCATGTACAGATTGTCATTTTCACTTGTTCTAACTAATCCAATACTTAACAAGTAAGTATGCAGTCTTTCATACCAAGCTCTTGGTGCTTGCTTCAAACCATACAAAGCTTTATGTAATCTACATACCATGTCTTTGTTGTCTGGATCAACAAATCCTTCAGGTTGTTCGATGTAGACTTCTTCTTCAAGTATACCATTCAGAAAAGCTGATTTCACATCCATTTGATAGACTTTGAATTTCTTATGTGCAACATAAGCAAGTAGCATTCTAACTCCTTCCAATCTAGCAATAGGTGCAAATGTCTCACCATAGTCAATGCCTTCTTCCTGTGCATATCCCTTGCATACTAATCTTGCTTTGTTTCTTGTGACCTCACCGTTTTCATTCAGTTTATTCCTGAATATCCACTTAGTACCAATAACATTCTTATCTTTTGGTTGGGGTAATAAGGACCAGGTTTTGTTTTTCTCAATTTTCTCTATTTCTTCCTTCATTACATTAATCCATTCTTCATTCTCTATTGCAGCTTTCACAGTTTTAGGTTTGAATTCACAAACTAGACATGTACCTTGTCTTGTTTTGCTTCTAGTTTGCATTCCAGCGTGTCTGTCTCCAATGATTTGTGTCTCAGGATGATGTCTCTTGACAAAACTAGCTAGAACTTGATTTCTCCTTTCTTGCTCATCCTGTTCAGGTTGATTTCCTTCCTCGGTAGCTTCATCTTATTCATCAGTTTGTGGTGCTTGTTGTACTGCATTATTTCCTTGCTGACCGATTGACACAGCTTGCGGCATCGGAAAATACTCTGGATGTTCAATGTAAGTGAATCTACCATAGTCTTCTAGTTCCTTTGTACTTTCCTCTGTGTTCTTGTCATCAAACTCATCAACACGAACATTAGTACTTTTAACTATCTTATTTGTAACCTTATTCAGACATTTGTATGCTTTACTTGTAGTAGAATATCCCAAAAATATCCCTTCATCTCCTTTAGTGTCAAATTTTCCATTTCTATCATCTTTCAAAATAAAGCATTTACTTCCAAAAATTATGAAATAACTTACAGTAGGTTTGTGTCCAAACCATAGCTCATAAGGTGTTCGGTTGGTATCCTTCTTTAGTTGCACTTGATTAACAACATACACAGTTGTACTGATAGCTTCCCTCCAATATTTCTGAGCAACATTCTTCTGTATCATCAGTGTTCTAGCACAGTCAATTATAGACTTGTTCCTTCTTTCAGCAATGCCATTTTGCTGAGGTGTCCTTAGTGCTGAGACCTATCTTTTAATACCACGCTCATTACAGAAATTAGTAAATTCATAAGAGATAAATTCACCTCCTCTATCAGATCTTAAGCATTTTATTTCTCTTCCAGTCTCTTTTTCTACGTTAGCTTTATATCATTTAAACATCTTGAAAGCTTCAGATTTCTCTTTCAAAAACATAACAGTCATCAGTCTAGTATAATCATCAACAAAAAGAATAAAGTATCTATCACCAGAACAACTCTGAGTTCTCATAGGACCACATAGATCGGTATGAACCAACTCAAGTATCTTCTTTTTTGAGTAGTCTTGCTTTTAAAACTAGACTTAGTCATCTTACCTTTCTAACATTCATGGCACATGGCATGATTAGGTTTTGACAAGTTAGGAAATCCTCTAACTCTTCTCTTTTTACTAATCTTGATCATGTTGTCAAAGTTCACATGGCATAAACTTTTGTGCCACAACCATACTTCTTCATCCTTTATCAACAAACAAGAAGACTGATCCATATCAAGATAGAATAGATTACCTTTGGATTGTGTACTAGTTCCGACAAGTCTTCCATCTTCATCAAAAATATTCACCCTTTTTCTCTCAAAAGCTAGTTGGTGGCCTAAATTGTTCAGCTGAGCCACACTTAACAAGTTATAGTTTAGTCCATCTACCCAGTATGGATTATCACATCTTATTCTATCATTGATCATAAGTGAACCTTTACCTCTTACCATACAAGGTGCATCATTTCTGATTCTCATAGATCCTCCATTGTATTTAGTAAACTGATCAAATTTTTCTACATCACCGGTCATATGATGTGGACAACCACTGTCTATGATCTATGTATCATTTCTACTTACCTTAGAGATTAGTGTTGTCTCTTCATGTTTCTCTTCTTCTTCTGAATCATCTTTCATAGCAACAAATATAATTTCTATATCATCATCAAAATCAGATTCAGTTTCAATATCTTTAGCTATGTAACATACCTTTTTGCCTTTGTCATCTTGATTGTCTCTGTTATGTCGGTAGCCTCTATTAAATCTTCTCCCATATCTTCCTTCAGATCAGTCTTTGGATCTATCATCATCTTTCTTCTGTGGACATCTAGTAGCAATGTGACCAACTTCTTTACAATTAAAACATGTCAAAGGTAACTTACCTCTATACCTTCATTTTCCTTTGGGAAATCTTCTGGCCATAAGAGCTTTAAGCTCATCAAGTTCATCATCGATACTGTTATCACTATCATCATTCTTATTATTCCTACTAGATTTACCAATCTTCAGAGAAGACATGAAAGTAGATTCAATAGGGGGAACAACACTGTTATCAAAATTATTCAATTCAAAGGTTGTAAGTTTACCAATCAGAGTATCAAGAGTAAGGTTGGATGTAGCTCTTGTTTCATAAATTGTAGAGATCCTGATTGCATAAACTGGCAATAAAGTTATGAGAATCTTGCTTATCACTATTTCATCATCTATGACTCCATCAGATGTTCTAATAGCATGTACTATGTCTTTCAGTCTGTTTGAGTACTGCACAATGTTCTCACCTTCTTTCATTCTCATATCATCAAATCTACCCCTCAATCTTTCAGCACGAGCTCTCTTCACATTCAGGTCTCCATTGTAAATTAGATTTAGCTTGTCCCACATCTGTTTGGTAGTAGTGCATCTTTTGATGTCTTCAAATTCAGCATTGGTACAGGCAGCAAAAAGTTCCATCATAGTGATATTGTGTTCATGCCTGTCTCTTAGTTGATCAAGGGTTAGAGGACCAGTGGGTGGTTACATGTAGCCATTCATCATCAAATCTAGTGCTGAGTTCCCAATTCCAGATACGTGCAACTTCATTCGGCTCTGCCATACTGCAAAGTTCTTTTTGTTCAGTTTCGGTACTTCCCTCTTATACATCTTGAGACCTTTCTGCTTGAGTCCTTAAAACTCTGTTCTAAGCAACCACAACTTTGATACCAATTGTTAGAATAACTAAGAGGTAGGTGAATCAGTTATCCAGTGTCCCAAAACAAAATGTATAATTCAAAACAACTTCTCCAATTTCTGCTACTCGGTAAACAAATAATATTGTCACTATCTGTACTTTTACCAATTACCAGTCTAACACTTATAATTGTTACTGATCAAATCTAACATGTAACATGCAAAGTATGATAACAAACAAATATCACAATCAACACATAACACAAGAGATTTAACATGGAAACCTTGCAAAGGGAAAAACCACCTGGGATCAACAACCCAAAAATGTTCACTCTTTTGAAGTGAGGTAGGTTAAGACCCAACCTTATTAAAGGTTACAAAACACACTGTTAGGTGTGACCTTGTTAGAGGATTTTAAACTAGAAGTTATCATCCAACCAGCATTCACTATGGGGTTGATAGGATAACAAATGTATACTCTATGAGTACCATCCAATAAGACTTAAGAGTCTACTCGGTTAAGAGATTTCAACTATGTACAATGGTTAAATGTGTAATAGTAAATGTTCTGCCCTATTACAACTTCAATTTGCAAATTACAAATCAATATTTTTCTCATACAAATCCTTCTGATCAATATTTCACTTCAGATTCAAAATTGTATTAACTTATTGTTCATCAGTAATAACTCTTTGTAGCTTGGTAACTATTATGTAGCTCAGTTCTTACTAACCAGTATGATCAGAATTGCATGAAATCTTGTTCACACTAAAATCCTACAGCTTCTACTTCTTCCGACATCTTTTCATAATGAAACCCTAGTCTCTTATATAGACGAGTAAATGATTTTCTTTCTATCCATTAGATTTTGCCTCTTAATCATCTCCACTGATTTTGTCACTTCAAGCTTCCTCAGCTGATGTGTCAATAACTCGTTTCAATCTGCTCCATTAGATCTTCTTTTAATTATGCTAACCATCGATCATCATAACAAACTTTATCCATTACCTCGTAATCATACACTTTATAGCTCATCAATCATAATGGTTAAACTAATCATTTAATGTATTCTATTTTGGTCGGTTAACAAAGAAATGCGTCAGTGAACACAAGCTCAGTTAATGCTGTGGTCGATATACACTATGCTCCATCGGTGTATACTAAAAATGCTTCATTTACGAACAACACTGCTTTGTGTCTTTCAGCTTTGATCCTCCTTATAGATGAATGCAACATAATAAAGTCAATATCAACAAGTCATAAACTCATCAAAAATTTACTTAGTGTATCCCTTATCCTCATTTGACATGTACATCTTCCTCATCTAGATTTCTTTGATCTTCATCTCTTCTCACCATTCTTCAGATGTGTCGGTATAGTAACTTACAAGATAAGTGTTGTCAAGCTAGTTGACATCAATGACAATATAATACTTATTTAATCATATTGCATATCTAATCAGAAACTCCTTAATGATCTTTAAATCATAGATTCTTCATTCAGCTTCCAAATCAGTTGTAGTCCAATATTAAGCCTATTCACAAATTTAATGTCTTAAGTTGTAATATCACCTTTGAACTCGAGCATCGGGTCAGGACCAATGATGATAGATCTATATCCATGAACACCATCTCTCAATCTTTCCCCACCTTGACTATCCAATATCCAGACCTTCTTGATCAAACCTCCACCAATTCGAAATATGGTATTTATAGCTTCCCGAATGACTATGCCCTTGCTTGCTACCTAAATGTAGTTGAGCCTATGAGGACTTCCATCAATGAACTGAGCGTTAGCATGATAGAGTTGGACATCAAATATCTTAGTCAGAAAAACAAGAATAATAATAAAAAGAAAAGGAGTTCTGAGGGTGAAAACCACTTTGTGGCAGTCTCAAAACCTACAAGAGAAAAAAAAAGACATATCTGAAGGTGAAAACCTCTCAGAGGCACCTAAGGATGAGATATTTGATGTCCTTTTGAGTCATTTATAGGATAGATCTCTAGTTCTAATTGAGCCCACTCAATCCATCAACTTGGGAATAGAAGAGGAACCACAGTTGATCCATGTGGCACAATCCTTATTAGAAGAAGAAAAGAAGAAATTTACAACATTCTTAACAGAGAAAAAGATCAACTTTGCATGGAAATATTCAGATATGCTAGGGTTGGATCCTGATCTTATAATGCACCATCTATCTATTACTCCTGGAGTAAAACTTGTTAAGCAAAAGTTGAGAAAGATGCATCCTCATGTTGCACTCTTGGTAAAGGCTGAATTAGAGAAGCTCCTAAAAGATGGATTCATCTGAGTGATTGATTATGCAGAATGGATCTCTAATATTGTACCTATTTCGAAACCAGATAAATCAATCAGAGTATGCATAGACTTTAGAGATGTGAATAGAGCATGCCCTAAGGATGATTTTCCACTACCTAACGTTGATATGATAGTGGACATGACTACGGGTTTCAAGATGTATTCCTTGATGGATGGTTTCTCTGGATATAATCAAATAAAAATTTCTCTAGAGGATCAAGAGAAAACTACTTTCACATGTGCATGGGGTACCTTTTGCTGGAATGTTATGCCATTTGGGCTTAAAAATGCTGGTGCTACCTATCAAAGAGCCATGACATCTATTTTTCATGTCATGATGCATAGAACTATGGAGGACTATGTTGATGATACTTTAGCAAAATCTATGATTAGAGCTGAACATCTAAATGACTTGAGCAAGATACTCGATAGAATGGAAAAATTTAGTCTCAGACTAAATCCTAAGAAGTGTGCTTTTGGTGTCACTTCTGGAAAGCTCTTAGGATACATAGTTTCCAAGAAAGGAATTGAAGTTGATCCAGTTAAAGTAAAGGCTATAATGGATATGCAACTCCCAAAGAATATTAGTCAAATGAGAACACTACAAGGGAGAGTTCAATCTATCAGATGCTTCATATCACAGCTTACAGACATATCACAACCTTTTACAAAAACACTGCATAAAGGTGTCACATTTGCATGGAATGAAGAATGTGAGAGCAACTTTAACCAGATCAAGAAATATCTGTCAAATCCTCCTATCTTGATGCCTCCTATTTAGGGGAAGCTGCTGATCCTCTATGTCTCTGCAACAGATACATCACTGGGGGCATTGCTAGCACAACATGATGAGAATAAAAAGGAAAGAGCTATATACTATATTAGTAGAACCTTGGTTGCATATGGGAAGAACTATTCAATGATTGAAAAAGCTTGTCTAGCTGTGATCTTTGCATTATAGAAAATAAGACATTATATGTTGGCCCATACCACTCATTTGGTAGCTAAGATTGATCCATTAAAGTACCTACTAAGAAAAGCTGCCCTCACGAGTAGATTAGCAAAATGGGTTATGCTCTTAAGTGAATTTGACATTGAATATATTGAAAGAAAAGCTATTAAAGGCCAAGTTATTGCTGATCAATTGGTAGATGCACCTATGTTTGATGATACTCCAATGCACATGGAATTCCCAGATTCCTCTATCATGAATCTTTCTTCTAGAGAATGGTAGTTGTTCTTTGATGGCTCCTATACACAGAATGGATCAGGAGCAGACATATTGTTTGTTACTCCTCAAGGATACTCAATCCCCAAGGCATCCAGACTCAAGTTTCCTTGTACAAATAATATTTTTGAATATGAAGCCCTTCTTAATGGCATGAAAATGGTGATTGAGTGGAGAGTGACAGAGATACACATTCATGGAGAGTCCCAACTTGTTATCCATCAATTCAATGGTGTGTACCAAATGAAAGATGAAAAGCTCATTCCATACAAAAGAATGGTAGATGATCTAAAGAAATATTTCATATCTATCACATTTGAGCAAATACCTAGAAAAGAGAATAAGGCTGCCGATGCAATGGCAACGCTATCCACTCTATTATAGCAACCTAAACATGAGCTACGCTATGAGTTCTTGGTGGAAGCACTATCTAATCCTGCATATGATTCCCCTGAAACCCGCATGATCTGCACTGTTGTTGGTCATGATTCATCCCGATACAACCTTTTCTCCTATCTCCAAGACCAAATCATTCCCGATACCTTCAATCGCCATGAGAAAAGATACCTAATCCATAATGCCTCCCGATATGTCATCATTGGTAATGATCTATACAAACGAGGTCTAGATGGTACGCTACTTAGATGTTTAGAATGGGAAGAGTCTCAACATGCACTCGAGGAAGTCCATGAGGGTATATGTGGGTCACACTCGAATGGTTTAACATTAGCTCAAAAGATTATTAGGGCGGGGTACTATTGGCTTGAAATGGAGAAAGATGCAATCAAGTTTGCTAAGAGTTGTCAAAAGTGCCAAGTACATGATAACTTAATTCATGCTCTAGGGAAAGATCTAATTCCCTTTACTACACAATGGCCTTTTGACCAATGGGCATTTGATCTTATAGGATCCATACATCCTCATTCTTCTAATGGGCATACCCACATTATAATAGCTACAGACTATTTTACAAAATGGGTAGAAGCAATTCCCTTAATACAAGCAATTGGAAAACAAATATCTATGTTCATCTTGAACTATATCATATGCAGATATGGGATACCTCACTCCATAATCATAGATAATGGTGGAAAATTCAAGAATAAAGACTTAGATGATCTATGTGCCAAATTCAAGATCACACAACATTGGTCTTCTATCTACTATCCTCAAGGGAATGGACAAGTAGAGGCTTATAATAAGAATCTATTAAAAATCTTGCACCGAATAGTTAATAAAATAGGAAGAGACTAGCATGTCATGATCAATCCATCTCTCTAGGCCTACATAACAAGTATCAGAATGCCCACTGGGGCTACTCCATTCTCTTTAGTTTATGGGTCTGAAGCGGTACTGCCTATTGAGGTTAAAATCCCATCACTAAGAATCAAAATGCATGGTCTAGTAACTGATGATGACTATAGAGTGTCTAGGTTGCAAGAACTTGAACTATGAGATCAGCACAGACAAGAAGCGTATGATCATCTTAGAGTGTATCAGAAAAGGATGTCTAGAGGCTGCAACAAGAAAGTCAGACATAGAGAATTTTAGGTTGGCGATCTATTCTTGAGAGAGAATCCCAAAAATCAATCATATAGAGAGCGCAAGGGGAAGTTTGAACCCAACTGGCTAGGTCCCTTTGTTATCACTACTACTTTTGGCTCTAGAGCCTATCAACTCTCAATGAATGAAGGAGAAAAGCTCCAAGAACCAATCAATTTTCTCCATCTGAAGAAATTCTATGCCTAAGGCATTCAATCTACGGTAAAATATCTTGAAAAAATCTTAAAAATTAGAAAAAGTCCTAAAAAAATGAACATCTTGGTGAAAACCTAGCAATAGGCACCTTGATGATTCACAAAAAAATTGAAAATATCAAAAATATCAAAAAAAATTGGAAAAATGAAAAATGAGAAAAAATGAGAAAAAAAAATGCCTTGGTGAAAACCTAGAAACATGTGCCTTGGTAGCAAAAATAGAATCTCCGCCAAGATGGTAAAAACTCAACAAACGGGCACCACTTGTTTTAAAATGCTCCATCTATTAGCGCAATCTTGGTCTTTCCCAGCTTTCAGTCCTGCTTTAGTTTGTACATATCTCCTGGTTTGTCCCTACTTTCCTATTTTCAATAAGTCAGTTTGTACACTATCGGCTCAAACGTCTGTATCCTATCAAAGCTTAGCACTTGGGGGAAATCAATGTCATATCCTATGGTCTCCAGTATATCTTTAGATGAGTCATATCTAGTCAGAGTCCTTTGAAGCTTCATCTAAGTTAGTCAATCTATCTCCTCTCTAGAAAGGATTTTGCATCTACAACAATGCAATCGAACATCAAAACAAACTGAAAACAATCTATGCTTTTACATGCTTTTATCTCCTTGTATGCTTACTAATTCACATTGATATTTTTGCATATTATGTCCCTTCGAGCTCTTCGATGATGTCCTTTATAGGATTTAGAGAGTGATGACTGGGGGCATAATCTTTTCTTTATCTTCTACTTATATGTGAAAATCTAATAACTTTGGAAATTCTGGATTGAAATGGTGTCCGACTGTAAGAGCCTCTATCTCGAATTGGATGGCCATGCATACCTCGACCATTGATACCCAAAAAATTCAAGGAATTTTGATCTAACTATTGTCTTTTTGAGTGAGTTCTTTCTCCTACTGTGAAACGTGATCTTTCCTAAGGAGGTGAATGATAAAGGGTCACTACGGGTAATTCACACTGGATTTAGAATGATCTCTTGACTGTTTGATGTGTTTGTAATGCAAGGCGTATTCTGGTCATCATGACATTTATGTTTTGATGCTTATACAAATTGCTATATTAAAATGGACATGATATTTAGGTCATCCTGGCGTTTGTACCTTGATGCTTATATCTAATCCGACATTCTGAAAATAAAATCAATATTCATATGTCCATGGTTACCTAACCAGTGGGTGTTGTATTGATTCTTGCGCATACAAATCGATATTCATATATCTATAGTTTCATAACTAGCAGACATTGTATTGATTTATCTGGTTACCTAAAAATTCAATGATGAGAATGACCGCCACATGATCAGTGACTAGGTCCTAGGTCTTAGGTTGCATATCATTCTACATGTTTCTTTACATTTTGCATGATTGCATGATCTCACAATGTTTGGATACAACTTTAAAGCTTAAATGATTCTTCAATCACCTATTCAAATCTAACAAGATCTGAAGTCTAACCCGAAGGTCTCTTCATAGAACTATAAGAAGTTACTATCCTGGGTTAAACATCCTTTTTGACATAAGACTGAGTACTTGTCTTCATCAATACCTACAAAACATATCATGTGTGTCATTGCATTTACATTTCATATCATAATCATTCCATTTGGTGCATTACATTACATACATTACATAATCATAAATCATATATATATTTTTCCATAATCAATTACATGTGCATAACATCCATACATATGAAAGAAATCATTTCATCGCATAAATCCATACATATATTCTACACTACCCATAACATAAGTATCACATGATATCATCATAAATCAAAACATGACAAGTACAAATGAAGTCACAACTAAAATATCGATCTCATATATATCATAAACTTGAAATAGTCAGGGGTGCACTACTAGTACAATATACAAAAGAATGAGCTCAACTAAGCTATCAGAGTCAGAACAGTATATATCAATGATCACAATGAGCAACTAAAGTATATCAACACATGATAACACGTCTCAGCTGTCAGCCTGATCCTCTACATCTGGTGGAGGTGGAGATGGTGCATCAGGTACTACCTCAGCTCTGGATGCCCTATCTCCCTATGATGCCATCATGTACTAAGAGTAGGAAGGAACTCTCTGTGTGGCAAGGACAATAGTATACTATGTGGACACGTAGTAGGCCACCTGTGAGGTTTGATGAGTCACCTCTGCTTGTAATTTGCACACCTCTACATGAAGCTCAGTCCACTATCTGTCTGCCTCTAAATATCTCTCCTCCTATCGATCACTACGAACCTTCAAGTCCCTGACCTATAATCTAAGTCGTCTGATAGTCTCCTATGGAGTCAGGGGAACACTAGGATCAACATCGGCTACTGGCATCTTAGTATCTGGGGCTACCTGCTCTGGCTGCTTTGTAGTGTCTACTCTCTATGCCTTATGGCATCTAACCTCAACACCTAAATCAAAAGTGGTGTCACCCTGTACTAGATCTATATCACCACCACCTGCACACTGCTCTGCTACAAGTACCTCCTCAATGGTACCGACACTACCTTATAAAGTACCGCCCTCTCCCCTAGTCCATCTCTATGAACCTGTGGGCCTATCTACTATGGAACTAGTGGGATGAGGGGGCCTCATCTGTCCTACTGGTCTCTATGGAGGTGCCATAGCTCTAGGTCTTAGAGGTGTCGACTGCAAAATAGGTACTTGTGAAAGTTTAGGACCCTGTCTCATCGGCACACTTGTAACATCCATCACCTCCTCCATGGAGGGTATCGGCTTGGTAAGATCAATAAACCTATGAATCAGATGATCTGTGAGCCATGCAAGAAATCCATCTGTAACACTGACATCTACAACCTATGGAAGCTAATCCTAGTCTCTACCAATAATCCCACTGTACTCCTGTGAACATAAAGTGTATGTGAGCCTAGCTATCCATCCAAGTCTGATCTCACCAACTATGCAAGCATAAGTGGTGTAATCCTCGGGTGCATCTTGTACTCATTCGTACTAACGCCAAACTCTGGTAATGAGAAATCACTCTAATGTAGTAGGTGATCGACCGATCAACACATGACTATGACAAAAGAAACTAAATTGCTCTCGTGTTGTGGGCCAGGCCTCAATCTCTAAGTAAGGCCTCCATTGTACAAAAGTCATATCATCGAGGCATCACCTCCAGTAC
Source organism: Chamaecyparis obtusa (assembly GCA_027943335.1). Lineage (NCBI taxonomy): Eukaryota > Viridiplantae > Streptophyta > Pinopsida > Cupressales > Cupressaceae > Chamaecyparis > Chamaecyparis obtusa. The sequence goes on along the minus strand of BSBK01003681.1, from coordinate 3,620,827 downwards.
TTAGTATGGCCCATGTGAACCTATGTGACATAACCAGAGTAAACATATATCACTAGCTCCTATGGCTGCCACTGTGACTGACAACCAGGTCTCAACACTGGGATATGCTCCCAAGCCCATATCTGCAACACCAATGCTCTAGAAGCAAAAGACCTGCTATCCTGATACACAATCTCATGCATCTTTGAAAACATGTGTACCAAAAGACACTAACCCCAGGCTAGCTTAGAGGGAGTCACCATCAGTCATGCCACTGTCGGGGCCCAGCCCATCAAAAGACCATTTTGCTGACGGTCAAACATAATAATACCACCGATCATCCTGACAATGATGCACTCTAATCTATGAGACTATCCATATTGCTATACCAGAGTCTCCCAAGAAATAGACCTTGTCAACTATGTATCATCTCCAAAAAGACCTCTAAAAGTATGGAGACCTGTGTGCCCATAACTCACACACTCAGGATGCTAACTACTGTGGAATGGAATACGTAGAATCCTGTAAACGTCCTCTGGGGTCACAGTGAGCTCTCCGGTGGGTAAATGGAATGTCTGCGTCTTTGAATGGAACCTCTCTATCAATGCAATCAAATGACCATGGTTTACCCTAATCTCAGCTAAATGAATCAGAAACTCAAATCCACACGTAGCAAGGTGTACCCTCATGGGATCAAGAAGTGAAACACATAATCTCTGTGTTGCCGGATGAGAGATGCGGAAATGAACATCTGGAAATCAGACCTACACACCATAGAAATAGGGAACCCTATCAGAATTTGGCTACAAAATAGGTTACAAGTGTAGGGATTGAACAATTTGCTATTTTAGAAGGTAGGTTAAAAGCTCAGCAATCAGGCTACAAGATCAGAAAATTCAAAAATTTGACCTAAAATGGAGTTTTGAGCTCACTGTTTTCCATATGACACTTCATATTGGCATGGAAACTCATACGAGTTTCTACATAGTACCATACGACATATCATAGTGATACAACTTTTCACGGATCCCCGTACAATAGAGGAGGGACCTGTCGAAATGTCGTATGACTCTTGGGTCCCTCTCATACGAGTCTTGGGTGGTTTTCAGATGATAATCTAATTATAGTTCAATAGTCATACGAGTACCAAAGGGGAGTCGTACAAGTTTTCATACATGCAAAAATTCAAAATGGAACAATGTACGAAAAGATGCTAAAAATGCTATAAACATTAAAAAAAATTTACTTTTCAGAGAGGTACAGAGGTCCACCTACCGGATGTCCATACTGCCGAGGTCTCTCATGTCTTTGACTGTGCTCAAATCGATGTGAACTAAGAGGTACCTTCATCTTTGCCATTTTCTTGCTTAGAGGGCTCCACAAGGTTTTGAAAGTCAAAGGTGAATAATGAAATGAAAGTGACCCTTCCAACCTTTATATAGCTTTTACCCTCATTTTCAAAAGTGCTCTATTTTTCATGAAAATTGCACCCCTGGTTAATTTTGACGTTCTGAATCTATTTTCAGAATCAAAATCAAAATCTGAGATCATTTACTATGTCAAAATTGCTATTTAAAATTTTTGGACCTAGGATGGTCTACTGCTTGCATAATCGACCTTCAATCATCACAAGAATCTATAATTCAACTTAACTAATTATCTTACATCAACCTATCAAAATTTCAACTTGGTCAACTATGATCAACTCATGGTTTAACCTAGTCAAATTTGGTCTTCAGGACCTCCAAATGATGCAGAACGCGTTCTCGAATGTGTATAACCACTTCTCAAATCAATTAACATGCTTCTAAACTATAACGCTGACTTTTCTTATCAGATTTCAATTTTAATCCCGAAGGGGGCATGGTATTGCACATCATTCAAGTCTGTAAATCTAAATTTGTAATCAATCTTTCCTTAGTAATCAAGACAACAATCACGTCTAGTTGCTGACTCATCAAAAGTCCTCGTCGCTTGGGGAAAATCTATCATCGCTTGGGGCATATCAGATTCATCAAGATCCATATCAATCTGGTATTCTAAATCTATCTTGTAAACTATATTAGCTTTTCGCAACCATCGGTTCATTATTGTTATTTCCTCGGTTCTTCATAACTGAAGGGTTCAGATGTGATACCAATGTGATTCTTATCGACAATCGGGTCTAGAATCAGTCACTCACTTCTTCACAATCATAAGGTTCAAAATTAGGCGTTTTGACACTTTTTTGTAATCACTGGTTCATCGTTGCTATAGTTAACATTATCTTTGGTCATTCAGGACCTAGTATCATCAAATCTTTCAACTGGTTTCTGTCTTAGAATCGGTTCATCTTTCAAATCAATATCATATAAAAAATAGACTGTCTTTGAACCACTGTGCTTTGCACAGTAATTCAAAGAGGGGCAAAATGTAATACCCCAAAAATCGGCTATAGGTTCATTAACCTCTTATATTGACAAATCGAACGAAATCGACATCGAATTCCTAACCTAAGGCACATCTACACATCATCAAAATCTTAATTGATTATCCTAAATTCTACATCGGAGAATATTCCTAGCAAAATTCCTAATTATCTTGATTATCTTTAATTTAATGATTATTTGGTGATAAATCACTTTTATTCTAAAGTTTGATTAATTCAATATTTTGAATATTTAATTAATTAGATTTAATACTACCACTTAATTATTTAATTACATTTAATTATATTCATTCCTAAATTGTATTATTTAATTCTAACAATAAATAAAAAATCTCATGACTAATTGATTAAATTCTTATTTAATTAATTAATGTCAGTTGTCAAATTTAATGATATAGTTTTTGAATAAAAGTTTGATTTAATAATTGATTAACCCATAAATCAATTGTTTTAATTCAAAAATCAGCTAAGTTGAGGATAAATCACTTTATTTATTTAATTAATTCATAATTAACTGTGCACATTCAAAGAGCAGTTAAACTTTAAATCAGAAAAGCAATGCAAGTTGTTAACTTTTGGAAACTCAACATCTATTTTGAGTTCAAAGCTAATCTAAACTTCTGATTTGAGTTAAAAAGTTGTTTTTGCATGATTTGCATGATTTTGTGAGTTAATTATCTCTAATTCCTTGTTGACTCAAAAATCAACCTGAGTTCCTCAAGAGTGATTTATGGCTTTTCTCATGCACCTCCAAAGCCCTGGATTTTTATAAAATCAAGGCCTCAACTCTTCAAAAAGGATCTCGAAATTGCATCCTCACATTGCCGAATTGGAGAATGAAGAATTCATCTTTGCGAATCCAAGATGTTGTGAGATTTTCATTATTTTTGAGCATTCATATCATTTAGAATATCATTGTTAGATCAATTTCATAGCATATCAATTTCATTTAGAATAGATTCATATCAATTTTTCATCATAATTGCATAGAAAATACAAAAAAATAGATTAATTTGCATTCATTCCATATCTAGATTTTGCATTCAAATCCTTCATTTAGGTGTCGTCAGTGTCACTAATCTCGGTCTAATTTGAGAAGATCATACTCGCATCTACTAGAAGGCAGTAAATCACCTGGTTAGTTTAGTTTTCAATTACTTGCATGATTTTGATTTTGCTAACCTCTAATGTTTTACTGAAGTGTTGTGTCTACAGCTAGGTACAAAATTCACACATACAACAATAAATGGTGTTATTATTACAATAAAATCCACTGCATATTCCTCTTTCAAAGAGGCCTTTGTTATGTGCAAAACATCCATCACCTAAAAGCCAAGATGGCTAGAAATGCCTTCCAACCTATTACCAAATCCAAGGAAATTTGACAGAAAAATGGGGTCATTATTATCCCAAGTTCCAACCATTGTACTTCAACACCAATTTGAATTATGAATTAACCATCTCATAAAACTAAGGATATGAAGGCAGTGACCTGTCAAGAGGTGTTGGCCACATGACAGTTACCTTTCACCTGTCTTTTGGCCATGAGCACTAATTTCAAATTTAAACAAGGGGCAACATCCAAATTACACGCTATGGCTCTAAGAATGCCAACCCAAAGAAAAAAAAAAGATTTTAATTCAAAAATCATTATTGATAGTTACATTATATTATTCCATCTTAAAAGACACTTAGTAATCTCAAGTAGAAGACTCTCATCTCTCCAGCATCATAAGCCATTTTGACGCAATCCCAAAGTAGCTGAGGAGACAACCACAACATTTTCCTCTCTATAGCTATGTTTCAAAGTGGAGCTATCCAAGCTTGACAAAATCATTTAGATGTCCTTAATAATGCCCTCAACCCTCTATCCCACAAAAGCAGAACCACAGGTAGCTTCAATGATAAGTTTGGAGTCCCCTTCAATCTCAAGGTACTTAATACCAATTGAAATAATAATTTTGAGACTGCATAGGATATCCTTTCCCTTCACCCAGTTCACATTATGATCCTTTTAATGGCTAGAGAAAGAAACAATCAATTTACCTTCATGGTTCCTTACAACCCCACCTCTAGCCTCCACACCCAAATTGATAGTACCATCAAATTTTTATTTTTTTCCAGTGCAGATGTTGGGCCTTCCAAACAGTGTTTAGCCAGACAATTTTTTTGGAATTATCATATCTACCAAAATCTTGAGAGAGATTCCAACATTATACAATTGGTCTGTCCAAAGAAAAGGGAGGGGAACTAGGGATTTTCAATTGGTTGTCGAGATTTTCTTAAGTAACAACTTGCTACAAGAGAGGAAGACATTGTCCATAGAAATAACATTATCCTTGAAAGTCCTATTATTTATCTCTTTCCAAATGCTCCAATAAACATGAGGGGGAATTTGCCTCCATAGTTGCATGATGAGAGGGTAATTCAAGGGGGGGACCAATGCATAATGAACTGTTGTATATTCCACCTAAAGACACATGAAGACTAAACTTGCGAGAATTTTTTTTCCAAATGTGAGCAACAAACTGATAGTGAATGAACAAATGGTGGATGGTTTCCTCAACATTTTTGCACATAACACATCTATTGGCAAGATAGAAACCCCTTTTCATAAGATTGTCTTGTGTCAAGATTTTCGCATGCATCACAACCCACTAGAAAAAAATGATTTTCTGAATCAGCTACAAGTTCCAAACTTTTTTCCAGCTATTTGGATCACCTTGGTTCTTTGACAGTAGGTTGTAAGTCAATTTGACAATGAAAGCACCTGGCTGAGTCTTAGTCTAGATAATATTATCTTCTCTAGTGAAAATGGGGATCCTGAAGTTATGCAAGATGAATTACAAATCCTCAATTCTAGAAGATAAATTAGGTTTATCCCTGAAATAATGAATCGGGTTCTTTCATTTTCCTATAGGGTCCACATAGTCCACAATGTACTCACCAAGACAATCTATTAGCCTACCCTTCAAAAGGAAGAACTGCCTATATTAATGTTACAATAAATGTAAATTTGAACTAAAGTTCTACCCTAAACCTAATCTAACAATAATTGTAATGGTAAACTTAAAATATGTTGTGTTACATTATATTATACTTATATTATATTATATTGTATTATAATAGCTTTATATTTATATTATATTATATTTAGGTTATTATATCTTGATGTAATTTTATTGTAGACTTATTGTTTTTATTTTATTTTTCATCATTATTGTTTAAACTATTGTTCTCATTGTTAATACTACAAATTATATTTATTACTTTTATTACGATATTAACAACTATGCTTTTATTATCATATTTATTATTTTAGTACATTATTACGACAAGTACTTGCCCCTACGTGGCACTTGTTAATGATGTATTCCAATTTAATATTTTATGGATTGGTGCTTGACATAGTTATTGATAGGTGTAAAAGTATATTTTTGAACAACAAATTGGGTTAAGTCAAGCTAGAGGTTAACTTGTGCATGAGTGTTAATTTATATTTTTGAAGTTCTCTTTTTATTTATTTATTTATTTGTTTGAAGTGTGATACAATTTAAAACTATATTTTGATTGAGATTAGTTTATTTATTTTTCTAACAATTTTTTAAAAAGATAATGCTTGAGATTTTTGGTTGATTCATTAGATTCTAATTTAGTTATATCATAGGTTATGTTGTAGAAATATATGTTAACTATATTTAAATATTATTTTGATTTTTTTTTGGATTGAGTGTGTGACTTTTGTTTTTGATTAAGGTAACAACATGTTTTGAAGGGACCCCGAAACCCTTTACAATATTGGAGCTTAAGATAAAACTATAAGAGTTCCATACATACAACAGTCCAGCCAAAACATAAGCTTAGACACCACAAACCCCTCACAAAGAAACAAATCCAATGATACCAGCTAAAGTCCCCCAGCTAGCCAAGAAAGAACGTTGCCACCAAGAAAAGGGAAACAACCCAAGACATAATCTAAGATTTTCCATTACCTCCCTTCTTATTAGAATGGAGAATCATTTCAAATTGAGGAGAGGACTTTTTACGATGTTTTCCAGTAACTGGGGTCCACCCCTCCTCCACCAAATAAGCCTTTTACTACCAGTCTTGAGAGGAGGATCTCAAGAGACAAGCAGGAGAAGAAGTTTGGATAGAGCCAACCAAGGAACATGCCTCCATAAGAGAAACACCAGGTCCATATTTCTCTGCACCATTAGAAGGACCAGTTGAAATAGGGTTGACTGGAGGGAAATCAGAAGACCCAATAAGGATAGAACTAGTAGAAAAGACACCAATAGACTGACCAACGCCATAACAACCAGCAGGAAGAGCAAATGAAACATGGCTATCTAGAAGGAAACCAATAGACCCAATAAGAACAGGAACAAAACCATCAGAATCAAACTATCCAACACCATAGGACCCAACAATAGAATTACTTGGAGAAAATACAGGAACAGTGCTAGCAGAAAAACCAACAGGAAGAGCAAATGAAACATGGCTATTTAGAAGGAAACCAATAGACCCAATAGGAACAGGAAAAAAACCATCAGAATCAAACTATCCAACACCATAGAACCCAACAATAGAATTACTTGGAGAAAATACAGGAACAGTGCTAGCAGAAAAACCAGTAGACTGTCCACCAACAAGAGAATCATTGGGAGAAAAAATAGGAACAGTGCCAGCAAAAACACCAATAGACTGTCCACCAGCAATACCAAAATCAACAGGATGACCCCCATCAATGAAAGGATTTTTGGGAGAAATACAATTAGAAACAACAGAAACAATACCAGAAGAAGAAACACTAGCAGGCTCAACAACCTCATAACTACCAGTAGAATTGAAAGAAGCCCCCAAAGGAACACTTCCAATAGGAGGGACATCCTCAAGACCAACAATCTTTGCAATATTCTTCTTAACAACTTTATAATGATCCAAGGAAGCACCCTTCCACCAAGATGTAGAACTTTTAGTCTTAGTCCTTTGTAATCCATACTGAGCTACCAAATGATCCATTTTAAAACACTTCCTACATCTGAAAGAAATACCTTCATAGTCCAAAGTTTGAATCTAGGAAGTATTTAAGTACTCTAACTTAATCATTTCTAGAAACCCCTTAGAGATTTCCATCTCTAACAGAATACACGCATAAGTAGAATGCATAGTTCTAGAAGACTCTACATCTATCATCAAAAAGTCTCCAAGAGCATCTCCCACTACTTCAAATAGGGAGTCAACCCAAAGATGGAGGGGGAGGTAGGGGAACCTCACCCAAATTGGAATCTTGTTAAAGATTTTAGAAGAGGGGGAAAAATCAGGAGACCAAGGTTTAATAACCAACATATTACGATTTCCCTAAGAGAAAGAAAGATTACACATAATCAACTTTCTATCTTCAACATTATCAAAAGTAGCAATAAAAAAACTGCTAGCCATGAGAAATATATGAACAGAACCACAAATAATAGGTTCCTAATGAATAGAAATCCACTTGTGCAAGTCAGCAAGGCTCGGCCACAAACCCAAGAAGCAACATATAACACCAAGAGAAGAATAATAAGAGGTTGCACATTCAATATCTTTTACCACTTCCTCATCCAAAGAGATTCAGATAGGGTTCGAGATAGGAAAAGGCCCCTTAGAAAAACCCAAACCACCACCAATCCCAACCCCACCAGAATGAGTGGTAGAGGCTCCAGTAGAAACCATACTAGCATATGATATTATTCCCTTTGGCATGCCAACACCACCAAGAGGAAAATAACCAACAACTGAGCCTGCAAAAGGTCATGAAACACTCATAGAATGTGAAGTTCATAGTTGACAAGGAGCTAGCAGGGCAGCAAGCAGAAGAGGAAACCCCAACAGCTAACTGTGAAACCACACCAACAGCCAGTGGGACCTCCAAAGACCCATCAGTAGCTACTAGAAAAACCCCAATGGACACACCAACATCTAACAAGATCCTTCCAGCCGACTGAAGAACACCAGCGGGTAGAGGAACATTGGGTGAAACCCCAACAATCCATGAAACTCCCAAAAATGCTTTAGCAGACTGGAACTTCCCATTTGGAAGCAAATCTGCAGCGGGAGGAAAAATGCTTAAAGTAACCCCAGCATCCCGTGAAGCTCCCAGCAACACTTCAACAAACTAGAACTTCCCTTCAGGCAGAAAATCTACCACAGGAGGAAAAAACCCTAGAAGAAACCCTAGCATCCCGCGAAGCTCCCAACAACGCTCCAGCTCCTAGCTCCATTTTTTAGATAAGTGTGTGACTTTTGTTTGTATTAAGGTTTTGAACCATATTTTATGATCCATTATCAGGATGAGAGAGATTTGAGGAGAAAACTAAGTGAAATTCCAGACCTTGGGAGGTTAAAAAGGAAAGGAGGGGGAGGGGGAGGGGGAGGGGTGAGGTGGCCCAAACAATAAGGAGCAAAGAATCCAAGAAAGAAAGGGGGGATTTTCAAAGTGAAAAAAAATCAAAAGTAGGAAAACATAAAAGAAAAGTTAAAAGAAGAGAAGAAAATAAACAAAAAATAAAGGCAAGAAATCAAAGGAATTAAATAAATAAACAAAGAAAAGAGTTGGATCAAACTAATAAAATATAGATAAAGAAACAAAAAATAATTAAAAATAAATAAGAATAAATAAAAGACAAGAACAAAGAAAAATAAATAAATAAAAGAACAAAAGAAGCACAAAAACAAAAAAGACAAGAAGACATGAAGCTAAAAAAAAATCCTAAAAGAGAATAAAAGAGGAAAATGCAACCTAAAAACTCAAGAGAAATGCAAGAAGAACTAAGGGGATAAAAAGGTGGATAAATAAAACTATATAAAAAGAGATAAAACTTAGATTTAAATAATCTCTTGTTGAAAGTTCTTAATATTCATTGAATACATCATGATGGTCTTTTATTTTAATGTGTTTCCTTCATGTGCATAGGTGTCCTTATCTTTCATTGGCTTGTGTGATTAATTGTGGCTCCCACAAGGGTTTGAGCCATACATACCTTTGAGAGATAAGATGGGTTCAAAGGAAAATCAGGGAAAAAGAATCAGATATAATCAATGATATAGTTGAAAATCATGCAAGTACAAAACAAATGAAACATTAAAGGGACATATACCTTCTATGTGAAACCTTTTGTTTCAGTGAGAGTATCAACATTGAGGTTGTGTCTTTAGATACACTTTCATATCATGAGGTCGTCTAAATTTTCTCCAGCTCAAGTATGGTATCTTGATCACTTCAAGGATATTCAAGGAGATAATTGCATACAAATAATTATCTAAGAGATATTGTCAGATGTAAAACCTTACAGTATTGATTGATATCATTATAAGAACAACAAAATATGCAGAGAACAATATGACAGATGAAGTATGAAAATCTGACTAAGAGCAATCACAATGCATTCATTTCTCAAGAAAGTAAAAAGAAATTTGTAATTAACCATCAACACAGAGGTAGAAAAATCACTCATGAGCACCATGATGATCAAGTGTAAATGCCCATGAAGATGTAGTAATGAGCACATGTGTGGATAAAATATATGCAAATATCAAAATACATGTCTCAGAGAAGCAACCTAGGATATGGGGTAATTATTCACTAGAACATAATGTAATTCTATGGGTATCAATAAGATGTTTCATAGAATTGGTATGAATGGGTAGTCATAATAAATGAGAACATGTTGGTTTCATAGCACAAAGGGAAAGGAAACTTTTAGCATTCAGGTAAAGTAGTGTGCCCACTATCTGTGGGCCATATAAATTTTACAAATTAATGGAACATCAATGTAGCTAAAAACATCAAAAGAAGATCTATTTTGATTGGATGATAAGGAGCCTTAGAAGCTACTATTATGTTGTTCTGACTATGTTTCCTTACAATGAATATTGAAATCATAACCATGTAACAGATGCAATAGTGTTATGTTCTTAAATGAATGGAAGTAGTGTGTTATGCTACAGGAAAAAAAGTTGATGCTACAGGAAAAGGTCATTCTTAGCATATAAAATAGCTGGTAATGAGAAAAATGTGGTTCTAATAATAAGAAATAGAGAATATCTACACAATATGTTATTAGAAAATAGTGACCAACAAGAACATGAAATTTTCAGTTATCATAATAAGAAAAGTAGCCTTGTGCCACAAAAAGTAGTTCAAAGTATAAAGTTAAATTCATTTATGGAACAAAGCAAGTGCTAAAGGACAAGTTTCATATTAGTGTTAAGTAAATGAGCATGATAATAATCATAGTGAGAAGCTAATAACTATGTTCAAAACTACAAAACATTGAGAGTTGAAAGTACAATAGGAAGATAAAATGTTATAGCAGCATTGTGTAGGTTCTAATCATATTCAATATTAGAGTTAGAGGAAGAATTTCTCTTAACATTTTGAGAATATACAAAGCAATGATAATCAGTTATATATCACAACATATTTCAAGAATCAAAGCTACAAAGCATTCGAAGTACAAATCTGTATAGAAGAAGGTGAAAGGAGTAGGAACATCAAGGATGTTTCAAGCAAGTGCAAGCCAGAAATCCTTATCAATTATGCAGCGAGGTTATAGTAAAGTACCATGTAACTAAATATTTTGCCCAATTTTCTCGATAAAAGAAAGAAAATTATGTGGAAAATGGAAGCAACTATTTGAGTCTAGGAAAAATCCACATGTAAAAAGCATAAAATTAATCATTTTCACTACATAATGGTGATACCTATTAAAACAGTTAAATCTCTACAAGAAATCTCTAGTTCTCTATATGAAGAATCCTCCAAAATGCTAGGTAAAATCTTAGAAGACTCCATGATTGTCCATGTCAGCTAGGGTTTGGACAGAGATCACCTTTGTCAAAGTATCAAATGCTAAGTGAACGTTCTGAGCCTCATTTTATGGTTAGTTATTTTTCCTAGGAAAGCTTTGCCCCTCTTCATGTTTTTCAGTGGGAATTTTTAACAAGTGCTAATTGAATTATCCCAAGGTTAAAACCCCATCTTTGCCTTAGGCGATGTTTAAAATGTCGATGGACCTTAGTATTAAGGTAAGTGAGAAAGAGTTAAAATTCAAACTTATAAATATTAATATTTATGTTTTATACTTATTAATATTTATTAAGTTTAAAATTTTATTTTTATTTTCTTCCTCAATTAATTAAAATGAAATATTATTTTTGCATAACTTGTTTTGTATAAAAAAATAAAAAAAGAGTTCTCCTATGAACTCTAGTTTTATTATATTTCAAACTATTGAAAGTAGGGGGTATTGATAGTTTTGAATTCACATGTGGGGGAAGTAGTCTTTCTTTTGCCTTGTTCTTGTTTACTTGGTCACAGGAGAGATGAGGGTGTATTTATGAGCTTTGATACTTCTTGGAAGTTGAATTAGTTTGAAAATATGAGGAGGGAATCTAGGAGTGGGAGCAAATTTAGGAGGAGGTCATTTTTGGACTTTTTCTTGGTGATTAGAGAACATTTATGGGTTATTTGGGCATTTTGAGGGTATTTTTGATGAGGTGTTATGTTCCTTATAGGTTAGAGATACTTTTTCCAACTTGATGGCATCATTTTATGGGTTTTATACTCCTCTTTTGGGGCCTACTTTCCTGCATCAAACCCTTGGTGGTTGAGGTTTTTTGTACTTAATGAGCTTGACACTCATTTTTAAATAGTTCTACTTTATGCAGTAGTTGTTATTGGAGTGATTTTCATGTGTCCCCTCAGTAGTTTATAGATATTGTTTGTAGCTCATTTCATGAGTGTATTTGTGGAGAGACCTTTGAAGCTTGAATAAAGGATACAAATCTTGGAGACCTATCTTGAGTTTTCTTTACTGTATGCATACACTAATTTTGATGTTCTCTTGTTGTGATTCATTATTGAATCCTTTAAGTTTATGTCTTGGTTTGGCATATGTAAGTTAATAGTTTCTCATTTCATATAGGTTATAGGTTGTGAATCATAGTTCACTTAATCTTGTTAAATGTGAAAAAATCATCTTCCTTTTAACCTATATTATGAACTCATCTCCTTCCTGTGAAATATTTATATATGTAATTCTTAGACATCAATATTGTGTTAACCAGTAAACTGTATTTTCCTTCTAAGGCTTCATTGTGTCAAATCTTAGCAATATATTCATTTCAATCTTGGTGCATCACCTGTTTGTTTTAAGTTTTAGTATTTCAAGTTGTTTTTAGAGAGTTCCTTGTCCCTTTTCCTGCCAAGTATTTTCATTGTTATAAAGTAAAGATCCCTTGGTATAATTGAGAGGGGGGGTGAATCAATTATATAGATTAAACAACTTTCTTCCCAACTATGGATATCATTTGCTACTTTTATATATGCATAAAGTAAAGTACTGAAAAATAAAATCAAGCTCAACATAATGAAACACATAACACCATATTTTATTAACTAGGGAAACCCTAGACAATGGAAAACCCCAGTGTGGATGGTACCCACAAAATGATCCACTAATCAAAAGTATCTTGTGAAAGATATTGACCCCGTGAGGAGTCTATTACATTGGTATAGTTTATTTGTCCTTGTGAGAGGACTAGGTCCTATTAGAATCCTTTGACCCTATGAGGAGTCAATTATACATTACAAAAATTGGATCTCACTTCTTATACAAGGTGCTCACTGCACATATAGTACATATACAACTCCACAATACAAAACTTTGACTGTTGTTGATATCTTCAATATCTAATTAGTCCTTGTAGGTGTTCGCATACAATCAAATGTACAAATATCCTTCTCTTCTCTAATAATTAAAATCTCATCTATACATAACATACAAGGTGTGTATATCTTAATCATATCATTACAATACAATTGGCAATCTGACTTAAACAAAGTGTCTTCCTTTATACCTTTCACTTTATCTTGTCATCTTTTAACTTAATTATAAGTTACCAAAACTTTAATATCTCATTATGTTCTATTAGGATGGACATCTAGGATGTCATCCCAAGCTAATTCATAACTTTATTTTACAATAAAAAAATAAATTTTTAGCCAAAATTTGATATACTCTAACTTGCCTTGTTTCTACAAAATACATGATGTCTTAGGAATACTTCAGAAATCATAATCAAAATATAGTGTATTCAATGGTGTCCATACTATTTATAGTGAGGCTCACTAAATTCCAACTATCAACAGTAAACCTTGTTGAATAGACCTTTGTGTCTACTCACTATAAACTGCCTTATACTTAGACATTTTTCAAGTATTCCTCATCCAAGCTTCAACTAAAACTATTCCCACTTCATATATGATTATATTTGTCTAAAATGTGTTTATATGTTTCCATTTATTGATAACCCTATCATATCCCCTTATCCAAATTTAAAACAATCTCCCCCTTTGGTATTGATTGAAACATATGAAAAATTGGATAAGTATGCATAGTTACAAAATCTTCAAAATTGGCATGTGAAAAATTTATGTGAAATATTTGTGGATCATCTATATGTTTACCATCTTATACATATTGTACTCCCCCTTTCTATATACTCCTATATATTTACTTATGAAATTTTTTGTCTACTTCTCCCCCTTTAACATCAATGACAAAGATAGGGCAAAAAGGTCATATACATGTCAAAACAATTTCTTCTTACCTTCATTTGTATCCTTCATGGCTATGAGATTTGTGGTGGTGGTTGAATGAATCCCATCAGTTGCATACAATCACAAATCTGGTCTTCAAATTTTCAAATTATGTGTCCCAAGAGTTCTTCATTGTTAACCCTTTGCCAAGTGACCCACAGAATCCATAAGTTGTCACTTCTTCTCCTGTTGGATTTATAAATGCAAATTTCCCAAAAGTTGTCCTTGCTACTATCAAGTCATCAAGTTATTTTTGCAATAGGTCAATTTTAATAGATAGTTGGCCTCTAAATAGGCTAAATCTCTTAAATAGCATGTCCTTGTTTTTATGGAGAGTAGTTAACTCTTCATATGATTGGTTTAACTTATTTTCCTCTTCAATTATCCTTACCTCATTGCTCTTTATATGTTCAGCCATATCATCTATTTCCTTTTCTTTGGATGCTATGGTCTCTATTGTACTAAAAATGTGTTTGTGTGCCCTTGCACATTCAACACTAATATCTTTCCCTTCTAAAATTTTGAATCTTATATCCTTTATGCATTTTTCTAAGTGTTCCAAGTCTTTCTTGATGTTCTCATTTAGCTTGTTGAACAACTGTGATTCATATTTTGTTTGCATCGTTGTCTTTGTTGTTTCTTTTAATGAAGAAAATTGTGCATCAAATTCTTCAATAACTTTCTCTAATTTTTTCTCCTTCTCATGCTCAACAAAATATATTTGATATGGTAATATTTTTTGTAGTATGTCAAGTGCTAGATTTACACATTTGTCTACTAGTTATGTTTTTCTCTTTGTTTCCTCAATACCTTTTGAAAATGAAAGTGGTGACAATTGCATATACTTTAATGGATTTGTCATTCCTTTGAATAGATATGAAAGATCATGTGATGAAGATGTATCTACTTTTTCTTTACCTTTATCTATTTGTGCTGGTTTGTTTTGCTTGCTCTGTTTCTTCCTTCTTCTATTATGTACTTTCATCTTGTATCTTTGGTTCCTTTTGTACTATGGGAGGTGTGGTAGAGGGTGCTTGAGTGGTATATGAATCTAATTTTTGTTATACCTCACCTCACTGAGTATGTTCTTTCTCTTTACTCTTCTCTTCCTGCTAGTCAGGTTCATTACTTTGCCCGTCCAAATTGTCAACATCTTGTGCTTGATCTCACTAGTAAATTTTAGCTTTTTTTCGACGAGGTTTAGTTTATTATTAGATGTCCATTGGTCGACTAATTGACCATAACGGTCTTCAGAGTTTTTTAGTCGATAATATGATACATGAAATCTCTGTCAAAATTGTGACATCAATAGTGGTTGAATTATCGACGGAGACGACGTCAAAATCATTGCTTCAACCTGGAAGAATTGTCGACTATATCGTTTGTCTCTACGACCAATGTTTGTCAAAATTGTGATGTACAATCGTCAGAATAAATGTCGAATGTATAGCTTTCTCGTCGATATGTCGATTCTTTGTTGGTCAAAAAAGAGACAGAAAATTTAATTTAAAAAAAATAAAATATTTATATTATCAAATTAAGCACAACAACATTATGTCGTTGTTGTTTACTATTTACAAACAGTCACAAATTTTTTGTCTTATTTCACACAAACATGTTCTTTCTCGAGGTCATTAACCTTTCAATAAAACTTTCCACTTCTAAAGATAGAAAGAATAGGCCTCACAATATTTCAATGACATTCATAGGAGATGACTAAGCAATCTACAACTATGCCAAAAATAATACTTAAAGATTATATGTAAAACCAATCTCCCAATTTATTAGTCATCTGGCTATTTTCCTTCTTCTTGTTTGTGGTCGATTGATTTGTCAGGTGATGAGAAAGAGGGGGATGCTTTGAGGATTGAATGGGTTGTGGGAGAGTTTGGGAAAGGATTTCTCAGACTGCCACTCTCCACCACCCACCATTTCCACCTTAGCATTCCCATTTCTTGGGGATACTTCTCACCGCATATGACAAGGTAGAGCTCCTTGTCCATTTCCAGCTGTACATCTTCTTTCCTCAATCCTACATGCAATACATATTTAGTTCCACCAAACTTACTTTGAAATTAAAACCTTTTAAGGATAGGAACACAAAATAAGAGAGAATAGATCCACCACTAATGTCAAACCCACTCATTTTTTTCAATACTACTGAAACTAAGATAAAGATATTTGTGAAGGTTTTATAGACGTAGGTTACTAAATCATCATCTCTGCACTAGTACTCAATTTGGAAACCCTCATATGTATATAGCCACTCTAGAAAATCTCCACATCTAGAAAATCTCCACAAAATCCCTTCTAGCCTCCACTACATATACATCTTCTCGAAATCTAAAAACTTCAACCCATCATTGATTCTCATCAATGTACCAATTTGGATAGTAAGTCTAATTTAATTTGTCTATGGACTAAGACCTTAAATTATTGAGCTTCTCTTTGTTTCGAGAAGAGTATAACATTCTCTACTTAACAGGGCCAACCATGTGAAGGTGGAAGCTCATTTGGCCCCTCCTAGGAGCCTCCTATGACCCTTTACGACATTTTAAGACCTCTAAGATGTATTCTTAGGGATTGTAAATGGTCGTAAAGGGTCATAAGGGGTCATGGGACACAACAGCTGAGAAACATAATTGTAGGCATCATGGTCATAATTTTTTGTAGACAACGTAATTGAGTTGTATACCCAGATGATGCAGAGCAACTTCTGCACCTCTGATTCCAAGTTGACTACATCTGTTGCTCATGAATACAAGGTCCTCCAATAGATGTATTCAACTTGGAATCAGAGGTTCAGAAGTTTCTTTGCATCGCTTGGGTACACAACTCAATTATGTTGTCTCCAAAAAATTGTGACCATGATGCCTACAATTATGTTTCTCAACTATTGTGAAATCTACATTTATGTTTCTCAGTTGTCGTGTTTATGTGCATGTTTTTTATGTGTTTTGGATAGTAAGTCTAATTTAATTTGTCTATGGATGAAGACCTTAAATTATTGAGCTTCTCTTTGTTTCGAGAAGAGTATAACATTCTCTACTTAACAGGGCCAACCACGTGAAGGTGGAAGCTCATTTGGCCCCTCCTAGGAGCCTCTTATGACCCTTTACGACATTTTAAGACCTCTAAGATGTATTCTTAGGGATTGTAAATGGTCATAAAGGGTCATAAGGGGTCATGGGACACAACAACTAAGAAACATAATTGTAGGCATCATGGTCACATTTTTTTTGGAGACAACGTAATTGAGTTGTATACCCAAGCGATGGAATGCAACTTCTACACCTTGGATTCCAAGTTGACACTGCGGGATCCAAAGACCATAGATAATGAATAAATTTAGAGAGCAGAGGAGGGCCATAATGACAAAAATAATACATGAAAAACCTCAAGTTAAATGAGCTGGTAACTCTAAACATTTTAATAGATTTTTATTATTAAATAATGAAATTTGCATATACTAGTGTTCTAAGCCCCCTCATTACATGATTTATTATTGTAAGCCCCCTCTAACTTACGCATCTAGAAAATGAAACTATAACCTATTGGGATTGAGACAAACCTTATAGAACAACAACAACTAGGAAGGATTGCTTGCCAACATTTGTTGAATACATCTATTGGAGGACCTTGTATTCATGAGCTACATATGCATTCAAAAGATGTATTCAATAGATGTTGGCAAGCGATCATTCCCAGCTGTTGTTGTTCTATAAGGTTTGTTTGAATCCCAATAGGTTGTAGTTTCATTTTCTAGATGCATAAGTTAGAGGGGGATTACAATAATAAATCATGTAATGAGGGGGCTTAGAACACTAGTATATGCAAATTTCATTATTTAATAATAAAAATCTATTAAAATGTTTTTAGTTTCCCCATTTAACTTGAGGTTCATTTTGTATTATTTTGGTCATTATGGCCCTCCTCTGCTCTCTAAATTTATTCCTTATCTATGGTCTTTGGATCCCATAGTGTCAACTTGGAATTAGAGGTGCAGAAGTTGCACTCCATCGCTTGGGTATACAACTCAATTACGTTTTCTCCAAAAAATTGTGACCATGATGCCTACAATTATGTTTCTCAGCTGTTGTGTTTATGTACATGTTTATTATGTGTTTGGGAAGACATCTTTCTAGCCTGGGCCTGGATCCTTCGACAATTAGCTTCATAATAATGTAGATGACAAATGAGCAATTAGCTTCCCAAGAAAAATCCCATAAATGAACTATGTGTACCCCAATTCATGTGCCCTTTTTGTGTACCCAAATGATATATTTGAAACAAGGGTAAGGCTAAATTTACCCTTGTTGTTTCAAATATGTCATTTAGGTACGCGCAAAAGGCACATGAATTGGGGTACACACAATTCATTTACAAGATTTTTCTTGGGAAGCGAATTGCTCAGCTCTCATCTACTTCATTTATTATCAAGCTAATTATCGAAGGATCCAAGCACAGGCTAGAAAGATGTCTTCCCATTCTGTTTAAGCCATATTCCTTGTTCTTGTCAAACTTCCTTGGTACTATAGGCTTGCTCTCTGCAGTACTCTTCTTCAATATGTGTTCGATGATAAGCATCTTCTTCTTCTTCCTAATTGTAGCTAGATCAAGCTTCCTTTTCATCAGGATTCAACTCCACTTCCCCCATCTCATCATCCACATCCACTCATCCTGATTGATTGATCTCTCAAGGACCTTGTATTCAACAGATGTTGGCAAGTGATCATTCTTAGTTGTTGTTTTATAAGGGTAGTTAGTAGTTACAGTCAGTTTATTAGAGTTAGGAGTTTATTTCAAAGACATCCACCTGAAGTGGAGTGGGTGTGGTTGAATTGATGTATCAAGGAACAAATGGAATAACCAAGAAAACACTATATGTTAAATCATGTGATTGATAGTAGATTGGGGCTCACCTGAGCTATAAACATGAAGAATTATTATAAAAAAAGATGTAAACCATATATATGCACACTTGATGCAAAGAGAAGTTACGCCATATCCATATTAAAATATTAGTTACAATATGAAAATACTAAACTGACTAATTCCTGAACTCATCTCTGCATATGGTCACAACAAAGATATGTGATTACAATATAGAGAAGGCATCGTAAAAATATAATTTAGGCATTTTCCCTAGCCCGACATGTTTTGTACTCAAATCCTTCATCGCGGATAAGTGGAGATGGGCGGATAGATGTAGATGAGTTGTCATCAACCCAACTAAAGTATCCGTAGCCATTATTTCCCTATGATGCCCAGTCTACATTAGTTCTTATAATATAATGAATAGTATTTACATTAGAAACATTAAATATATACACATTAGCAACCTTTTTTCTATTTTGGCAGCACCAAAATTGTCATCCAGGATTGTTCAGTGTCCATGAAGTCTTCAACACACACTGCCCACCACCACATTGACAGTTTGGCACATTGACAAGAGTCATCAAGCCTATATCAATAATGCACCGCACCATCGCTACTACATTTATTATTTTTATATGGAATACACCAAGGAGTACCATCAGAAATATTAACCATTTACAATAATGAAAAGTAAACCTAAATCAAATAGCCCATTTTTTTATCAGCATGTGTAGTCTCTGTGTATACAAAAAATGAAAGAAATATCAAGCTGAAATAAAATAGTGAACAAAATAGTATTCCACATAGAGTGAATGAAATATACCATCAAAAGAAGGTGACAAAATCCTGTCACGAAGCATAGACATAGGAAATAAAAAAGGGACAAAAGACAAGAAATAAGAAAAATCATTACGACTATAGAAAAATCATTTATACTACAATAAAAAAAGAAACACTCTTTGTCAACAATTTTCAAAATCATTAGGACTATATAAAAATAATTAAGAAAAATCAAATTTTAGAAATGGACGGTTCTGATGCTTTGCCATTACAACAATTGAGCATTCATCATTTGGTATTGTGTATTCCATTTAAGTATGTCAACACTGTTCAAAACCTTGTCACTAAACACATACAAGAAATAAGAAAAATCATTAGGACTGTAGAAAAATCAAGTTCTAGAAATGAACGGTTCTGATATTGCTTTGCCATTACAACAATTGAGCATTCGCCATTTGGTACTTCTTGGTGTATTCCATTTAAGTTTTTCATCTGCCATGTTTATGTGCATGTTCTTTATGTGTTTGGCTTCTCTCCCTCGCAAGGGATACGTCGATAGGTAATTGATTTGAAAGCATAATGATTTGACAGTCTTTTTTTAGGATAGGCGTGATCATCCCGCCAACCTTAATTAGCAACATTTGTGATATATGTCAAGTACTTATAATCACTATGCCCAACAAATAGAGACTTAGTAGTAAAAGCATGTCCTTTGGTTTACTAGTTTACTTATAATCAATATGTCCTTTGGTTTACTAGTTTAATCTGGTTTAAGAATGGTTTGTTTCATGTTTGAATGTACCATTGAATGAAGCTTGGCTATATTAAGTACAATCTTAAGACTTGTGAATCTTCAAATTCTCTTGTTTCCTTTAGACCTCCAAACATGTGTACTATGAGTAGCCCTCCAACAAATGGACTTGTGATGATTTTCACAATAGTACATGTGTTGGAGGACTACTTAAAGTACTACTTAGGCAAATCTGAATGTTCATCACATGTGCATATAAGATTTGATCATAGAAGGTATATGCTAGACCCATCAACAAATAGATTTGTGGTGATTTTCACAATAGTACATGTGTTTCTGGGTAAGCTCCCAATAGCGCTCAGGAAAATATGCATGTTCATCACTTGTGCATATGAAGTGGCTCTAATGGAAGATACAATCACTAAATTCTGCATACTCCTTATTTTGTTCTGGGTTGATATTGTCAGACATGGTCTTTCTTGAATGGAATGACTTGTTACTTGTACATTGACTAGAATGTTGGTGGAAGAAGGATGATTTGTTTGCAACCATTTTTTCAACTCTAATTTTATGAGCTGATTTTGGTTAGAATTCATTAAGGTCTGAAACAAAGGATAATTGTCATTGAAATAAGACTTGTCCATTACCATTCTTAATGAGACCTAAACCTTTAACAACATATTAGGGGTTAGATTAAATATTGGAGTCTAGTTGTTAGCAAATGCACAAAATTGTCAAAGTTGCAATGACAACTTTTATGACTTTTTGTGCAAATAAATGCAAGAAGAAGGGAACTAATGGGCAACTAGTTTGAAAGTCAGTTATAGGCATTTGCACCCATAGAAAATTGTGCCCCCATGTCCCATGTCCCATGTCCCATGGGATTCCATGCCTCCTCCAATGTTTATGTCATACACCCTGCAGTAGTCAGACCGTGTGTCGTGCCCGTGCAGAGAGTATTTATTACATAATTTTCAAACATGATATAAAGATATTATATTTTATACTTAGCAAGATTTTAATATTAATATGCTTAGCAAATCTTGCTAAGTATAAAATATAATCTTGATTATAAACTTGCTAAGTAAAAAAAAAGTGAATTTCATTTCTCAATTCATTATTTCATTTGCGGAAAAAAGAAGGGCAACGTGCTCGTGAAGGAGATAAGTAGCTTCATTTTAATATTAATATAATTTTCATATTCATTTTGTCAAAATAAATTGATTTTGCATATGAATTGTACAACATGATGCATTGGAGGAGGCATGGCATCGCATGGGATATAGGGGCACAGTTTTCTACGGATGCAAATATGTTGCATCGTAGCCGGTGCCACTCTACGATAGGGCATAGATATCCATGAAAGCATGAAGGATAGAGGATTTTCTCCAAATGTTGTGGTTGCAACTGCCTTAGTGGACATGTACGCAAAAAGTGGAAGCATAGACAAGGCATGTGAATTGTTTCACAAAATGCCTCAAAGAAATGAGGTCTCATGGAATGCCATGATTGGAGGATATATTCAAACTATATTTTTTGGAAAGGCTTTTAAAACTTTTAAGAAAATGAAATTGGCAGATGTAAAGCCAAATTCCATAACCTTTGTTAGCATACTTCTAGTGTGTGCCAAAATGGGAGCTTTGGAACAGGGTATGGATGATAAAAAATAGATGTGATGAACTCTATTGATCATGGTGAAAAGATTCATCTTTTTTTTTCAGAAGTTGTTTTACCACAAAATTAGTTTTCTTCTCAAATTTGTATACAAGAAGGGCTTGTGAAAAGATCTACAGATATGTAGTTTTCTTTGTGACATTCTTTACTAAATTGAAGAAATGGTTCATTAATTGATTTTACTAGGAAATATGCAAGATCAAAGATCAATTAAGTAGAAAATGAAGGTTGAAAAAGAGGATAGTTGGTGATCTTTTTCTTGGGATGGTTCTTGTAAAACTGAATTTTAATAAAGTATTAAAAGGAGATTTGTGTTTTGTTGGAGAATTGATATTGTGGAATTCAAATTTTTTTGTATGGTGGTTTGTTTATATGGCGGGGAAAATTCATAATGAGGTAAAATAAGAGATGTTGTTGGATAAACTTGGTGTAGTGAAAGCCTATAATTTTTAGGGTTAGTAGTTGAAGGAAATTTGATGATAGCAATCAATGGAATTGTGAAAATTTCATGTCAAAATTGGTGTTTTACCTTTATGTAGAGGAGGTTCAAGCCTTGAAAATGTATTTTACCAGAATAAGCTCTTTAATTTTCAGATTTGAAGTTGGGTGAATTTGAGCATCTCTTGATATCACCCACTTCTTCGAGACTATGTTGATTTTTTCCTAGTGATGCTATTGATTTACTTAAAATTACTCTCATTACTTTCTTGTCACAGTCAATACCACTTCATTTTTTGTGTATCCTATTATCATCAATTTTTTGTTGTCAAGGCTTCCATTATCATTCATACTTGGGACTGGTTTTGTGACTTATTCACTATCTTTATCAAGAGTGTTTTTTCTATGTTGATAACTATATTTTAACTATAAGAAGGATCTTAACACAACCATTTTCTACATTTTCCTTGTAGGGTTGTCCTTTGACTAGAATTAGGTATTTGTGACCAACATAAATGACTATATTACGATCTCAAATGACTTCTCTTATCTTTAATGAACATAATCACTTCCTTCTCTGCTATCAATTATTATGTTTTCATACTTTTAATATCCCCATACTTATATAGATACCTCATTTATTTTCCTTGTCAATTTTTTTGACAAGAGATTACCACAGGATGATTCTTCCAACTATCAATCGACCTTGAAGCATTGGAATAGTCTTCCAGATTCTGAGTATTTTGAATCTTTATGTACATCGCCTTAACTTTCTTTCCATCCAATGGCATTGAATTCCCATGGAGGAGTCGCAAGTTAAGGTCTAAACTCCATAACAGAGCCAAGTGGAGATTTCTTCACTTCACTACCAAGTTATCATGTGACATTCTTTCTTACAAAGAATTATTTGTTTTTTCTCAGGGATGCCCTCATATGGATGAGGTGTGTATCCTTGATCAAAACCTCTTCCTTTCTTGATAGTGTATGTCTACTATAAACAAATCCCTTAGAAAAATTTATAGATAAGAAGAAACTAAAATAGAAATCTGCAGGTGAGCCCTATAAAGGAAGTTGTGCACACACTTTAAATGTAAAGCGTAAGATGGATAGTGAATTAAAGGAGTACAAATTTGTGGGAAAAAAAAAGTGAGAATAGGTCATGGATTCAAAATTGTAATAAATGATGAATTAACCAAATAAAATGATGTGGAAAGTATGAATGGAGAAGGTAAAATTAAAGATCAACAACAGGTAACTAAGAAAAGAAAACTCTTGAAATAGAATTAGAAAGGAAAGGAAACCCATCAAAGGGTGCTAAAAACAAATTGCATGGTGGATTGTGAAATAGGAGAGGTGGGAGGACAACCAATGCCAAAAAGAATAAAAACCTTTAAAGATAGAGTCTATTGAGCCTCATGGAAGCAAAGGAAATAAAGATGAATAAAACAAAAAAGTGAAAACTGTTTCATCAAATGTGGAATGCATATTTCATGAGATAGAAGAACATAGCAACCAAAAGTCAAAAGAGCATGGATTAATGTTGAAGGTTTCTTATAATAATGAACCTTTGAAAAAGGAGTTATCTTGTTGGCCTCCATTTATATCTTCTACATCCAATTCATTTAAGTTTTTCTACTATACTAAGTCTCTTGACACTATAGCTAGATGACAAGGATCTCCATTAGAGTGATTTGTTTCATTATTGCCCATAAGGAATGTAAAATCTGAAAAACCATCAATGATTAGACACACAAATGCAAGAAAAGGTGACTTGTTAGATTCTTGTAATTTGAGGATCTAGAGTCCAAAATGAGATGTAATTGATGATGCACTAAGTGACCAAAGACCTATGAAAACCATTGGGAACAAATGGGAAGTCCAAGGTTGATAAGTGTACAAGAAACGATATTTGTGGAAGAGCCTGTAAGCATTATACAAGAACAAAGCCAAAAGATGAAGGTTTTCACAAGTATTTCAACATTAGGGGGAGTATTTAGAGTTCAAGAGAGATGGGGGAAACTTTCTTTATATGATATGGGAGTTGATATGGTCGATTATGAAAGTACAAAATCAACACAATATGGAGATTCATTTGCCAAAAAATATAAAGCACATTTTCTACTAAAGATAGAATGCCAAGATCTTGCTACCTTCTTGAAAAGGAGAGGGATTGATTAAGCAAGATGCATTTTATTTTGTTTATGTTTGGTTGAGTTCTGGTTGTAATAAAAAGGGAATGATTTGTAGGATCAATCTCCTCTTTTTCCTTGATCCATTTTGTATGGTCAAGGGTTCCTCAGGCATACCTATGAGCCTAGGAGACCCTTAGTCCATGTGGATCCTAGTTGTCTCTGAATGGCTAAACTTAGCTTTAGTATGTTTTAGTTTATTTTCTTTAGTTTTAAGGAATTTGAGGTATGTAGACGTTAGATCACCCTCTTAGTTCTTTTAGGAAGTCGTTATTGAGTTTTAGTGCATTTTTGACAAAGTTGCACTCCAAAGTTGCATAGATTGTGAAATGTTGTTAATTTTTTGTAACACTGTCGACGGATTGTAAGTCTGGTTCTCCAACAACAACAACTGATTTCATGTTGGTTGGATCAGTTGGAAGACTTTTTGGAAGTGGTTTTAAAACCTTGTCCAATCACATGATTAGCACAAGGAGATGATCTTCGAAGCAGTGTTGAATAAAAGAAACCCAAAAAACATTCTGAGTACATTTTTATTATCATACTCTATCTGTTGCAAATAGGTAGATGGATTGATCATTCTGCAAGTTCAGTGTATGCATTGTTTTTGAATAAGGTAAAAATAGGTTTTGAATGGAACCCGAAACCATTTATATTAAAGCAAAATGATAAAGCATGAAAGTTTTCCAAAAAGAGATGCCTGCAGGAAATAACATAGCAGGACCCAAAGAAACATTGAAACAACAACAAAAGCAAAGAAAAATAGATCTAGCAACACCACTAGCAGCACCCAATAACTAACCAGACAAAACTAATTTCTTATCATTTTGTCTGCCTTCATCTTCAGCTCCTCCATCTTTTGGATTTCATTTTTTAGGTCCTTCAGCTCCTTTGGCTTCTCAGGGATCTTCCTTTGAGTACACCCTCTAGTTCTAGTACCTGGACCTACATTCCCGACATCATCTTCAATAGTAATGGTCGTATTTTCTAGTTGGTTTTTCTCCAGGTAGTTGTGAAGCATGTTCAAGTTGATGACAACAACATTAAGTCCTTCATTGCTATGGCTCAGGACTTTGTTAATCATTTTCCCATTGTTTCTAATTTTGATCTTAATTTATTTAACCTTGTTGTCAATAATTTTGTTGATTTCAGTGGTTATCTCCTCCTTCCAATTTTTATTATTTACCTTATCCAAAAGCTTGTTCTCCATCTTCTCCAACTTCGTGTTCAGGATTTTCATAGTTTTCTCTAGGGTCTGAAGGTGAAGCTTAATCTCCTACATCTCTTGCTTGATCCAGTCTTGAGGAATACTCTGACCATCATCTTTTTTTACCTTGTCTAGATTCATGGCATCCATCAGGGGAGCCAAGGAATCCTCCTTATGACTTTTTTCCTCCTCAATGGCAATTTGATCAAGACTAGCATCAGTTTCTTTGGACCTCCTAGAGGGGCAGGATGAAGAGGAAATATAAACTGGACAGAACTCCCCTGTCATTGTATGCATTGTTTGTTTGAATCCATCTTAGTTTTGATTATCATTTGATTTCAAGTTTTAGTTACATTTACACAGTTGGTTATGAAGTGAACACATGGCTTGACTATCATAGCAAACCCGATCAAGTAATGGTTAGAGAGTTTTAATGTCACTGCAAGTTCATTTGCGCATCCATAGTTCTTGTTAGAGTTCATTTAACTAGACTTTGCAAACATTGTATTTTAAATTTGGTGTTGATCTATGCAAGAACCCAACCTCACTAACAGACCGACTTGGGAAAATCTATAGTTGGCTCTATCATGAAGGTGGAACCTTGACTTGTGGTTTCCCCCATTGGATTCCAATGCCATTGGGTGAGAAGCAAGCCAAGGTTATGCTCTTTAATAATATAAGTCCTCAGACTGTGGAAGGATGCATATTGCTTCAAGATTTGATGCCCTAGGTAGATACATTCCATGTATTTAACCAGTAAGAAAAAGAAAAGTTTGTAGCAGTGTGGTAACATGAAGGTTGAAATTGAATCATAGATTGAATTTGATAGTCTCGGGCACATTGAAGAATCCTTGGTGATTGTACCTATTGTGTGAATCCATCGATTGACCATTCCAGATTGACCCTAATCTAACTTGATCAATTAGATTAGAGTATCTCTGTGACAATCAATGGTGCTAGGCTAAGTGGCTATAGTTGTGCAGAAGATTCAGTGTGACATCTTAGTAGATAGTACAGTCTATGCCGAATGGTCTTAACCCAAATCTAAATAACCAAATGTATAAAGAATGATGTTGTAGGCTCAAACCAGAGATTGATAGAATTTGAATATCGAAACTTTCTATAATAGTCAAAAGCTACTTATTCATTTCACGTTCGACTGTGTAAAGAAAAATGCCACAATCCTATGCATAAACCCGCTCGAAAATAAGAACATTTAAGGAAGCCCTTGTTCAATACATAGAAAAGCAAAGAAGAATCCACAAATTAATAATCCTCTGCCACATACTTTATGTAAAGATTGAGCTCAAGCTCCTGTTGCTACCCCACGATGTTAAGTTGGGACGTATCTCCTGCGCGCGTGCTACCCTTCTTTTTTTTGCATATGAAATAACGAAATGAGAAATAAAATTCACCTTTTTTTAAAGTAATGCCCGTGTTTGTCAAAATTTCAACCACCATGGAATTTGTCACTATTTTGACAAACAGTGGCAAAAATTTAAAACAAAAAACAAAATTTGCCTTCTATAATCCGACCAAGTAAAACCTTCTTATTTTTTGGTCAAACATTTTGGTAGAAAAACTAGGTCAAATGTACTAGTGTCTTGAAATGGGTCCTCTTTATCATTGATGGGGTCTAATGTCATCTCAACTCCTTCAATAATCAAATATGGTTGCTTACTAGTACTAGGTTGGTCATCCTTTGTGGGTATTTGAATTGAAGATTTAGCCAACTTCTTCAATGCATCTTTCGCTATTTGTTCAGTCTCTCTGTTAATTTCAATGTATTTTCCTAACATGAATAAATTCATTTTTTTCTTGCCCCTTAGGGAATTATCCATGATGCTAAGTGCCTTCTTTAATTATTTTTCTGAAATATTGGGACTGAGTTTCCTTACTACATCATTTCTTAACTTCAAACCCTTTTTCTTTTCTCTATCCTTCCTCACTTATAATCTGTTATGAAGATCTCTAGGTATGCTGCCTTGAATTTCTATGAGTGCTCTTTTGTATTCCAAAGGATAAGTCAATACTGTAATTTTTAAATCCATCTTCTGATTAAGGTTATATCTATCAAAGAATTTCAATTGATCAATATTACCTTCTTTGAATATTCTATTACTTATTTTCCCAAGGTCAGGTTTCCAACCTTTCCTTGTGCCAGTAGCTGATGTCTTTTGTTCAATGACATTCTCTTCTTATCTTCTTTGTTTTGTTCAATCTTTTGTTCAGCTTTATCTTCCTCTTCTTTTTATTCTTCTTCATCTAATTCCTTAGTGTGAATTACCTTAGGCTTCTTTGATGTAGGTTTTTGTGTCATAGCCTTTTGTCTCTTATGTCTGCTAGGAGATGTAATAACTAGTTCTATTTTCACTTTCACTCCTTTAGCTACAGAAGATATTCTTGTTGATCTCTTTGTGATAGATGATGATGATGGGATTGGTTGCACATGAATTATTTCTACATATGATGTACTTGTTATTGGTAATGGCGTTGTTGGTTTTGATAGTTGTTAAGGCCCTGCTACTACAATAGGTTGAACTGATATTACATTTGATCCTCCTTCATTCATTAACTTCATAGAATTCTTTATGTGTTGTCATTCTTCTTTAGACATTATCACCTCTTTAGCTATATTTTCCATGATTTTATCTATCTTCTTCTTTACTACATAGTATTCTTCTTGCCCTTTGGTTTCATTAAACCTTTCCTCACAAGTCCCCCATCTAGGACCATATTTATCTTTTTTTATTTTAATAAAGTATTAATGCATTCTACCAGCAAATCATCTGACACTTCATACTCTAAATTTTTGATAAAGTGAATTCTAGGTTCAACTGCTTCCAAACATGTGCTATCAATCTCGGCCATGATGCAAATTCATTCTTATACTTGTCGAATATAGAGGGTGAAACTCTAAATATTTATTTCATCTGATTTGGAAATGATTTCATCATTCTAGTAATGTCATTTTCAATTCTTTCCTTAAGTTTCTTTCTATAATAGTTTCCTAATTTCTTCATTGTTCATCTCTCAATTTGTTCTTTAATATATCTCTTTCCTGATTCACTTGATCTAATTCTTCAAGTTTTTTCTGAATATACCCTGAATCCATAGTGATCTCCTTCAAGTTGTTAGGCTTATCCCTCAAGGTGCTCTAATACTAATTGTTAGAAAGTAAAGATCCTTTAGTATAACTGAGAGAGTGGGGGGGGGGGGGGGGGGGGGTGAATCAGTTATATAGATTAAACAACTTTCTTCCCAACTATGGATATCATTTACTAATTTTATACATGAATATAGTAAAGTACTAAAAAGAAAAATCAAGCTCAACATAATGAAATACATAACATCATATTTTGTTAACTAGGGAAACCCTAGCCAAGGGAAAACCCTGGTGGGGATGGTACCCACAAAATGATCCACTAATCAAAAGTATCTTGTGAAATATATTGACCTTGTGAGGAGTCTATTACATTTATATAGTGTATATGTTCTTGTGAGAGGACTAGGATCTATTAAAAGCCTTTGACCCTATGAGGAGTCAATTACACAATACAAAAATTGAATCTCACTTCTTATACAAGGTGCTCATTGCACATACAGTACATATACAACTTCACAATACAAAACCTTGACTGTTGTTGATATCTTCAATATCTAATCAGTCCTTGTAGGTTCTCACATAAAATCAAACATACAATTGTCCTTCCCTACTCTGATCATTAAACTTTCATGTATACATAACATACAAAGTGCACATATGTCAATCATATCATTACAATACAATTAACAATCTCGCTTAAACAAAGTGCCTTCCTTTATACCTTTCACTTTATCCAGCTGGATTTTAACTTAATTATATGCTACCAAAACTTTAATATCTCATTTGATCGTGTTAGGATGGATATATAGGATTCATAACTTTATTTTACAATCAAAATATAACTTGTTAGCCAAAACTCAATATACTCTAACTTGCCCTATTTCTTTGATGTTGTCTTAGGAAAACTTTAGAAATCATAATCAAAACATAGTATTTTCTTTAGAGAGATAGTACACATCATTAATGATGCCCATACTATCTATAGTGAAGCTCATTAAATTCCAACTGTCAATAGTAAATCTCATTGAATAGATCTTTGTATCTACTCATTGTAAACTGCCTTATAATTAAACAATTTTCTAAGTATTCATTATCCAAGATTCAGCTAAAACTGTGCCCGCTTCATAGATGATTATATCTATCTAAAATGTGTCTATATGTTATCATTAATGACAACCCTATCATATCCCCTTAGCCAAATTGCCGACATTCATTTGCATTTAGTTTTAGTTGAAGTATCAAAAGGAAGTCGACCTTCTTTGAAGGTTCATTTCTGATTTTCAATACCCCACATATTGTGAAATGATCCCATGTTACTCCAGAATGTGGAATTTTATATAATTTGGAAAAGGATGCAATTTTGGTACCTAATTGGAACCAAACTAAAAGGGAAGAAAATTAAGCGGTTAATTTTTGTTAGAGTAAATGGTTATTTTCCATTACACTATTACTTAAGTTTACTTAGGTGAACTTATTTATTAGGAGAAATTATTCATTTTGGATATCATTATTAGGAGGATATTGTTGGGTCCTACTTTGACTCCAACTACTCCTAAGATGAGGTTAAGTCGAATTACTCCAACTACTCCTAAGATGTGGTTGAGTCCAATTACTCTAACTAATTTATTTAGTAGTTGGTTGACTCCAACTACTCTTATAGAGAGGGTGTGGTTGAAGGTTGAGATCATTGTCTCAACCATGTCCAAGCCTCCTACCAGCTCTTGCCTATGTAAAAAGGCTAGCTCTCATGTATTTGATATATTGGAGATATATTGTATATGCTAGGATAGCATAATAGAGATTTCTCTTGATGTTGTTATGCCTTTGAGCATATACATCAAGATTGTCTAACGATGTTATTCTGCTTATTTTATTTCTAGTTTTGATCTAACACTTTCAATTATATTCTAGGTTATTTATGTTTATTAGTAGATTCTAACAATTTTTTGATAAACCAAATTCAAATTAGAATACCATCAAGATTGATACTAGAAATATAACTAGGATTGTCCTATATAGGACACTAATAGAGACTAGTGATTTTGTGAATGTTGAATAAAAAATTACTTCTAAAACTCAACACATGTACAATCTTTAGGGGAACAAGTGTTTATGCTCTATACATGGGGTTTGGAGGATTTATCCCCTCTTATTAGTTATCTATTGTTAGTAAATCTAAATTTTCTTAAGCATTGAGATTTGGTGTGCCATGAGTCTATTGACAAACCTACTTCATAATAAGTTATTTTAATATATAGTTTTCTTTAGGTTTAAAAGTGATGTACACAAACTTAGGTAGATGATATTTCTCTTACCTTTAAAGTACTAAATTCTAACACTCAATCCTTGTGTTACAATCGGCCATCTTCTAATTCAAATTAGTATTCACATTTTTATGTATTAGCTATCACTAGAATGAGCACACATTAAAGAAGATAAAGAAAGAAATGTTTCAACCAAGTCATTGGTTAAGCAACAATAATTATAATAAGGATGATGCCTTTGAATTGAACATTGATCTTCATAGCAAATACTTTACTAACCATGTAAATTATTTATATTGTTTAGAATTGTAAAGGATATAAGTGTATATGTTGTCATTTTACTTTTTTATTTTCTATTTCCTTAGATCTAGTCGTAAATATATATTTTTATGCCTTATCATATTTTATGTGCATGTTGACCCTATCTTTAAATTTAATATGTTCAAATTATAATCAGAGTACAGGATTGGTCCATCTCAATAGGTTATGTTAGCCTAGACTAGATTACATGCATGGGCTATCCATTTGACAAGACCATCCACATGACCTAATCCCTCTAATTTAAATTCTAGTTTTTCTTTATGCATGCAATAAAACTATTGTGTTATTAGGAATGTAAAAGAAAGCTAAACATTCAATAAACAAGCTTACTACAACAAATGAGATTATACAAAAGATAACTTAAACACAACCAAAGAGCCTAAGAGTATGCAAACCTTCTTAGACTATGAAGCATCCTTGAAGTGTAGATTTGTCCAAGTGGTTGTATGTGTGCTCAGTGATACATTGTTCAAGCTTCAATGGGATTTTGGGATGATTTGGGAATTACAAGGTTATGTGTCTTGCTTCTGAATCTCAAATGATCATTGTGATATTGCATGAAAAGGTGGATGATTTGTGAAGGAATGATGGCTCTATTTATAGGTATATGGGAGGTGAAATGGAGGGTCAAGATTGAAAGCTTGTAGATGGTAAAGATGTATTTTAAGGGATAAAACATGGATTGTGCTTTTTCAAACTCATAGCTTTGTGACTAGTGTCACAAAGAGAGATCTTGAGAGGACATTAGGGTTTGGGGAGATATGTCATAAAGACACATCTTGTCTCAAATCCCAAAGGTCAAGCCTTGAGGATTGTGACCATTTTGGGAAGAGGGAATAGGGGATAAATGTGTAAGAATGTAGCTAAGTGTGTAAGGGCATTTAAGGTTGACAAGTGGAGAGGGAGTTAGGATTGGAGTTGACAAGGCATGAGGTTGAATTTGGAGTGGGGTAGGAATTATTAATCCTCATAATTAAGGTTGTGTAAATGTTTAGTGGGTAATTAGGCTAGGATTAGAGGGCAAGTGGGAGAATTAGGAGAATGCAAGTAGGAGGGGAGGATTAGATTAGCTAATAATAGGTAATTAGCTAATTAAGTGGGATTAGTATGTATGAAGGGGTTGGGTTGAGTTAGAACCAAGGGTTAGGTGGTTGGAGGATGGTTATGTTAGGGGTTAAAATTAGGAACCATGTGCTCAAATATGAATTGTTTAATCACTGGAGGAATAATGAGATTTATGAATTAATTTAAATAGATAAAGATATTTATTTAAATCAATAGAGGAAGGGGATTTAATTAATTAAATGGTTATGGGTTGTCATTATATTAATTGGGCTATAGTTAATTAACTAAATTAATTAACTAGTGGGATGACATTAATTAATTTAATATTTAATTAGTAACCTAGAAGATAACTAAATTTGATTAGAATAATGTTAATTAGATTTAGTTGTCTATATTTTGCCCCTCTTTGAAATAGTGTCAAAATAATGATATTTTGAAGACATTTAAAATTTTGATGACACTAAGAATAAAAAGGAAACAAATTTATCCTATACTATGGGGAAAGACACTGGTTAGACTGGGTGATGCCCCTCGAGAAGGTGATAGGGAAAGGGAAAGGGGCCTGAGTGCCATCTTGAAAATAAATTTCCCTAGTAGGATAGAAGAAAGGGGAAGTGAAATAGGATTTAAGAATGCGATCAAGATGCAAAATAAAAGTCATGGGAATAAATGAGGTGAGAAAAGGTTGTTTGGAGAGGAGGGGACCTAATAATGGAAGGAGGGACCAAATTGAGCTCATTTTCACACATAGCCCCATTGAGAACTGATCTCTTATAGAGATATTTGAGGTGTTTAGAGAATTTAGAGAGATGGCATGACAGAAGCACAATATGGCTATGATGAGGAGCACGGGGTGTCGTTGGGAGGAGGAGTGATAGGTAGGATCTTGAAACCAACTTTGTGTTTTGATTTTTTTATATTTTTTACTGGTTTTATGACACTTTAGCATTCCTGCATGGGTTGGGAAGGGTGGGAACAAGGATGCACCTAACAGGATAGTGATCCCATTGGTTGAGGGATTAGAAGTATGGTTTGGGATTTGGGATTTGAATTTTTTGTAGGATCATGAAAAAATAATTGTTGGTTTGAATTTTATGTGGGAACATGTTCTTAGCATGCTTTTGTTGTGAGAATGCATTCTCAATGGGGTGGGGATTAATATGTTGTGGGAATGCGTTCTCGTGAAGGGGGAGAGTGGTAGAGTTAGGTTTCTTGCGTGAATGTATTCCCATGTGTGAGGATGGGTTGATCGCAGGATGGCGTCCCCATAGTGTGGGATTGCAAGAACTAGGTTTGTTGTGGGATTGCAAGGAGGCAAGGCAGGATCACAAGAATTGGGAAAAATCTCAGAGGAAAGGGATCAAAGTGATGGGGGTAGGAATAAAAAGGGGTTTTGGGCTAGAAAAAAATAATCAGATTAACAAGGATTGTGCTTTGGTTTTTTAATGGTTAGTTGATAGGCTGACTTCATAGGAGAGACATCTGACAATGTTGTGGGCTACAGATCAGTTCACACCTATTGACTGGGCGTGGATGGATGTGATCAAACTAGAATAACTAGTGAGGATACCCCATCATAGGAAATAATTTCCCATGGTGATAGCTCTATGTGAGAGGTGGAGGTTGAAGATAACCACCTTCTATATTCCCATTAGGGAGATGACCATTACTCCAAAGGATGTATATGAGATATTTTAGGTTTCCTATTAGGGGGACAAAGGTAGTGGCAATATATGGGACACATGTGGAGACAGTTTGGCCTCTATTTTGTCAAGACTAGAGGGTGGTGTTGAGACATGGGTAGCTAGCATTAAATGATTGTCTGGATCATGCACTAGTGCCCCATATGATTTACTTCTACATCTATGGGCTAGTAGGGGGTTATATTTCCATAGATATAGGTGGGATTAGGGTGACATTGAGATTGGTACCAATTATATTAGGGATCACAAATATAGGGTGGTTGGAAAGATGGGGGACACTGATGTTAGTAGAGTTATATTAGGACTTACATCAGATTTCTTACCACTGTGGGGAGGGACAGGGTCATAGCATTATTTTTTTTTACTTTACTTAAGGTGTGGGGTTGGGAGCACATTGTCATGCTTCACCCAATTAGGAGTAGGGATAGGCAAGTAAGAGATTATAGTATATATCTAGGAAGAGCTTCTCATATACCACCATATAGATGACATAGATTACTAGAGAGAGGCCATGTATGGACTAAGGGATAATATTACATGGAGGCCCTATATGATAGTAGGGCCATGGGTTGAGGATTAGAGGGAGCTACCATATTCCATGACTCCCATATACATCATTGGGTTCTAGGAGTATATAGTGGAGCAATACATAGCTCATCATGTGGTGAGATAGTTTGGGTTCACTTAGTGGGTACCTAACCCAGAGCATTGGTATTAGTGAGTTACCCAAGAGAGGAGGTCAGAGTATGGGCCTTCATTAGATAAGGATGGATTGGTGGTGGCATAGAGGGAAATATAGCATGTTTAGTTGCGTTGGAGGGGGTAAATAGATGCAAGTGTCATGAGAGAGTAGAGGGTATGGTTTTAGGTACCATTGGTTGTTACGAGATTAGGTTCTCCACCTCATCTAGAGAGATAGGGGATTGCAGTAGGGGTGATAGGAGGGAGAGAAGAAAGAGGGGGTAAGGGAGGAGGAGGATGGAGGGTAGAAAAATTCATATAAAGAGTTCATGTGACTACCCAGAGGAAGAGGTGGGATAAGAATGGAGGAGAGAAGAGGAGAGGATAGGAGGAGATGGGGATGGAGGAGATGAGGTTGGAGGGGGAGATGCCATGGAGGTGGATGTAGGGCGGTTGAGGGGAGGATACATGGACTTTGGGGGAACTCCCCTCAGACACCCAAGATCCACAAGATGTGCAAGTGCCATCAGCATTAGTACCAGGGTCAGGGAGTGGGGGAGGTTCCTCCTCAACTTGTGGAGGTGATTCATTGATAGAGTAGTTCAAGTATCTACAGTTGGTGCATACGGCCACTAGCCAATTTTTCCAGGATACATAGAGGGAGCAAGATTCTATTAGGCTAAGAGAGATACTTTCCAATGGGAAAGATATGTGATCACCCAAGAGTGTGATCAAAATTTTTTGGAGCTACAAGACTTAAAGGGGAAGGTGGCAGAGAGGACACGAGAGAGGGATGAGGTGAGGGGAGAGAGAGACATTCTCCAAGGACAAGTGGGCCAATTGACAACCAAAAATTTTGAGATCATTGAGGGGATGGACATATATTTGTGTGAGAGGGATACTTATAGGGATGAGAGAGATAGACTGCATAGGGAGAGGGATGGACTACTACAAGATATTAGGGCCTTGCAGGAAGAGATTGTAGGTGGTTCTAGAGAGGGGGGAAGATACCACAATATTTTTTAGGTTAAGTGGAAAATTAGTGTAGGCTAGGGAGCATGTGGGATGGTATAGGACTATGTACCATGTAACCATGCCACATGATAGGAGGGAGTCATATAGATAAGGGGGGGGATCTTTGTGTATAGGTGTAGGGTTGAGAAAATAGATTGGGGGTAGCCAACATGGTAGTGGTTCCTCTCACAGTACCTAGGGCAGACATGGAGTCACTAGCCAAGGCATAGTCAAAGTCATAGACAATTAGTTGGGGGTTTAATTTAGATGCATTAGGCTACTTGAGTTTGGATATAGGTTCCTTGGGTAGGAGATAGGCTATAGGGACTATGAGGCTGAGTACATGGCCTTTAGTACAGGGTATAGGTACAAACATAGTCTCTAGGGTACCGAGATCAGGTACATTTGTAGGGGTTCTGATTGTTACCTAGCAGATCCATACTAGAGTGAGAATGATAGTGTGTACTAGATAGGTACCTATAAAGCCAATGAACCCACAAGATACCCTAATGCAAGACCAAGTATAAGATTCTGCTAGTCAGCCACCTACAAGAGGATTATATGAGTATCGATATATGACATATGTAATGTATATGATTATTTTTGGGGTACATGACCTATGATGTACTTTATGTATTTGATCTATTTATTCTTTGATGGACTTTGGACGTTAGACTGTAGCATATTCTTTCATTCTTTTTGTGGGATATTCTTTTGTGGGATTATATATATATATATATATATATATATATGTGTGTGTGTGTGTGTGTGTGTGTGTGTGTGTGTGTGTGTGTGTGTGTATTTATATATACATATACATATACATATACATATACATATACATATACATATACATATACATATATATAGATATATATATACATATATATGCACACACACACACACGAACATACACACACACACACACACAGATATATGATGCAAGTTTTGGCAAGATTCATGTGTCATGTGCCATTTTTTGTGTTTTGTGTTTATGGATGCATATGGATGTATATGATGATGGAATTATGTATTTGTGATACGGTATGGATGATTATTTTATGATATGATGTAGGATTTATGATGTGTGACTGACATGTTTGTGATATAGGGTGGATATGATACTTTTTGTTTATGATACACAACTATATGTTATGTTGATTGTGCTTCTATTGTGCCTATGTGATTTTACTTTATGTGTTAATGGATGCTTATGTGATATTTATTTGATTTATTGATGTAGTGAGCTATATGAGATGTATATTGATTATGTATGATTTAAATGCAATCTAAACAATGATTTAAAAGGTAATGAACTAATGAAAAATAAATTACTTAAATAATACTAAATGAATTCATGATGAAGGATAATGAAGAAATCACATGAATATATAATTAATGAATGCACACAAATTGATAATTAATGAATGCATACTAATGGATAATTAATGAAAGATGTTTATTAACAAATGAGCTTAATGAATGAGTTGAGTGATATGAATCTAAAAATAATGTGCCTAATATATGCACCTATTTATGATATTAACTAATTAATGCATATCAATGAAATGCACATGTGGACTGAGACTTAAGATTGAAACCTATACGCAATGAATTAATGCTCCCTAGAATGATACTTATGATTAATGTAGGGTAAAAACACAATAATCTATCACCCTTTTATAAAGGAAAAGGCTAACAAAATCAAAGTTGTTCAACTTCAATAGTATAAAAATGGCATTTATGTTTGGAATTTGAAGATGATGTAAACTAATTAAATGTGTTAAAATGGATGAATTTTATGATTAATATTTTTTTGAATAAGAATTGATATGTTTTTATTTTATTTTTAAAGATGATTTTTTAGTTGCTAAAAAATGTTGAAAATTAGGGGTCTAGTTCCCACCAAAAAATTATATGTAAATAAATATTTTTCCCCTAATTTAAAAATATGTTATAAATGACATACATAGCTAGTGCATGAAGAAATAAAAATTGGTTCGTGACCTATATTTTATTTTTTATAACAATTCAAATTCCAACTCACCTAAAATCGACAGTTTTCATCTCCCGCCATATTATTCATAACAAATGTATCTCAATCAAAAAAAGGAATATATATTCTTGAAGAGGACTCTCTCCTTTAGTGCACCATATATTGTTCAAATTTAGTTAATAATATGATTTAGTATTTTTTTCTTTCTCCAAGTCAACATCTCCTTGACTGTTAAAATACCTACTTGTAATATTTTTTAATTACAATAGACTATGTCTAATTAAAATAGTATAAAATCTATATGAGGTTATTCTTGACTCTGATCTCTACAAAAGGGTATTTGTTTTTTTTTATAAATATTAAAAATATTAGGAGCTATTGAAACGTCACTTTTCTGAAATAGTTCTATTTATATAGTAATTGGACCCAAACTAGTATAAAAATGCATTTAATAGACATTTCCAATTGGAAAAGTTAAATCACTTATCTAACTTAGTCAGAATGAATCTAGCTAGACCATATGTTTGACCAAAATTAATTTTTAGTTAGAAATACTAAAATTTAGTTGTGTTGATAAGTTAGCCTAAAAAGTGATAGATTATTGTGCTTTTACCCTGTAATTAAATGCAACCTAAAATGGACAATGATTAATTAATGTAATTAAATGTAATCCTAATAATGAACAATGATTAATTAATATAATTAACATAAGATGAGAATGTATTTAAATGATGCCACCTAAATGTGTGAAAAGGGTGTGTGGAGTGATGAAAAATATGCACCTATAGGGAAAGTGCACATAAGTGGATGGGATGTAGACACAATGATGACCATGGTTAGTGTCCTAGATGATGATGCACATGTAGATGTGACAAAATATATAAATGCTCGACTGAACCCTCACTACGAGCTGTTGCCTAATGTGGGGTGGCGGGTGATGAGAAAAACATTTGCACAACCTTAGTCACATGGATTAGGGATGGGGAGATGAGAGTTACTATGAGGGATGCAGGGGAATTTTGAGGTAGTTTGTTGGGGGATTTGATTGATTTTTTGGGATTTGATGGGGGGAATTTTTTTTAAGCTTAAGAATGGGGTATTCCAAAACGGAATACCACCATGTAGTTTGAGCACTTAGTTTGATTTAGCAATATCCAAAATTGGCTAAGGTTATGTAGAACCAAGGCCTTGTTAAAGATGTTGCATGGGACTAACACAAAACACATGTAAGGGTTCCCCCAACATCATCACATGAGTCTCAAAAGACTCAACGTGGAAAGGATGTCAAGGAACCCACAAAAAAATGACATTTCTTGAGTGCACCATGCAACCACAAATGATTACATGCCAAAAATGAAAGAGTCACATCCGGCTAACTCACAAGCAGAAAAAGAAAAAAAAGAACAACAACTTACCCCACGTGCATCCATTGGATTTTTTAGAAAAGTGACAACCACAATTTGTATTTGAAAAGTGAAACTAATGATAAGATTCTCATTGCTAAATTTTTTGTTGATGATAGATCATATTTGGAGGACATGATAATTTATGCAAATCATTTGCTGAAGAAATACAAAAAGAATTTGAAATGTATATGTTTGGAGAGATTAATTTTTTTCTTGGCTTGCAAATATTACAATAGAAGGAAGGCATATACATCACATTAAAAAAGTACGTCAAAGAAGTATTGAAGACATTGGATATGGAGGACTCAAAACTAGTCAGTACACCTATGGTCACTAGATGCAAATTGACAAAGGATGACAAGTCAATTGAGGTAAATCATACCTTGTATAGATCTATGATTGGTAAATTGATGTATGTTGTGCATAGTAGACTAGATATTGCACATGCAATTGGAATTGTAGCAAGATTTTATGATAATCCTAAATAATCACATGACTACTGTGAATTTATTTTTGAGATACTTGAAGAACACTAAAAACTATGGTTTATGGTATAAGAAAGAAGACAATTTTGAAGTGAACGTTTATAGTGATGTGGATTGGGATGGAAACATTGATGATATAAAGAGCACTACTAGTGGAGCATTATTTTTGGGAGAAATATTGGTTACTTGGATAAGTAAGAAACAAGGATGCATTTCTCAGATCATTGCAGAAGCATAATATGTTGTTGTTGCTACTAATTGTTCAAATATTGTATTGTGACAATACAAGTGCAATTAATATTTCTAAGAATCTAGTGATGCATGCAAAGACAAAGCATATTTCAATTAAGTAACGCTACTTGAGAGAACAAGTTCAAGAAAAACAAGTCAGATTGGAGTATGTGAAATCACAAGAGCAACTTGCTGATATATTTACAAACCCTTACCGAAGGACACATTTGAATACTTGAGTAGTACACTAGGGGTTTATCCCCTATCTAATAGTCACTAAGGTGATTAGGAGGTTGCATCAACTTGTACTTTATTAGAATATCAAATGATGTTGATGCATAATGTTCACACTTTGGGATTCCTAAGGTTGTGAAAGATGGAAGACAAGTTGAAACTCAATATCAGTACATGCAAGGTACTAGATCTGAATCGAACAACAAAGATATTGATTTGACTATTGAAGAGTTATTTATTTTCTTTTTGGCATTGTTGTCAAAGGGAAAGATGATTCAATGAAATGTCCATATTAGGGAGAGAAAGATAATAAAATATCTATCTGTAAGGAGAGATGATTGAAGCAAGGGAGAGAAAATGAAAAAGAGAAATTAATGAAAGGGAGAGTATTGATGTTGTGTAGTGATTAAACATATTAAATGTATAAGTTCAAAAGAGCTTGTTGGTTTACATCATTTGCACACAGAGTTGTAGAACAAATTCTTGGTATTCTATGATATATTTTATATCACGTTGCCATCAATGCCAAAGGGAGAGATTGATAGACTACAACTGATTGAATATCTTAAAGGAGAGATTAATGACTTCAAAAGATAGTGATTGATGATCACTAAGCTACTAAGGTATATGTGACACATTAAATCAATTAATGTATTGTGATTGATGTCAACTAGTTTTGACTATACTTATCATGATAGTTACAAACATCTGAAGAATGAAATAATGGTGAAAGAATGAAATATCTACATGAAAATGAGATGTATGAGAAGGATATGGATATGGTATTCATTGGGTAACCTATTGATGAGTCCATGACATTATGTTAGTGATTTTATTGTATTACATGATTCTATTATTGTTTGAAGATCAAGAATGTACAAGTTTATGTGGTCAGTAATAAAGAATTCAGTATACACCAAGTTGGAATAGTGTACACTAAGCAAGTGTAGTGTATACCGAGTGCAGTGTTAACCGAGTAAGTAGTCACTAACACATAAGAGTATTGACCAAGTGAAAGAAATAAATGGAACAGATAACTACCAACTAAAGATGATGATATGGAAAAATATGAATGATTTCAAGGTTAAAGATAAAGTTTGATATGATGATCAAATGATTGAGAAAATTCAAGGATGATTGGATGAGGAGAATGAAACGTGTTACTGACACAGCTATTGAGGAAGGTTAAAGTGGTAAAATCAACAGTGAAGATTAAGAGGAAAAATATATGGCTAGAAATAAAATGGTTTATTATGTCTATAAAAGGAGACAAGAGATTCATTATGAATTCTAGAATGCGCATGAGGAGATTACATTCATGCGAAGTTGGTCAAATAGGTTCAAGACATAACCAAGCAATTCTACAGACAACATTGAGCATTAGAGAAAAGAATTACCAAGTAGAATAGAGTTGAAGGAAACAAAGGAATTGAATTGAGTTTAATGGCCAGAAGTATTTTGAGCTTAGCATAGATTTGGAAATCTGCAAAAGAAGTTGTATTTGAATAAGATCATTACTATTGCATTCTAACCACTGCTATAGATAAATCTCTCAACCGAGAGGGACTTAGCAGTCAATTCTTTTCAATATGAAATTCAATGAATTTTGATTATTTTCTTGTTGACCCCATAGTGAATGCTTGGTCATGGAGAACTGTTAGTGATAAATCCTCTAGCCAGGTCATACCTTACAATGTGTTATTGTAACCTTAATAGGGTTGGCTCTTAACCGAGCTCACTTCAGAAGAGTGAAATTATTTTGGGTTACCGGTCCTAGGTAGTTTTTCCTCTAAAAGGGTTTTCACGTTAAAAATCAAATTGTTATATGTGTATGGATGTGGTGAATTATTATTTTACTTTACACATTACTATAATTGGATTGATCGATATATACACTAGTTAATTTACTACTATTCAATAGATGAACTAAAAGGCATAGTAAAAGTCTTATTGAGTTTATTAAATTATTTGAAAGATTTTTTTTATACATCAAGAAGTGTTTGGGACTGTAGGATAACTAGACTTAACTAATTCACCCCCTCTCTTTGTTATCTAACAAAAGCACATTTTGATAGATGGAGGCACAAGTTTGAACATTTGTACTTTCAATTTGATCAAAGCTATTGGTTTTGATACTCCTACAAGTCAATTATATTGTCATTTGTTATAAGGAAGTCTTTATTTTTGTCAAAGTCATTCGGTACGACAAAAGAGAGAAGTCCATAAGGAAGAGAAAGCAATCGGTAAAAGGAATTAGATAAAAAGGAATATCAGTAAAGAGAAAGCTAGTATAGACACTGAATGAGTAAGTACCGAGAACCGAGCATCGAGCACCGAGAAGAGAACCTAGTTATCGAGATAGAGAAAATGTATTACCGAGTAGAGCAGGCCGACACTAGATGAGATCTAAATACATTGAACCTGGACACCGATTAGATAATGGTTTACAAATCTCGAGGAGATCAAATAACAAAACATTGGTGGTTGAAATCAAATGATTATACCTGATTCTAAGGTGATTTCAGCCAATGATAATTATGGATGGATATGCATTGGAAGTGTACCCAATGCTAGCACTACTTGAAGATGAATATTCTAGAATTTTTAGCACTGCTTCAAGAAGTTGTATATAAGAATATCAAAGTAAAGAGATAAAAAGGTAGCATATGCATGTATGAAGAGCAATTGGAGATTGTAGATCAGAGCAGAAGGTGAATAAACATAGAAGCTACCAAGTACTGAACTGGTTAGTATGATGGATACACAATATGAGGTAATGGATTGATGAGCATATAGAGTTTGATAAGTATTTGTAATGGATTGATGAGCATATAGAGTCTGATAAGTATTTGTTGATGCACATTTAACATACATTTTTGTTGTTGTTGATTAAAGATAATCAAAATTATATAAGTCTCTTAACTAAGCAGATCTTAACCAATCTTATGAGTAAATTCTCTTACTGGGTACAATTCTTAGATTAGATTTGCGAAATCTCTTAACATAGTAGATTTAGTAGTCTTAGAACTCTTAAGAGGGTTAATACCTTTAACAAGGTTAGCTATCAAAAGTAGCTAAGCATTGTAGCTCTAACCAAGTAACTTTATTCCTGCAATAGTGAATAGTTGTGGGTGTCATCCCCACTGCATTTTTTATCCTCTAACAATGATTTATGTGATACCAAAATTATTTTGTTATGCAGTGTTTATCTTATGTTTATTTATTTTCATATGATGTATAAAAAGGTCATGTAATCAGTAAATGAATGTTGAAGAAGTTCAAAAAAATTTAAAAGCGATTTAA
Source organism: Chamaecyparis obtusa (assembly GCA_027943335.1). Classification (NCBI taxonomy): domain Eukaryota; kingdom Viridiplantae; phylum Streptophyta; class Pinopsida; order Cupressales; family Cupressaceae; genus Chamaecyparis; species Chamaecyparis obtusa. The sequence goes on along the minus strand of BSBK01003681.1, from coordinate 3,577,050 downwards.
AGTACTAATTTACCCCTCCCCTCTTAGTAGTTATCTTTCCACACCTGTATCCAACAAATGGTATCAGAACTCAGTCTCTTATTAAAGAGTTTAGTCACTTGAGATCAAATATCTTGAAGGATGGAAAGCTAACAAGCACAAAATAATAATTGACATTATGGAATTAGAACTAAAGATGGCTAATGAGAAAATTAAAGAACTAATTAGGAAATAAAAAAATTAAATCAGAAAAAGGAAAGAGCTTGCACTACAATTGAAGGACACTCAAGATCATGTAGAGGAACTCGAAGAATTGTTTGAGGGAAGCATTTTTGATGAATCTAAGGCTATTATATCTGAAATATTTGAAAAGATTAAGATTTTTTTTATCATGTGAAAACACTAAAAAGAGAACAAGAAGTACAATCAGTAAGGATGTGTGAGATCATGGAACAAAAGGGTAGAGCAGGGGATGTCAAAAGGTCTGCAGGAGAAGAGAGAAGAAAAATGAATACTAGACTTGATGCGAAAGAAAGGGAAATCATGAGGCTAACACAAACACACTACAACTTGACAGATCAACTTATTATGGAAAATCAGGATGTTGCTAGGAAAGTCGGTGAGATTGCAAAATTGATGTTTGAGAATGAACACTTGTAGAATAATCTAAAAAATGAGAAAGTTGCCAATGAAATCTTGAAAATAAATGAAGAAGCATGGAATATTCTAGATGAACAACTAAGAAATCAAAGGCAACCTAATGACACCTCTAGACTCAGTTTCAGTGCAAACTATACTACCGAGAAGGGCGAGTCCTCCAAACAAGAAACCTATTGAGACAAAGTTGCCACCCCACTGAAGCCTAAGAAGCCTACATGTTATCATTGTGGGAAACCAGGATATACAACTAACATATGCAAAAGAAAGAGAGGTAATCCACCAAATTATCCTAAATTCAAAGGTCATTGTTATAATTGCAATAAGTATGGACACACTGCATTTGAGTGTAGATCAAAAGTTGTGAACACTCCAAGGAAACCAATATTTGATGGTTATTGTAACAACTACAAGAAATACGGTCACAAATCTAAAGAATGAAGGTCACAAAGAATAAATGAGAAATGGGTCCCTAAATGACAAAATGTTGATAACAATTGACAAGGTCCTACAATACCATGGGATTATAATACAAGGATTTCTTGTACTGCATGTGGAAAATTCAATCACATTGTTGGAAATTGCTTCAAGATGCATGGAATGAATAACAGGAAGTCATGGAGAAACTCTGAAATGGCTTGTTTTCATTGCCATAGAGCAGTTCACTAGGCTAAGGACTGCAGGTATCAAAATAAGGATTCAACCGAGGAGAAACCGAGTGAAAAGACTCCAGTAAATGTTGATGAAATCTAAGAACAAATGAATAAGAATTGGAAAAGAAAGTCACAAGATGATGGAACATAAATGGGAACTTTTGATGGCACCACATCCTCTGGATCGGGTGCACCTATCTTCACTTAATCGGTCAAGGTATGTATAGGAGATAATAACTTAAATTTTATCATAAATAAGTTCCTAGATTTAGTACTAAGATCCATATCAACATATCTAGATGCATTTGGATAAGTATTGCAAAGTTATAATTTCATATGGTGATCGGTGAAGTATTTAAGCTATTATGTTATATTCGATAAAGCAAATCATGGTTCAGTTTAACAGTCATATAAAGTTAGGTAAAGAATCATTTAATGCATTTATAACTATTGGAAGCCCTAACCTAAAAGGAGATCTATAAATAGAGGGTGAGATACTTTATTTTTACTTTACATTCTTGTGAGCATGTTTGAGCTATAGAAAATACGAGATCAAAGAGACAATTCCAAGCACTCAATCAAGCATTCTAATTACATTCAAGATCATTTGAGGTATTTACAGTGTTCACCAAGCCATTTTAAGAGATTACATTACTATTTCATTTAAATTCTAGGAATTTTTTCGAACTTTGTTGAGATAAAATGACACCCAAGAAACAGAAGCCCTTAGTAGTAGAGAAGATTGACCTGGTCAATCTAAAGTAAAAACTTCCTCTAGTTGTTATTGTTGAAATCAAAAAAACTGGAGTCCTATCCCTAATACCTCCAAGATTCATTTTGATTGAAGACGTTCATACCTTCATCCATTGTAAAATTGAGGATATTTGTCAAGCAAAGATTGATGCATCATATCAGAAGTTGTGTTAGTGGGAAATTGAAGAATGACTACATTCACCTACAATCGAAGGGTTTGGTTTATGCAATGCATGTACCAACGATGTTCAAACATGAGTGGGTCAGAATTTTATTGAGTAGAGTTCATGATAGGTTCATGTGCCTAGATGGTCCAGTGAAAATAACAAAGGATGTGTTGCATATAGTTACTAGATTTTTGGTTAGTGATAGACCAAGAGCCTACAAATAGACTGATAAGAACAAACTTTGGGAGATGACAAGCGCTAAATGGGATAGAAGAGGTTTAAATCTTTCTACAATTGAAGATCTTAGGCTAAAGTATGCATCAAACATCATATATTATAGGATATTTCAGTCATCTAGGATAGAAAGTGTACTTTGTGGATCAGTGGATATAGCATACAAAATGATGAAGAAAGATATGAAAATTGACTTGTGTGAGATTCTGTTGAAGCAAATTGATGATAACATGAATACAATTCCGAAGGCAAAAAACACTCTGAAGTTTGGTCAATTGTTAGTATGCATCTTTTTATAATTCCAAAATTCATTTCCAATAGTCGGTGAGGTCACATAGAGTGTTGAAAAACTAATAGCTCATCAAATCAGTGAGTTTATTCAAAGTATGGGTGATAACTCTAATGTCATAATGGATGATTACTTTAATAAATTTTACTCTAGAATGCATAAGAGATATAGGATTCCACCTCAGTTAGTGGAAGAATTCAAGGATGACTTATATTTTTAAATAGACACAAATGTGTGCATCATAATGGCAGTTGAACCAAGAAAATTGTGGCTACCCCCTATGAGTTATGAAATTAATATTGATGCAGCCACTGTACATATTAAAGGACTTTTGGAGAAGCCAAAAGATAGAACTGCAACTTGGTATGGAACCTATGAAGAGGTGAAGGAGAAAATTAGAACTGGTATTCTAATACCAAAGGCTATAAGGAAGATAGGTAAAATGATTAATGATTTAACAGATAAACTAGGTATTGTGGATGTTGATGAAGTTGAAGAAGATGTTGTTGAGCCTTCAACAATAAAATGGAAGAAAATAAAAATCAAGAAAGAAACCCCTAGTCCTATTGGTGTAAGACCATCTACTTGATCTACCTCCACATCAAGAGGAAAAAAGAAAGTTTTAGATGAACTAGTAAAGATTAAGACATATGTTAGAGAAAATAAGGCCAGTGGGAAGCCAAGAAGAAAATTGAAGTTGGCAAAGGAAAGTGACATTAAGTCAAATGACTTGTCACAATTCAAAGTTGCACCAAGTAAGAAATTAAAGAGGTTTGATGATCTTCTCAAGACACTTGAGAAGTATGGTGGACTTAAGGTGATGCAACAATTAAAATTTGACACTAGAAATGAAGAAGAAAAGAATAAAATAGAAGAAATATTTATTGCCACACTGTACAAATTCAGGATGATATCGGTTGAAGTGGTACAATATCTTGACAAGGAGCTATACAAAATAATTGATGCCAGATGGAAATATGACATTGTTGTTGAGAAGGAGATGAGAGCCAGATCCCTTGCAATCACATTTCCAGACTTAACAAAGAGAGGAAAAAATACACACTTAAGGAATATTTTGAAAGATTTTTGGTGAAAGGAAGAGTACTAAGCATAATGGTTAGTCAATTAAAAGAAGTGCAAAAGGATACAAATGATCTTTGGAGAAAGATCTTTTCAAATGAGTGTTAGGAATAAGGTGTCTCAACCTTGGATAATTCCTATTCTTATTATTTGTTTTGTAAAATATATTTCTTGCAAATAATGTAATTAAGTGTGAGTGTACATGTCTAGTTGGCATGTTGATGTGTCACTCCACTTGATGTGTCGGCATCTTGAATTATGTGTAAGGAGATCATGGCTGAAATGGTTATGACGGATTCCTATGACACATAAGAGCTATGTTTGGAAGAATCAATGATGGGTGAAGACATGTGGCAACTGATAAAGTTGAGTACTGTACACTCTTCCTATTTTCTTGGAGAATGGTAAAACCCTAATATGGCTATCTTTGGAAGTTGCCCTAAAAAGGGAAGCGCATGATATAAGCATTCTTTTTAGGGTTGCGAAGATAGGAGAAGGAAGTGTATTGTTGGAACATTTTTTATGTTGCCACGATTTCTCTTCAAGAGTTGGAAAATCTTCTAAAATAACTTACATTGCAAGTGTATTGTAAACTGTAATAATTTTGATTAATACACTGTGTAGGTTTTGGAGTGCTGGGGTTTTTATTGAAAGGTTTCCCCAGGGTAAATCATTGTGTCATTCTCTATTTTTTGTATGCATGGTATATGGCAGCAATATCATTGTTAAAGTAGATAAGTAGGAGATATTTTCCACAGCATGTCAAATTGTGATATTGCTATCAGGATTTAACTATGTGGTTTTTTTGAGTCAAACTCATTGACCCATGATTCATGAGTAGTGGTTCACTGAACCCATCTCTCATGAGAATGAAATGGAACACTTAGCACTCATTGGATCTAGGTGATGCTCACAAAGGTGAAGCACTGAGACTTCCCGAGAGGTCACCCATCCTAGTACTACTCCAGCTCGAGCGCACTTAACTACGGAGTTTCCTCCATGGTTAAACCCACTCTACTTGCATCCTCATTTGCAAAACCTTCACCAAGTGTTGTGCCTTATGAACCATTCATTAGAAAGCCCCTTAAGCTCATCAATCGATAAGTAGGAGATATTTTCCACAACAAGTCAAATTGTGATATTGCTATCAGGATTTAACTGTGTGGTTTTTTTGAGTCAATCTCATTGATACAAAGATGGCATATAGTTCCAAGAGAAAATCCAAGAAGAGGAAGGCTGAAAAAGAGGTATATATCAATGAATTGATAGTCATACCAAAGGTTAACTATGTTAGAATAACAATGTCCTAATAAACTAAGAGGGGGGTAAATCAGTTGATGCAAATATAAAATACTTTAAACTTCAACTTCAAACTTATTGTTGAAAATGGAATGTTGAACTGAAAAGTAAAAGCAACAATAACACATACACATGAACTCCAAGATTTTTTCTCAAGGAAAACCCTACAAAGGGAGAAAATTGATGGGGATGTTACCCACAAATATCTACACTAGGAGTATAATAACCATGTTAAGAGTTATGACCCTGTTAGGAGCTGAGTATTACAATAGGCAGGTCCTGGTCAAAGGATGAACCCTATTAGGAGTCTTTTACAATGAGATCCAAATTAAGGAATCGACCATACTAGGAGTCCAACCTTGTTAGAGGCAATAACCCTATTAGGGGTGTATAATATATCAACTTGATTAAGAGATTCAAGAGTTACAACCACCCTGAGGTTCTCCAAACCTCACAACTTCAAGACTGAGATAATTCTATTCTGAAACTTCTTCCAGTACTTAACCACTGCTAATAAAGCTCCACCTTGTGCCAAAGTGCACAACTATTGTTCTTCAACTAGTGATCAATGTAGCCTCAAACTCGCATTCACCTATGCATCTTGCATATGCAGTTATTCAATGTGTTCCATACATATTTTCCAAGGATTTCAATCCTTATATACAAATTACAACAATTAAATCTGGGTCGGCCTTCATAGGATAAATCCTATTTACAAAATATAAATAGACCCATGCAAAGATGCACTTGACACCTCTTAAAATTTTACAACATAAAAATTACATCAATTTATCATTTAGATCTGTAAATTAAGCTCTCTCATCACATTACTTGAAACATGTTCCAAGTAGGCCTCCAAATAAGTTTTTGCCAATACACACATCATAGATGACATCACCTATATGATAAAAACTCCATATGATTGAAATAAGATCCTAGATAGTGTCCAACACGAACCTATGTTTTCACATCATAACTTAAACAACCATGAGTGCTACCCACTAAGTTTTGTAATGAACTCTATGAAAAACATAGTTTTTGTCTCCTGAGAAACAGTTACCAGTAAATCAGTTATAACTTTGTCCAATCAACTCATAAGCATGTGCGATCATAGATGGTGACCCAAGATATCATGAATAGTCTTCCTCTAAGTTCACACGTGCTAATTCTATGTACTGTATCTGTACAATTCTCTGCAACTTGTCTGCAAGCTTCTAAACAACCAGTCAATAAGATATGTTGACATCACTAACAAACTCTATCATGAATGCAACACACAATCATTGTAACATGCCTCCAACATTAGTAGGATACTCCCCCATAAGAATACCATCAACATTCATGCTAATAATCTCCCCATTTGGCATTGATGGCAACATAGATGAAAAACATCTAAGTTCCATAAATACCAATAATACCTATACTGCATCTGCTACTCTTCCCATGCATCAACATATTTTCAAATCCTCTTCATCAATCAATATGGATCTTTCTAAACATTTCTCCCCAAAGGGATGATCCTCTCATACTATTTTTATCATACTATTTTTCATGTATCATTCTCTCCCCCATTGACATCAATGTCAAAAGTGTCATTATGTCTCTAAGAGTTCTCAATAACTTAGCTCAAATATATATAGTCCCCCATAGGAGAAGCATCAAGCATTCAATCTAGATAATGAAATAGTGCTCTGATATTTCTGGACAAATACAAATTTTGCATTAATTATTCAAGAGTAGGCTAGGGCATGACCCATAGCATGTACCTATCAAATACTCAAATGTATCCTTAGGTAGAGGTTTTGTAAAAATGTCTGCTATTTGTTCCTTTGTGTTCACATATTCTAACTTCACTTATTTATATGCTACCTTATCTCTCAAGAAATGATACTTTATTGTTATATGTTTCATCTTTGAATGCATAATATGATTCTTTGATATATTTACCGTGCTAGTATTTTCATAATGGATAGTAACTAAATCTTCAAGACACGATATAATCTCTTTCAACATTTGCTTCATCCATATGATTTGTGTACAATTGATTTCTACTGCAACATACTCTAATTCTATTGTAGAGTAAGCAATGCAATCCTACTTCTTACTAAGCCAAGAAACCAGCCTTTTACCAAGGAAGAATGCTCCTCCACTTGTACTCTTTCTATCATCTACATTCTCTGCCAAATCAGCATCAGTGAAAGCATGAAATGTAAAGTCCTCTGATTTATCATATCATAGACCAAACTCAATGGTACCCTTTATATATTTGAATATTCTTTTTACTACCATAAGATGAGATTCTTTAGCATCTTCTTGAGATCTTGCGACAATTCCAACTGCATTAGCAATTCAGGTCTAGTATGTGTCAGATACTGAAGACCTCAAATCATTGATCTACCTTGTCTATGGTACATTATTTGCCTCATCCTCTAAAGATAGCTTAGTCCCAGTTACCATTGGGGTTCCAATAGGTTTACTGCCATCCATGCCAAAATATTTCAATAGTTCTTTAAGATATTTGGTCTGAGATATAAATATCGCTTCTTTACTTTTACTGATCTGCAGTCCAAGGAATAATTTCATCTCCCCAATCATAGATATTTAAAATTCACTTTTCATCTCTTAAGCAAGCTTGTTACTCATTGCATCATTCCTCCAAAGATAATATCATCAACAAAAACTTCAACAATCAAGAAACCTTCTTTATTGATTCTTAAGTATAAATTTTTGTCAGCATTACCTTTCTTGAATCTCAAATGAATCAGATACTTATCAAATCTTGCATACCAAGCTCTTGGTGCTTGTTTCAATCTAGACAGAGCCTTCTTCAATTTGCAAACTAGATCTTCATTTCTTGATAAAGGAAATCCATCAGGTTGCTCAATGTATACTTCCTCTTCCAAGTCTTCATTAAGAAAAGATGATTTCACATCCATCTGATATACTTTGAAATCCTTATAAGAAGTTTAAGCTAAGAATAATCTAACTACCTCAATCCTAGCAACAAGTGCAAAGGTTTCTTCAAAATCAATTTTTTCTTTTTGTGAATATCCTTTACAAACTAATATGGCTTTGTTTCTAACAACAATGCCTTCTTCTTTCATCTTGTTTCTGAATACCCACTTAGTGCTAATCACATTTTTGTCTTTAGGCCTTGGAACCAATTCCCAAGTGTTGTTCTTCTGAATTTGTTCCAGTTCTTCCTTCATCGCTTTGATCCATGGTTCATCTCTACATGCCTCATACGTGGACTATGGTTATACTTGCGAGATCAAGAAAATAGAATTTGTAGTTTGTGACCTTTCTTATATGTTATGTAATCTTGTTCTAGTTCCCTTACTGTTGTCACCAATGATCTGATCCTTAGGATGATTTCTTAGAACATATTTTGTTGCGGTTTTCTCCCTCAACTTCACACTTATGCCATTGTCAATTATCAAAAAATTATGGGATACTTCATTCCTTTCATTTTCATTCTCTATTGTCTGCATATTGTCTTGATTTGTATTCATATTTTCAAAAAAAATCTCATAAGGGTTAAAATCACAATATCTTTCTCTAACTTGAAAATTTTCATCCACTCTCACATTAGCACTTTCAATCAGTTTCCTAGTTCTCAGATTGTAACATCTATAATCTTTACTTCTAGTAGAGTAGCCAAGTAATATACCTTCATCATTTCTAGAATCAAAATTTCCTATGCATTCATCTCTCTTAATGTAGCATTTACTTCCAAAAATTATGAAGTAACTAACAGTAGGTGTCTTACCATACCATAACTCAAATTGTGTCTTGTATGTACCTCCTCTTATTTGTACCCTATTCATTGTGTATACTATTGTATTGACTACTTCTCTCCAATGCCTATGTGGAACTTTTCCTTGTATCAACATGGTTCTTTCCACATCAAGAACTATTATGTTTTTTCTTTCAGCAACTCCATTTTGTTGTGGTGTCCTAGGTGTAGAAGTCTGCCTCATAATACCATGTTTCACACAAAAGGTATTGAATTCATGTGAAGTGAATTCTCCACCTTTGTCTGATCTCAAAAATTTTATCCTCAAGCATGTCAATCTCAACTTTTACCTCATAAAATGTAAAAGTTTCAAATGCTTATGATTTTTCTCTAAGAAATCCAACCCACATCATTCTAGAGTAATCATCATTGAATATGATAAAATAATTGTATCTGAAGTGTAACGTGGTATGTGTAGGTCACAAAGATTTGTATGAATCAGTTCCAACTTTCCATTTGTATCCTTTGCTTGCAAAATTGCTTCTTATTTTCTTTCCCAAAACATATTCTCTACATGTAGTGTTAGCAAGTTTCATAATCTTAGGTAGATCTCTGATAGCATTATTTTTAAATGCTTTTACCATGTTATCAATGTTGATATGAAAAAACCTTATATGTCTGATGCAGGAGCATCTTGGGTCTTTGAGAAATCTTGCATCAACCAAAAACATTTCATGTTTTCTGTACCTATAGGTTGTTTGCATTGTAGCTATTACAGTTGTTGATTTCTTGTTATGTGAAGTTAATGTGATGATGTGGACCTATTTTTGAACCTTCTCCTAAGAGCGCAAATCTTAATTCATCTGGAGTTAAGAGTTATCACTATTTTTCTCAGGTATCAAATTTCCAGCCAATTTTGCATGAAAAGTGGAAGCTCATTGCCTTGCGCGGTTTCATATGAGGAAGTAGGACCTTGTGAAGTTGGGGATTTTTTCTTGGATCATGTGTTGACCTAAATTTTACTTCACATTGTTTTGTGTTCATTCTTTCATTAGTTTTGGTTTTCTCTTCCTAAGTGGACCTATAATGTAATTAAATGCTTGAATGGCCAACTTGTGGCTTAGCTAGCTATATAAGAAGCTTAGGTTGGTTTAGTATAAAGTAGATGGTGGTAGTAGAGACTAGTAGAGGTAGAAAAGAAGGTAATATGCAAGCTGAGACTCTGAATTCATAATTCTCTTTGTATAAGGACAAACCTGAAAGGCCTCACAGCCGGGCATGTTGAAGGATTTATAATAATTTTACCAATGTGGTTGCTAGTTGCCTTGCCTCATTTTCATTATGTTTTCACTCTTTCATGTGAATTATGTATTTCTTCCATGTGTAACTTTGAGTAGGACATGTTTGTTGGTTCAAGTTGAGTCAAATTTTCTTGAATCTACCCTGTCCCTGCATTAGGTGGTATCAGAGCGAAGTTCTTTCTTGAGGATTGGATCATGGAGAACCTTATTGGATTGGTTATAGGGTGGAGGATCTGAGATCTGACCTATAACTTGTAGAAGGTTATGATCTTACTAGAACTTGATTGTTAAGATGGTTCATGGTAGAGGAAATAATAATGCTATCATGGATATGTTGAGGCAGATTGTAACTAGGCTTGAAGTTGTAGAGACAACCCAGAGAAGAGGCGCACATCTTGAAGATGTTAGTGATGAAGCAGAGGAAGCACCTAACCCTGAATCTAAAGTTGAACAGGATGAGGAAAGACTTTTTAGAGTTTTATCTAAAGTTAACTCAAGACCTATAGTTGAAGTTTCTTGCTATGATGGAAGACTTGAGACCGATGCACTTTTGGATTGGATCTCTGAGATGGATAAATACTTTGAGTATGAAGGTACTCTTGATAATAAGAAGGTTATGATAGCAGTCACAAAGTTGAAAGGTCATCCATCTCTTTGGTGGGATCATTTGCAAACTGAGAGATAGAAGAGAGGAAAAGAAAAGATCATGACATGGAGGAAAATGCTTGGAAAGATGAAGAAGAAGTTTCTTCCAGCTGACTACCAAATTAGTTTGATGAGAAAAGTGCAAAATTTAAGACAAAGGGACATGAGTGTGAAAGAATATATTGAGGAATTTTACAAATTGAATATCAGATCTGGACATGTGGATGATGAAGTTGAGAAGGTGGCTAGATACCTTAATAGCCTGAGGACATTGATTCAAGATGAGATCAACTATGTTAAAATAGATAGTGTGGAATAAACATACCAATTTTCTTTGAAGGAAGAAGAGAGATTGATAAAAAGACATGATCAAAGACAGAGAGGAAGAGGTGGCAGATTTCAGAGAAGTAGAGGCAGAACTTATGGAGAAAGTAGTAGATCTGACAATGCAGTGCAAGATAAAGGATGGAAAGATGAACCTACTGGTAGAAGAGGTGATTACTCTATAGGTAGCTATATTGGTTACTCTAGGAATAATAGTAGTGGGAAAATAGATGAAAAATCTTGGTTTAAAGGTACTTGTTACAAATGTGGTGAAGAAGGACATAGAGCCTTTGAATGTACTAACTCTGCAAATAATACTGGAGGTAATGGTAGAAATAATTTGGCTTGTGAATAAGTTGAGGAATTATCTAATGAACCTGAACATGGTGAGAACTTGATACTAAGAAGGATCTTATGGAATGAAGAAGCTGATGAGGAACCTATTATGAGGAAAATTTTGTTCAAAACCAAATGTAAGATCGTTGATAAATGTTGCAAGGTAATCATTAATAGTGGAAGTTATGATAATCTGGCATCCGAAGAGCTGGTTAACAAGTTGCAGTTGCAGAGATTGAGACATCCTAAGCCTTACCATATTGCATGGATCCAAAAGGAGCATAAAGTACTTGTCAGTGGACAATGCCTTGTTAAATTCAAAATTGGGAATTATCATGATGAAGTCTTGTGTAATATTATGCCTGTGGATTGTTGTCATATTCTTTTGGGTAGACCTTGGCAATATGATAGGAAAGATTTGCATGATGGTAAATTGAATCAATATACTATTTGGATGGATGGGAAGAAACAAGTATTGTTGCCTTTATTAGAGAAGTTTGATGAAGGTCATTGTACTACAGTTAGAGTATGCTTGGTTGATGGTAAGAAGTTTGCAAGAGAAATGAAAGAACATAATATTTTCTATGCTTTGATTCCAAAGAAAATTGAGAAACAAGATGAGTTAGAACATGCACCTGAGGTTGAACCTTTGTTGACTAAATTTCATGACATCATTTTTGATAATGTACCTGATGGTTTGCCTCCTATGAGAAGTATAAGTCATTGTATGGATATGATACCTGGAGCTAGTTTGCCTAATAAAGCACCACATAGGTTGACACCTGATGAAAAGATTGATTTGAATAGACAAGTGCAAGAATTACTTGAGAGGGGTTTGATTAAGGAAATTTTGAGTCCTTGTGTAGTACCTATTGTGTTAGCATTGAAAAAGAATGGAGAATGGAGAATGGAGAATGTGCACTGATTCTAGAGCTATAAACAAGATAACAATAAAGTATAGATTTCCTTTGCCTAGGATGGATGACATAATGGATAGTTTAAGTGGAGCAAAGTATTTCACAAAGATTGATTTGAAGAGTAGTTATCATCAGATTAGGATTAGAGAAGGGGATGAATGGAAAATTTCTTTTAAGACTAATGAAGGTTTGTATGAATGGTTGGTTATGCCTTTTGGTTTGACTAAGGCACCTAGTACTTTCATGAGGCTAATGAATGAAGTCTTGAAAAGATTCTTGGGTAAGTTTGTGATTGTATATCTTGATGACATTTTGATATTTAGTAAGAGTAAGGAAGAACATATTGAACATATCAGACAAGTATTGTAGAGATTGAAGGAAGAAAAGTTATTGATTAATTTGAAGAAATGTTCATTTATGAAAGAAGAGATTGTGTACCTTGGTTTTGTAATTTCAGCTGATGGATTGAAAATGGATCCTGAGAAAGTGAGAGTTATACTTGATTGGCCTACACCATACAATTTTGGAGAGGTAAGATCATTTCATGGATTGACAAGTTTTTCTAGGAAGTTCATCGTAAATTTTGGTTCTATTTGTAATGCTTTGACTGAAACTATGAGAGGAGATAAAAGGATTTCAAATGGACAAATGAAGCACAAAGGAGTTTTGAAACATTGAAACAAAGAATTATAGAATTACCTACACTTGCTTTGCCTGATTTCAGTAAAGTTTTTCAAGTTGAATGTGATGCTAGTGGAAGTGCAATTGGAGCTGTTATGAGTCAAGAAGGAAGACCTATAGGTTTCTTTAGTGAAAAGTTGAATGATGCTAAGAGAAAATATACAGTTTATGACCAGGAATTCTATGTTATTATTCAAACTTTTAGAAATAGAGACATTATTTGATGCCTAAAGATTTTGTGTTGTATACTGACCATAAATCTTTGCAGTATTTGGGGAATCAGAATAAATTGAATCATAGACATATGAAGTGGGTTGAGTTCTAATTTCATTTTCATTGAAGCATAAAAGTGGATGGTTGAATAAAGTTGATGATGCCTTGAGTTGAAGAAGAAATTTGCTAACAGAAATGAGAGTTGAGGTACTTGGTTTTGATGATTTGAAGTGTATGTATGAAATTGATCTTGATTTTTTAGAGCCTTGGAAAGCTTGTAATGAACAAATAGTGAGTGATAAGTGGACTGATTATTTTATTCAAGCAGACATGTTGTTTAAAGGAGTTCAATTGTGCATACCTAGAAGATCTATGAGAGAGAACATAATAAAGGAGAAACATAGTGGTGGACTTGCTGGATATTGTGGGATTGATAAGACTGTGAAACTGATTTTGGAAAGATACTTTTGGCCATAGATTTATAGTGATGTACAAAGAATGGTTAGAGGTTGCAGAATTTTCCAAACAACAAAAGGAACTAGTCAAAATTTGGGATTGTATACACCTTTGCCTACACTTGATAGACCTTGGGAAGATGTGAGTATGGATTTTGTTCTTCGATTGCCTAGAACTCAAAGAGGTAATGATTATATTTTGTTAGTGGTTGACAAATTTTCTAAGATGTCTCATTTCATACCTTGTAAGAAGACATCTGATGCATTACAGGTAGCTGAATTATTTTTCAAAGAAGTGGTAAGACTGCATTGTTTGCCTAAATCTATTGTTTCAGATAGAGATACTAAGTTTACTGGTTACTTTTGGAAAACACTTTGGAAGAAAATGAATGCAGAGTTGAAGTTTATCTCTACATTTTGTGTGTGTGAATTTTGTATCTAATCTGTAGACACAACACTTCAGTAAAATATTAGAGGTTAGCAAAAATGAAATCGTGCAATGGATTGAAAGCTAAACTAACCAAACAATTTACTGCCTTCTAATAGGTGCGAGTATGATGTTCTCAGATTGTAATCGAGATCAGTGACCTTGACGACACCTAAATGAAGGATTTGAATGTAAAACTGATATGAAATATGAATGTAATTAATCTATTTTTTTGGATTTTAGATGCAATAATATGAAAAATGAATCTAAATGAATGTAAAAAACCAAATTGATCTCACAATAGCCTTGATTCGCAATAAGCTTTGATTCTCCAGATAGCAATTCACTAGCATAAGTTCACAAATTATGAGATGATTTGAGATGAGTTGAAGCCTTAATTTATAGAAATCTAGGGCTTTGAGGATGCATGGAAGAAAGCCATAAATCACTCAGATTAACTCAGCTTGATTTTTGAGCTATCTAAAAATAAAGGATAATTTAATTCACAAAAACATGCAAATCATGCGAAAACAGCTTTTTAACTCAAATTAGAGGTTTAGATCAACTTTAAAACTCAAAAATGATGTTGAGTTCCAAAAAGTCAATAACTTGCATTGATTTTTTGATTTGGAGTTTAACTGCTCTTTGATTGCGCACATGGATAATTATGAATTAATAAACAAATAAAGTGATTTATTCTCAACTTAACTGATTTTGAATTAAAACAATTGATTTATGGGTTAATCAATCATTTAATCAAACTTTTATTCAAAAATAATATCATCAAATATGACAACTTGCTTTAATTAATTAATGATAGGAATTTTGATTTATTGTCAAATTTAAATAATAATACTTAGGAATAAATACAATTAAATTCAATTAAATAATTAAGTGGCAGAATTAAATCAATTAATTAAATATTCATCATATTCAATTAATCAACTTTAGGATAATTGTGATTTATCGCCAAATAATCATTAAATTAAAGATAATTATGATAAATAGGAATATTATTAGGAATATTCCCCGATGCAGAATTTAGGATAATCAATTAGGATTCGATGATGTGCAGATGTGCCTTTGGTTAGGACTTTGATGTCAATTTCGTTCGATGTGTCGATATAGATGTTAATGAACCTATAGCCCATTTTTGGGGTATTACACATTTCATCCTCAGATAGATGGATAGACTAAAGTTGTGAACAGAAGTTTGGGAAACTTTTTGAGATGTTTAGTTGGAGATAAGCCTACTAATTGGGATTTAGTTTTGGCACAAGCAGCGTTTGCGTATAATAATTCTATGAATAGAAGCACTAAGAGGACACCATTTGAGATTTTTACTAGATTTCATCCTAAGAGAACCATAATGTTGAGAGATTTTCCTACTAAGACAAGAAGAAGTGTTGAAGCTGAGGAATTTGCAGCCTTCATGAGAACTTTACATGATGAAGTCAAAAGGAATTTGGAGGAAAGTAATCTAAAATATAAATAGAGAGCATATAAAAGAAGGAGACATAAATATTTTGAAGTTGGAGACGAGGTTATGATTCATTTGAAGAAGAATAGATTTCCAGTTGGTACCTACAACAAACTGAAAATAAAGAAGTTTGGACTTTGTAAGATTCTGAAGAAATTTGACAATGGAAATGCTTATGAAGTGGAATTACTAGAGGACATTGATATATCACCTATATTCAACATTGACAATATATTTGATTATTTCGAATCAACTGATGAGATAGAAGATGATCTAGATTATCCTAAGAAGAATAAAGAAAGTATTGAGAAGATCTTGACTAGTAGAGTAAGCAAGAGCACCAGAGAAAAGGATCATATGGAATACCTAGTTCAGTAGAAAGACAAGCCAGTTGAAGACAATTCATGGATTACACAAGATGAGTTGGATCTTTATGATTTGGGTCAGAATATGAGTAGTTCCTGATGTTGATGAAGGGTGCTTGATACCACTTGATGAAGGGTGCTCCCCTTAATACCACAAACACATAACAGAAATAGAGAAACAACAACAACAATATGCAAGAACAGAAAATTGGCTTCTTATTATCTCCACAAATGTGGAATTACAAACTTTCAGAATTACAATATGCAAAGCCACATGGGCATTCCCTTACAATATTCTGTAGGATAAAGCCTCGAACCAATACCCAGATCTACTACCCCAGAACTATTCTGAACTGCCTAAGACAATAATACAGCCTTCCTTATATAGGCAATTTTCCACCGCCTGGGAAGGTTCCAAAATTTTAGCCAATAAGGCCGACCAAACTTGGAATTATTTTATTTTACATTTTATTACATCATAGTCGGCTCAAGATAACCTTTGAAACCCGAATAGAAATTTTGAAGAAAATTATTTTCCGCCATTTCAGGTGGCCCAACTTCCGAAGACCATAAGTCATCACCAGTTGACCCGATCAGCTATTATAACCCCATTTCAGAAATGCCACGAAGCGCTCTACAGGCTTGACTAGTGCAAGTGCCCGTCACCCAAATTTTTGACCTCATCTGGGGCCTCTAAAGCCTTCAAAACTGAGTTCAAAGTTTCTGTACCCTGCTGCCACTACCGAAAACCTTCAATATCTTCCAATATACACTTGATCTGGCAATGAAACTTTACTGGCAGACTTATATAACCAAAATGAAACTCCAAGAAAGAAATCAGATCATTCTGAGCACATACAAAAATTACCAAAAATAGTAACTTTCCATAAATAGCAGCTCTGCACAAAATAGCCCTTATTGAATATAAAAATAGAAATATTTTTTTTTGGGTGATGCAAGATTGCTCTTACACCCAGGATGCTCCTGCATCAGATGTGGACATCAGTAATTTATTTACCCTGGGTGTTTGATGTAGGAGCATCTTGGGTCTTTGAGAAATCTTGCATCAACCAAAAACATTTCTTATTTTTTGTACATGTAGGTTGTTTGCGTTGTAACCATTGCAACTATTAGTTTCTTGTTATGAAAATTTAATGTGATGATGTGGACCTATTTTTGAACCTTCTCCTAAGAGCACAAATCTTAATTTATCTATAGTTAAGAGTTAACGCCCTTTTCCTCAGGTATAGACTTTCCAACCAGTTTCACATGAAAAGTGTAAGCTCTTTGCCTTGCGCAGTTTCATATGAGGAAATAGGACCTTTCCAAGTTGGGGATTTTTTCTTGGATCACGTGTGGACCTAAATGTTACTTCACATCATTTTTTGTTCATTCTTTTAGTAGTTTTGGTTTTCTCTTCCTAAGTGGACCTATAATGTAATTAAATGTCTGACTGGTCGACTTGTGGCTTAGCTGGCTATATAAGAAGCTTCGGTTGGTTTAGTAAAAATAAGATGGTGGTAGTAGAAGTAGAAAAGAAGGTAAGCTTAGGCTACATTTCATTCTACGACTGCATTTTAGTTGTGCATTTCTTGTTCCCTTGAGCCATCATTTCTCTCTGTTGAAGAAATCAATTACAATATCTTCTATTGACTTTGATTATCTGCATAAACCAGGGTCAATGTAATACCCTCTTCTATGGTGATAATTGGACTTTCTGATTTGGACATTTTATTATGATGGTTAGAACAATATTTTTACATTTATGCTTTATGACATATGTTATCTGGTGTTTAGATACCCTTATTGTGGTTATCATTATAAGTTCATGAAATTGGAAATCATTTATCTTTATATTGATGAAGCTAACCCAAGGATTTGAGACTAACCACTGTTATCTATGATGTTTTATGGTTCATATATATGTGTTTGATGTTCCTTTATGACTTAGATCAAAGTCGTAGTTACTCAATTAGTTGAGGTCCACGATATGTATTGATCCCGGTCATCTATTTGCATATATCTGATTTGTATGTATATCCATATGTATACATGTATCTCTTCTTGGTGGTGTAGGATTACAAGTACTAGGTATCATCTCCACTTGGCTTCATAGGTCTGAGTGATCCCTCAAAATCCCCAATCATTGTTGTTGTTATGGAGATATCACCAAGGTTACATAGGAAGGAACTCTACCTGTGACCCTTTGATCCTTAGGTGGGGGAATTCTCGAGTCGGTCTCTTGTGTGGATGATGCGTCCTGATTTGTTGGATTGTGCTTTCATGTCTGAAAGGTTTATGTTTTGATCAGGTTTATGTGTGATTAAGGAATCTCTTATTTTATGTCATTAAATATGTACATATGTAGATACATACATATCATGATTATATTTTGTAGATATGATTTAGTAATGGATTTAAATTATAATATGTTTGATTTAAATAATAGTCATAATATTTAAATAATTGTAAAATTAATAATATTGTGCCTTGCTTATGGTATATGTACACATAAGCATATGGGTGCACACATATGCCCATACATACATACATACATATATATTATTGTTAATTGATTGTGTGAAATAAATTGTTATTATATAATAATAAATCTATGTTACTTTCATTGATGGAGATGTGTTTGGTAAATTCTTTTTACCATGGTTATGTAACTTAGTAAATTATTCCTAAAATATATTATCTATTTTGCCACCCCTAAATCTAGGAGTCATAGATTAAAGTTTTATTAAATAAAAATTATTTATCCCTTCATGGGAATGGTTCTGCAAACCATATTACTGTTAATGAATAACTGATGGATAGTTGGGATGGTTGCATCGGTTAAATTACCCATGCAACTAATCCCTCCAATCTATATACAGAGAAATCTCCTGTGTGAGAGGGGGTTGGCATATGAATTTGGATTCGAGAAGAGACATTGTTTGGTGGAGAATTTTATTTGTAGGAAAATTATAGTTGTGAGGAGAGAATTTATTTTCTCTGAGATTGTCTTTTGTTTTCTCTCGGAAGAGGCTGGAATTGGTTTGCTTGCTGAAGGAGTCTGAAGAGGTGTTTGGATTGGGCTAAGAGTGCTTGGATCCTCCTCTCTCCAATAGTTGCTCTTCGCGGGACTCTATGTAGGATCTATCCTAGAGATGATCCTTTTGTTTGGTTAATTGTTTGCAATGCTATTGTATTATGGTTATTTTCTATATGCTTGGTGTTTAAGAGATGAACTATGCTGTTGTATTGTGTAGAGAAGGATTTTTGTGTTGTTACTATTATAGATATAAGAAGCTTTCTATAAATTATTGCTATGTATTTGTTGTCTTCTATCTTCTTTTAGCAAGTGTTTTTAGATGACCTAGGTGAAAGAATTGATCAATCTCAATTCTACACAACCCAAGAAGAACCTGTTAGCCAATAACCTGTTACAAGAGAAGAAAAATGGAGACAGAAGAATAGTTGCTCTCAAATGTGAAAAATGCATAAGAGATAATGAAAAAGTACATTGCTCAACCTTATAAAAGGTGAGATAGAAACCCTAAAGGTAAAAGCTAGGTTGCACATTATTAATTAATAATTAATTAATAATGCACCTAAATGAAGCTTAAGTAACTAGAGTAATAGAAACTTATATAATTAAATCAATATGATTTAATTAATAAGCATAAATGAATAATACTCTAACACCCCCCTTAAGCTGAAAGTAGGGAGTAAGCTTACCTAGCAAAGCTATGAAAGCAAAAAAAATGGGTCCCGGCAATAAGGCCTGATCAAGTACCCAGTACAAGGAAATCTCTATAAACCGGAGTAAAGGAGAAAACCCAGTGGGAAAAACTCCTCTCCAAAAAAAGATGTAAAAGAAAGCAAAGACAAAAATAATGACTTCAAGAGACTCTCTCAAAGGCATAAGTACAATGCGTGCTGCCAACCCCCCCGTGAGAGAGGGTCGAGGCTCCAAATCCCCCCCGGAATGAAAGAACCCTTGGATCAATGAACAAACCACTATGACTCCAATGCAGAGGAGTGAAAGTCAGTGGACACTGTAGAGGGAACCTCGAAAGCTGACGTGTCACTGGAAGGCCGAGCTGATGCTCAAAGGAGTAGACACGAGGATCCTGAAAGGGAATCCCCAATGTAAGTGATATGACAGGTGTGCTGACACTATCATCAAAGAGGAGATGAATATCCTCTGTAGAATCCTCAACAACTGCACCTGGTGGCTCAATGAATGGAGCTGGAGGATCAAGCAGTGCTGAAGAAGAACCCTGCTGAACAAAAAAGAGCTCAACAGGAGGTGGCATGGCAGTCACAACAATAGTCTCAAGAACCACACAGAGGTTCAAGCGACTTGATTGTACCACATGATGCTCTCTCAAAGGAGGAGAGTCGTGCTCTAGCAAAGGTGGACCAAAGTGTGAAAAGGAGTAGAGACAGGTGGAATGATCAACTGTCCATGTAGCAACAATACCTCCTATCATACTATCCCGGATGAAAACTGAATCTGGAGTGAACTCAATTGTCTTCCCTGACCCACTATGAGTAATCTGATAAATTGAGAGAAGGTTTGCAAACAAAGATGGAACATACGACACATCATTGAATGTGCCATCTTGAATGCATACAGTGCCTTTCCCACAGACTGTCATAACAGTGTTATTCCCAATGATAATATGGGGAATAGGAGAAGCCTCAAAAGAAGAGAAGATCTCCTGAGAAGATGTCATATGGTGAGAAGCACCTAAATCCAGTATCCAAGGGACCTGTGAAGGGGATGCAACAAAAGCCCGTAATGCATGACCCTTTCCAAGATCCTGTCTAGCTGTAGAATAGATAGTGGAAGACTGATAAGCAGACCTCTGTGAACTAGAAGAGGATGGAGAGGAAACATTGCTCTTCTGAAGAAGAGCTTGCAAATCTGCAATTTGTTTTTCATAGCCATTGAATCTCTTCTAAAAACAATTTGAATCATCATGAGCTCCCTTCTAACAATAGGAACATGTAGGTCTCTCGGTCTTTTGTTTCTCCTTCTTAGAAGAAGATGGTGGGCCAGTAGAGTGTTGAGAAGAGGAATCTGATATATGCTTCAGCTTCTGTGTACCCTGAGGTGGCTTGGCAAGCAATGCCTATGACTGTGAACCTGTAAGAGAATCCATCTGAGTGAGCTTTGATTGCTCATGAGTCAACCGGTCACAAAAAGTCTTGAAAGAGGGCATAACATGTCGTGCACCTAGTGCATCCATAGTGGAGTAGAAGGTAGAAGAAAATATCTGAAATTGTCTTTGAAGCTTAGAAAGAATCAGGTAAATACACTCATTATCTGTTTTGTTCTTCCCACATCCCTGTAAAACTGAACGGAGAGATTTGAACTTCATCAAGAAGTCCTCAATGGTGGGAAAAGAATCATGTACCAATGAAGTCAAATTTGCCTCAATCTGTAGTACCCTAAACTCATTCACAGTGCCAAAAAGATTCTGAAACTTATCCCAAATGGCTTGAGGATTAAGGCATCCATCAAGGTGAAAAAGTAGACTGTCTGAAACATGTAGGGACATCAAACCCATGGCTTCATCCATCTTGTTCCTATGCTGCATGACCTCAAATGGTCAAGTCAACTGAGGCTATACTGGATCCAAACAAGACCATAACCCTCATGATTGAAGAAGCCGTGTCATACGAGCCTTCCACACATGGTAATTGTGTGGAGTAAGAAGCTCAACAGATGTTGTGTCTGCCATAGTGCCTTGTGCTCTGACTGATTTTTTTATTATGTTTTCTTTTAGAACTAGACAGAAGATGCAGAAGGGGTTTTTGTTTTATGTGATGCAGTGTTTTGATTTTCTGAGATAAATGATAGAAAAGCAAGAAATAACACCCCCCACAATTGATAAAACCCAATTCCCAGTACAATATTGAAAGCCTGAATAGACAAAAAGAGCTAGAATGATTCAGATTAAAACTTGTGTACCTGGTAAAAATATGATGAAATAGGCTAATGATCTGGATAGAGCATTCCAATACCTTTCCAACGCCTATTCGTTTGCTCAAAATGGAGATCGGATGCACTAGATACAGCTCCTGGATTGTAGAAAAGAACCTTTGAGTTTGAAGCTAAAAAATGACATCAAAATGACTGAGTCAAAAACTCAAACCTCTAGAATCACGTAGATCTCGGAAAGAGCTTTCGATGATATCTTGTTTGGCAATTTTTGATCTCGTATGCTCAAGTTATGAGCAAAAAATGAACAGGTGCTCTAAAAAAAAGCTCACTGGAAAAAACTAGTTAGTGGAAAAAATTTCACGGCCGTTTGTCCGTCACATGACACTTGATGATGTCATCACTGACTGGGCACTGATGTCATATGCTAACTGGGTGCTGATGTCACCTGTTGACTGTGTGATGATGTCACCTGCTGACTAGTCATTGACTGGGCATTGACATGGCACCTCAAAATGCGTGCCCAAATTTTGAAAAAAAAATTGCATGTGCCAAAAATCCCAAAATTCTTGCCAAAAATCCCAGATGATAACCATGTTTCGATTATAAATGTCCTCCAAAATTGGCGGAGATATCAAAAAAAATTTAAGAATTTGTAAAAAAAAGTTTTTGAAAACTTTTTATTAAAAAAGTTTTTGTTTTTTCTTGAAAAACGCCATGTGGAGTACCAAAGCTTTACCAAAGTAAAGCTTTTAAAAAGTGAAATGACTTTTTTTAAAACTTTCAAAAAAAAGCTACGTTTCAACTTTATGAAAAGTTGAAATTTTTTTGCTAAAACAAAAAAAAATTTTATATGCAAAATATTTTTCATAAAAAATTTTCGAATAAATTTTTTTTGAAATAAATTTTTTTTTCGGAATGCGTGCCAAGGTCGTACGGTCTTGGAAGCAAAAAAAATTGCCTCAGATTACAACTTTGCCCAAAATAGGTCATGCCTTATATGACTATAGGGGTTTTTGGGCCTTCTGAACTCAACTGTGAGGTCGGTTTGTGCTCAAAGTGCTCGAAAATTCAGTAACCCCCAGATCCACAACAGAAAACCTCTGAAATCTAAAATCCTCCAAGCTCCAAAAAACATTCAAATCAAGAACAAGCAGCCACAGATCTGAACTTTGATGCCATGAAAGAATTGATCAATCTCAATTCTACACAACCCAAGAAAAACCTGTTAGCTAATAACCTGTTACAAGAGAAGAAAAATGGAGACAGAAGAATAGTTGCTCTCAAATGTGACAAATGCATAAGAGATAATGAAAAAGTACATTACTCAACCTTATAAAAGGTGAGATAGAAACCCTAAAGGTAAAAGCTAGGTTGCACATTATTAATTATTAATTAATTAATAATGCACCTAAATGAAGCTTAAGTAACTAGAGTAATAGAAACTTATATAATTAAATCAATATGATTTAATTAATAAGCATAAATGAATAATACTCTAACACTAGGATCTTTGTGACATCTTCCCATATGTCTCAGGGGTCTGTAGGATCATCCAAACCTTTGGAAATGGTATTTTTCCCTTTCTTAGAAACATGTTAGTTTTATACCACCTTTCATTATTCAAATATAGAGTAGGTTTAGATGGCTTGTAATCATAGTTGGAGGGTCATTTTTGTATGGAAACTGAGAGATCTCAAATGGGTATTTCCCAGATTTGGCATACACAGTCAAATGTGTAGTTCCTGTAAACAATTGCGCAGCTTAAGTATAAGTTTGATTTATTTAATTTCTTATACTTTAAGTTATATTTGTATAAATTGTAAAATATTACTACTTCAAGATGTTTGGGATAGGTTTCAGCTTCATAGGAGTTAAGATGTAGATTCTAGATTTTGGAGATTTCTAAAAATTCAGACTTAGTTAAATTTTAGGCACGGGAGGTTTCCATAGATGGAGCATTGTGTTTTGCATATGGAATTTTGTATAAGCTATATATGTTCATTACTTGTTTGGTGGAGGTTATATGGTGCATTTAGATGCTTTAATAAGGTTTAGGATATGTTTAGGAAGCATGATTAGGGTTTAGGATTGTCTGGAGGATTAGGACTATTCTAGGTCTCCCTAAACGCTCCTAATTTTTCCTAAACGTCCCTAAACTCTCCTATTCTTTTCTATTCTTTGATGCAAGTTCTCAAAAGTGTTTATGATGTGTTTTATTTCATGTATGATGTATTTGTGATGTGTGGGTTAAGGGTAGAAAACCTAAGAACACTAAGTGAGTGGCTCTCAGTGCGGGGCCAGGGCCCTAAGTGGCTATTACCAGGATAATCGACTAAAGAGTTGTTTTAACAAGTGATAATTTAATTAAAACTTATGGGAATGGGTTCAAACACCAAAAATATTAATGTATTCCTCGCTCATGCCATTAGTGCTAGTAAAGGCTATGGATGGGAGTGGGAGAAGGTGCCTATGCGTAGGTACAATCGAATGGTGCCTGTCTGTACGAAAGACATTCAATTTCGCATGTGCCTACTTGGGGCCCGAGGCCCAGAGAGGCTAGTACTAGGACAACCCAAGGGGTGAGGGCTATGCGATGACACTCACTTATCTTGTTGCTTAGAGTTTCTACCAAGACTTAGAACCTTTGGGAAAATATTTATACTTTGATCTTCTTTTCATTTGCTATTTGGGAAAAGTTACCCAACCCTAGGTATGACCTTACTATCTTGTCTTTGTGGACCTTGGTGTTTATCACCTAGCATGGGGCAGTGAGCCTTTTGGTATCCACGTGGTTGGGTGGTAAATCTTTTTATTGAGGTACCTTTTGCGGATGCAGTGCTTAAGGATTCATGCTTGCATAATGTTCCAGTTTTGAAGAATGAAGACTTGTGTTTATCTTTCATGATATAAAATTATTGTGACCTTTTAGGAGGAGATGAATGTAATTTAATCATTAATGTATTTAAAAATGATGTATTTGGAATGGGTAGACTTAGGAAAAAGGAAAAGGAAAAACATGAACTTTATGTATATGATGTATGTTGGAAAAGAAAGGGATTTTGTAAGATTTCAAGTAAATTAGTATGTTTCTCATTATTGTTGATTAAGGGAAAAGCTAGTAAAACAAATGTAATATTTGCGATGTATCAAATGTTTAGAAGATTCTATTATATGGTATTAATTCTTTAAATATTATATTGTTCATAAAGGATACTTAGGAATATAGATGGGTTTAAATGGAAAATTGAAATGAAAGTACCTTGTATTTCTTTATAATGAATCTACAAATGTTGTGATGTAGTTTGCTTAAATAGTAAATCAAGTTGTTAGTACACTAAATGGACTTAAATAAATTGTGCACTAAATAAGAAGGGAACCTTGGAGGAATCTAAGTTAAACTATGTTTTGTTTATGTAATTCTTTTAAAAATTCAAAAGTTTTCATAAATCATTACTTAGGTTTTCTTTTACAAAGAGAATCTTTGTTCTCTTCCCCGGTTCCCTTGCAAGGCATGACAGTCAGTCTCATCATAAAAGGGGCCTAGAGCACTAAATTTTTATCATCACATGCATGACTACATATAAGAGAAGAGCAAACAATGGTAAATTAGAATGAACATGATATCAAAGCAGAAGAGGCATTACTATCTACATCTACGCTATGTAGTATCAATGGTAACATATAATGTGAGGATAAGTGGATTAGCATCATAATCATGACATGAGATATATACATCTAGAACATAAAAATAAAAAGCAATTAAAACATATGAGCATACACTGAGATCAACACATAAGTATCAAGAGATAACAACCATGAATAAGAATATCCCACAATATATATGTGTGTGTGTGTGTACACACACACACACACACACACACACACACACACACACATATATAGATTAAAAGTCAGTGTCTCGAATACAAAAATAGTGAATCCTTAATGCAGATATGTCAAGAGAAATACATCAAAATGTTAGAGAAAGGGGATACGACAAGAATAGGGGAATTGGGACTGGCTCCCTCCCTTCACCTAATCTCGAGGGGGAGGAGGAGGGACATTTTCCCTAGCTAGCATTGGCACAGGTACAACTCCCTCAGACTAGGAAACAAACTATGAATATGAGGGTGTGCTCACTCCAACTAGCACTATGCCAATATACAACGCATGATAGTAATTTGCACGGGAGGCCTTATATGTGGTCATCTGTTGTAGCTGATACCACACACTCTGGAGCTCACAAATTTGACGATATCTATCTCAATCCACCAACTCCATCTATGTCTCAACAACTTCTCTCTATGTCTTGGCCTCTGCCAAATCTTCTCTAAGTTGTGTTATCACCTCTCTGACACTACCCTATACTCCCTTAGGCCTAGATGCCTTCGTAGGTGGAGCATGCGTTGTTGTCTTCTCCCTAACCCTAGAGTCATCTACTACTGACCTACCTTTCTTGTCTCTCTAAAGGAGCTGTCATTTGTCCACCTTCCTTTGCACTAGTCTCTCTGCCTCATCCTCCTCCATATCCTCCTTCGCCACTACTAATGCCTCCACTACACCCAAAGACCATCTCTCTCCCCTAGGCCTTTGTTGACTAGATACTAGTGTCTGACTAGTGTTGGCCCCTTCAGATCCTTGTGGCCTCCCACCATCTCCCCTAGTAGTGCCTCCCCTCTATGGCTCATTATCGAGCTCATCCTCAATAGGTTGGGGCACTCGCTCCACCTAATCTATAAAGTGAGGAGATGGATGATCAATGAGATTTTCTCTAAAAGTTGGTGTCACCCTTGCATCTATAATGGTTGGGAGGTAATCCCAGTTCACCCCAACTAGGTCTCGTAACTCCTTCACTATGACATCATATACGAGGGTCTTGGCCCCCAATTAGCCTCCTCATCTGCATAGCAAGCGTACATGGAAAACTCAGATGGTTTGTCCTAATGCCATCCAAACTGGTGCCAGACACAACTGATGCAAAATCTCTCCATTATGGGAGCACTCTTGCAAGATAGATGATACATGCCAGAATTCAAAAAGGACAAGTTATATCAAGCTAAAAGTACAGTATCAACAATGCATCAGAAATCACAAAGAACTTACCTGCCAATCAATAGCATATTATTGAACATACATGAATACTCATGTGCAGAGCATGTCCACCTCTCGCAACCTAAACATTGAATACTTTAAGAAACCCCCTCCCTAGAAAAGGTGTAAAATCCTCACGAATCCTACATTATTTTGGGTAGAAAAAATATATATTGTTGGCAAATTTTTTTAATTTGAAAGGAAAAAATATTAATTTAACTGGTGATTTTTTTTTTAATTGTATGAAAATTCTATAAATCTTGGCGAATCTTTCATTGTTGAAGAAAATTACGGCTATAAGTATACATACCTAGCAACCATCATTTCATTGTTATTTTTATATGCATCCTAATTAATTATTAGACTTGAAGGTTAAATTTTCCCCACTTTTATCGCTACAATTTCTCTCCAAATTATTGAATGGGGGTTTTGGGGCAGCACCTCTGAAAGCTCAAAAGACTTTTATTATTTTAGTAAGGTGTCCTAAGTTAATTTTATATCATCTGACATATAGTAAACCTATTTTTTATAACCATTGGATGATCCTAAATCAATGACTTAAATCCTATTTCAAGCCAAACTTTTAAAGGACACCAAGTTTCAAAGAAAGTCTCTGAAATAAAGACATGTGTCCACAATCAAATTTATTGCAGGCCAAACTTTGAAAGGATAAAAAGTTTCATGAAAATTCTCTGGAATAGAGACAGATGTCAAATCTATGTACTTAACCTGTACCCTAACTTAAATTTTGACCACATATTGGTGAATATGACCATCGATTAAGACAAGCTTTGGAAATTGTAAGTGAAAATATTCAATTTACTATGTGGAAAAATTAGATTCTATTGGCGAAGTCATTGTTGAAATACAAATAATTCCATATCACTATTGGCAATTGGCCTATGCATGGGACCCAATTTTTATAAAGAGAGGGCGACATGGCCACCCCAAAATTCCAATTTGTTTTGCCAAATTTTGGGTCCCCGACGAGTGAAATTCACCAATTGGCAAATATTCACCACTAAAGTTATTCCTAAACCTAAATAGGGTTGTCATACTATTGCACTCATATTGTTGAATTGTCACCATGAAAATGAGGTCTTGCCCAAATTGGGATGATGTATATAACATGTATACCAAAAAATATATGGCATAACCGCTCCTCAGGTAGCCTATGTAATAGGGTGTACAAAAGGAATGTTCTCCCATGCCCAAATATGAAAAACTATCACTCTAGTCACCATGCTCCTACCACAACAGTAAACAATCTCATGTAGCTCGTAGTACATATGACAAATTAAGAAGGCTCTGCAACTCAACCTATGTGGCCTCGTCAATATATCATACAGAATGCGGCACCATCAACACTAGAAGCCCTGTTGGCTCTAATCGAGAACCGCCACACAACCTATCAGTCATGCCATAATGCACATCAAAGGGTACTCTTGCCCATACTACCAGATCATGTAGTCCCATGTGATGTGTCACTCTATGATCATGTCATCAGCGAAGATCCTTTGCATAGCTACAATACCCTCTAAAGAATCTTGATCATAATAAACTAGCTCTCCAACAACCGGGAGACGTGAGATACGGTGCACATTCCTCAAGTGTCACTGTGATCTCACATGTTAGTAAATGGAATGTGTTGTGCTTTGAGAGAAAGCACTTTGCCAATGTTGTAAGTAATATGTGGTTCACACGAATATCAGGAAGAGTCAGGAGCTTACCCAGCCCGCATTGATCAAGTACGACTAGGTCATTAGGTGAAAGAAAATAAGCCAATTGCAGAGCCTATGGGTATGCACACCTAAAAATCAGATTAAGAAGATGAATCTGCAACAAAGAACATAAGGGAAAGCATTACTAATCAGTATTCATCAAACACCACACTATTATAAATCATGTAATACCAGGCTATGACACGACAACAGAAGATAGAAAAGTCGCTACAAAGGACAAAACTTGATTTTTAGATTGTACGATGAAAGAGTTGACCCACAAATATCATACGATGAAACCCAACAAAGGAGACGATACGATTTTTCAATACGATAAAGTTCCTCGTACAATACGAGGGTACCTCTTGTACGTTAAAACTGTGAATTGGAGACGATACACTTTTTATAACCAGTTTATCATATGATAAACCTCAAAGAGGCATGTGATATAATTCTTGTATCATATGATAAATCATTAATGAAAACCTAAAACGTGCCTAAAATGTTTTAAAATAATAAAAATTGACAAAATCATGAAGTAGGATTGGATACTTACCGCTGTACCGTATGCCCGAGGTTGGTTGTGGCATCTCTAGAGCTTGAATCAGTGATTTTGGACAAGAATCAGCATCATAATGGCTCTGGAAGGCTCTAGGCTATCAAAATCAACTGTAGCAATGATTTGAAAATGACCCCTTTGGGACCCTTTTATAGATTTTGACCTAATTTTCAAAGTGTTTGGAATCTTGTGAAAATTGCACCCCTGGTTAATTTGACATTTTGAATAAGTTTTTGTGATCAAAATTGAAATATGAGATCATTTACTTACTTAAATTGCAAAGTCAACCCTTCTTGTTCAAACACAATTGACCGCTGACGCTATCACCTCTCGCTCACTTCTGCCTTCATTTCTCAAACCTCTGAGGTCGATCTTATGCAAATTTATAAATCCAAGTGATTTCATGTTGGTCAACCTTGGTCAAACTTTAGTCAAATCTGATCAATAAGACCTCTAAATAGCTCTAAACACATTGATAACCTATTTCAGGCTTTACCTCTGTACCTCATTTTGATTTAAATCCCCAAGGGGCATGATAATATAGTAAATATTATTTATGAAAACCAACCCTAATCAACAAATCAATTAAATCTTCATGGTTTGGGGCATCTCATCTTCATCAAGAATCTGCATCTCTCTCAAAGAGTGATCTCATCACTTCATATCAGATCACTCTAACATGCATCTATTTAATCTCTTGTGACATGTTAGTTTCATCAATATGACCCATATCAATCTGACATCATTCTTGGGGCATATCGGGTTCATCAGGACTCATATCAATCTGGTATTATCTCTCAATCAGGTGATTGGCATTCTTTGAATCCTTGTTGAGATAGTTGCCTCAAAAATTTTGTCAAATATTTAGTCTCATCGCTTCATATCAGGTTGGATACTCTCGTCTCGCTCATCAGTCTTCACTCAATCAAGTTTGGAGCTAATATCTCTTACCGATCTTCACTCAATCAAGTTCGTAGTCAGTTCTCATTATCAGAAGTAGTCTCATCACTTCACATCAGGCTATTCTTTGATTTAGCTACTATATATTCTTTGAATCAACGCACTGCTCACACATCGATTGAAATAGGGGCAAATGTAATCACCTAAAATTTTTCTAGTAGAACCTAAGCCCCCAATCTCGATTAAATTGTGTTCAAACAAATTCTAAAATTCAAAGGCATAATTACTAGACATACTTATGTAAGCAACTTGATTTATCCCCCTTGTATAATCAAATTATTTCTAAGCCTAAGTCATTTCTAAACTTGAAAAATCGTTTAATTTTCAAAACTTACTTTTAATATAAAGTCCTAGCACTTTTATTAAAAGGAGCACTTTGTGCAACTTAATCTTGATTACTTGACAATTAAAAAGGGGATTTGTTGTTTTGTCTTATTCTCTCCACAAGCTTGGCCAATCGAGAATCTTGAATCCTTTCACATGGATTGATCTCTCTCACCACTCATCTCGACCTAACATCTTTTGCCTCTTAATCTCCACCCTCCATTCTTGAGGTGGTTCCTTTAAAAGGAAGTTCTTCCTTGGCTCAAAGGTTCAATCTTGATCATTTAGAGAAATTTTTAATCTTGCATCTTGATCCTTGTTGAAGTTGATTCTGTTTCATTTTAGAGCACTATTGCATACTTGCATTCTTGAGCATTCTTAGCATTCTAGTTTACTTTCTTACATTTTTATCATAGAGTACTTTCTTACATTCTCATTCTAGAATACTAGTTGTTTTGCATCCATGTTAGCTTAATTCTCTCATTTTGTATTATTAATCTTGCACTCTAGTTTCATTTCTAGTTTTACATTGCATTAGAATCTTCCATTTTGGAGAAGTCAAGTCACTAATCTTTCATGTCAATCTAATAAGCACCATAAGAAGGATTAAACTCTCTTCAACTAGGAAGCCATAAGCTGCTTTCAGGAGTTTAATTGGTTCATGTGATATGGTCTCCTATAGCTAAATTCTTAAGTTAATGGTTTATTGAGTGTTGGTTGTCTTCCAATTTGATACCAATATTTAACCACACATCATCATGCAAATAACTCCACATAAGTTAGTAATTATAGAGAACTATATTATGATAAGATGTTATATATTAATTACTCTTTAACCTCTCCCTCTCTTAAATAATTCTAAGATATTTCACTCCATATAATTTGCACTCACTAATCATCACTTATTTTATTTATTTTATAATTAAAAAAATAAACAATAGTTTAAAAAAAATTAAGTTCCAACATAAATTCTCTTACAATGTCTTCCACAACTATTGCAAACTTACCATTTTCCAACAACCCATCACCTAATAAACAAAATCTCTACTCTAAAATTTGTAAAATCTAAATTAATTAATTAAAATAATTATATTTATTATAGATAATAAGCACAACAAAGTTTCTATTTTTAAATGCATGCAAAAGAAAAAAAAATATTCTACATTAAATTTATCAATTAATACATCCATTTATGAAAAAGAAATATACATCAATTATAAAAATAATTTCTTTTGTAATTCAAAATTGTAGATTTTGTATTACAAATTAATTATATAAATATTAGTCAAAAAATATTTGAAAATAGATATAAACAAGAGAAGTGTTGCTCTGGTTCTTGCCAATAGTTTAGTGAACATAGATAATTTATTTATTTTTAAACATTTTTAGTGAACATGAATAATTTATTTATTTTTAAACATTTTTTATCCAAGGCTATGAATTATTGAGGTAACAAATGGGGACCTCAATCTCAACTTAAACACTCAACAATAACACATGGGCAAGGTTTGAACATTGATGGCAAGAACACCACAATTAAACCATTACACTAACGAACAATAGTGGGAGATAATCTTAATTTGTTACGTTAAGTGTAATTAGCTATATTTTTAGCATAGTGTTACTGCTGCAAATGATTTTTATTTTTTAAACATAAACAATATGTAAAGGAGCATATTTATTTGTTGTATTAGATGAAGCAATACAATTCTAATTAACTTTCTCAATGAGAGTTGTTACAAAACATTATAACCCATTACAAATGAAGATTAAATTTTATTTGTGTATATATTAATGTATAGATTTAGTGTAAAATCATTAATGCAATTTTATAAAAGCCAATATTCATTTCCATATTAATTTACACTACTACTTCTACTTCACAATAGAAAATGACTATTGTGACATATATAATAATGCTCATGTCTTTCTAGTCATTGATAGAATTAAAATTTGACTCAATAAATTAAATACATTAGATGTGTAATTTACAATAAAGATAAATGCAAATTTAATTTTCACATTGACTTTCTCAATATGAACCAATAGAAAGGAAGATGCATAACATTTTTACAATTATTTCAAATAAAAAATTAATTACAAATTATAACTTTATTTTCATATTTTTAATTTTATATGCTCACTCATTAAACAAAAAAAAATGAATACAATAAATACGTTGATATTCTGCCACACAAAATTTAATTATACATATCAAATATAAAATTGTCGAGCTTACATAAATATCCACATAAATATGATACATAATTTACCCCTGCTCTTCTCAAAATTAAATATAAAAACTAATAAAATTACATACCTGGGAAAAGGGACCAGTAGTGGCTATAGTTAACTTTGCACGCTTAATTGAGGTAGTAGACTATATAGAATTGTGACTCTTGTATGCAACCTAATTGCTTAAAGCTAAGGTTTCTACTACTGGCCAATAACAATGCACTCTATAGGAGACGTTATACATGAAAGTGTCAAAAAGTGGTCAAAAAAAGAGTTGAGCAATACAAGACCCCATTGCACCAATAAACACTCACTCAAATCACCAGTACTTGTGGACAAATGTCCAACTAGTGATTCACAAATCTCGAGTAGTGGTACACAAATGGGTCAATCATGAATCAAAAAAGCTAAAAAATAATCAACTATTGGTATATAAATGATCCACTACTGATGATTTTATTCCATAAAAATGAGTGAGCGGTTATTGGACCCTGAGGGGTAATTGGACCTTTTCCCCTATACACATCTTAAACCATAAGATTTTTTTTAATCAGTAATAGGTCGTAGTCGAAAATTTTATTAATTTTAAACCTATTTTACAACTCAACTCATTAGGGACACCAGTAGGAAATAGTCGAGTGGAAAAAACCTTTGGTCTTGCCCCAAAAAAATAAAAAGAATTTTATAATATCTTTATCCTAAAAACTTCCCGTTTACATATACTGGGAATTACAGGGGAATTCAAATCCTTGCTTGCATGCTTGTGCAAATAATAGTACAATACAATATTGCTAATGATTCACACTATTTGTTGTGACTTATTCCATTCAATAACATATGAAACATCGCATTAGAACATTTTCTAAATAGCGACCTCCAAGAAATGGATAGATGCAGGCCACCATTCCTTCCATAGATCCTCCTAAGCCTCTTTGAATCTATATTTAACCTGTAGCAACCTGCAATTCAAAAAAGGACGCACTCCAAACAACTTGGCTATCTATTAGTATATTAAGTGTATTGAAATACATCCAATCCATTCATAATAAAAACCTTCATAATCTCATAAAGGGGATTAGCTGATAAAAGAGAACATAAACAATATCTTAGAAAGCCATTAATTTGAGGACCATTAAGACCCCTAAAGATCCCTTAAAGGAAGAAAATGATGAGTCTTACATACAAATGTATATAATTGCCTTGAGCACCAGATTCCCACAATATAAGCTAGATAAACAATGTTGATATACTAGTATTTTTAACCTTACATAATCAAAAGGCATGCTGAGAGTTGTTATCTCGAGTAGTTTCAATTTCCTTGAAAATTAAATTCTAGTTAAAATGAAATCATATCCATCTCTCATTGACGAAGATGAAGATCTTCCTTCGTGATTAGAAATTATACCTGAACTTACTGAGTTGCCACTTGAATGTATGATATCAGACATTAAAACAGATACTATTAAACTAGTTGATCAGAGCTTCATTGACGAGAGGAACAAGAATGATTAAACAAATTTTCTTAACAATCTCTCTGACATTTAGAGCCCAAGTGATCAAGTTGCTAAAATCCTCTTTGCACATAAAAAATACCACCATGACATTAGAAAAAATCCTAGTAATCAAAGTTATTCTTGTTCTATTATATTTTGTTGTTTCGCAGATGAAGAAAAGATGAGTCACAAAGCAGCGAAGTCGTCGCTATTTTGCAGGACTTGTTACAATGGGTTATGAAATAGCAAAATATCGTTGTTTCACAATTGAGCTTTTTCAATGTTGCGAATTGGCAAAATATCACCATTTCGAGGAGGAAAAATATGACTACTTACGAAATGGTGAAAGTTTGTCACTATTTCGCTTGAAGGATAAAAATGAGCCGACAATTTGGCCAAGGATTAATTAAAGGACAGTTACATCATTGGAGGTGACAAAATATACATGCGAATTTGCAACACACGTTGAATGTGAATAAGCTCGAAATTATAAGGTGGTAAAGAATTTTAATAAATACAAATTTGCATTCGAGTGTGATATTTGGAAAAAAACCTCAGTGAAGCACGCTGGTGAGGAAATGTACGAGGATTGAAGCTCGGTGGTTATGTGTTATGTTGTCTTATTGTGTTGTTTATTTGATATATATTTATGTGTTCTTAGAAGGTAATTAGGAGATCATTATGATGTTAGTTATAGTAATGAGAAGACACTATGTAAACGGTTTGAAGCTCTTCGCTTCTCCTTGTTTTATCTAAAGGAGAAACCCAGACTGTAATTAGAGGATCATTATTAGGAGATAAGATGTCTTACAAATATTCTAAAAGCATGTAGATTTTTGCCAGATCACATAAGGCAAAAAGACACCTTGCAAAATGGCAATTTTCACTAGAATGCAGGAGGCGAAATGATGCCTTGCGAAATGGCAATTTTCGCCAAATCATAGAAGGTGAGATGACACCCTGCGAAATGGTGATTTTTTGCTAATTCTTAAGGCATTTATTATAATTTGGGAGTTCCCTTCAATAGCAACCTTTTTTAGTTGTAGTTTTTGGTGAAGTAGACCTTCCACGGGTATTAATTCTACCATATTGTTAGTTTATGATCCTAAAGGTTTGGCCACTTTGGCATAAATATTCTCATTCCAATTATGGATAGCGCATCCTATTCTAGACACCCTCAAGTTACCCCTTGAGGCCCCATTGAAACTCAATTTATACCATCCCTAATCTAGTTTTGTCCACTAATACTGCTCCCTTTTTAACCTCTTATCCTTTGTGTTATGATTGAAGTTTGGAGGTGTGATTAGTCCAAACCAATTCTTTCTCATTTTGCTATCCCATATGATAAATCTGGCCTCTTCTAAATTCTCATTTCTTATTCTTCTATTTATCATTTCTACTATGGATGCTTCTATCTTATTAGTTAGGCTTACTAAATCCATGCATTTTCCTTGAAAGATGCCTCTATTTCTCTCTTTCCATATTTCCCAAATCAATATAGAGGGAGTTGTCTTCCATAGAGCTCTATAGAGGTTGTTAAAGCAAGTGTTTGGCCATCCTTTAAGTATATCCTTCAAATTGTTGGGAAGTGTTGAACTCCATTCTAGTTTCTTACATAGCCATTACCAGCAATGATAAGAGAAGGGGCACTCCACTAACAAATGTTTTGAAGATTCTTCATTGGCTTCAAATAGAACACACTTGGAAGGACCTTCAAATCCATGTTTTTTGAACCAATTTGCTATTAAGATTCTACCTTGCATGGCAGCCCATTGGAACATGCCATCTTTGGGGAGAAAATCTTTGTCCCAACACATGTGAATTGGCAGATCTGTTTTACTCCATTGTTGTTTCTTAATCAAGGTGGCATAACCATCTTTGATGTTGTATTCACCAATTTTTGAACCTATCCAGAATAGTCTATCAGTCCCTTTTTTGGGGGGTAATATCCCTAGAGGCTAATATGTTTTGTAATTCTCATATCTCATTCATAGGTACTGACAGACCTTCAAGGGATTTCCATTTCCACCCAAGAGATGGTTCATTATTTGGGAATTCAATATAATGGTTTCACCAAGAGTCCCCAATGATTCTCCAAATATTCTTTGATGCTAATCAAATTAGGATTATTACTTATAGCAGCATAACCACCCGCATGAATCAGTCCAAAAAAAAAGCTGTGTCCCCTTCTTTAACATCCCAAGTAAGATTCTCATTGATCAAATCCTTACATTCTAAGATGAAATTTCATACCCTAGATCCTCTTGGAGGGTTAATTGTCCTAAAGAAACCTTTTGGGGAATCATTGTATAGATATTTGTTTTAAAGTAACTTAACCCAATTGCAGTTTGATTCTTTATACATTTTCCATACAAGTTTGGCCCCAAGAGCCTTGTTCTACAATTCCATGTTTTTAAGACCTATTCAACCTACCTCTTTGGGTTTTGCATAACTTGTCCCAACTCATTAGAGCCATTTTTTTTATTTTTTGAAGTGCCTTGCCAAAAGAAGGTTTGCATCTTATTTTCAAGATTTCTTTTTATTTCCTGTGATAGAGAGAAACATGAAATTTGATATCTTGGTTATGCTTGTAGGACTATTTTCAACATGGTAGTCTTGCCAGCCAAAGAGAGTCACT
This sequence comes from Chamaecyparis obtusa, assembly GCA_027943335.1. Taxonomy (NCBI): domain Eukaryota; kingdom Viridiplantae; phylum Streptophyta; class Pinopsida; order Cupressales; family Cupressaceae; genus Chamaecyparis; species Chamaecyparis obtusa. The sequence continues at coordinate 3,540,094 of BSBK01003681.1, read as the reverse complement.
TCCCTTTCCAACTTTATATTCTATGATCCATTTTCTTCTCTAGTGGTTTCCAAAACTTGTTCATTCTATTGCCTTTGTCTAAGGGGATTCCTAGATATTTGCTAGGAAAAGATCCCTTTTTAAATCCCATAATATTGCAAATTGCATTCTCATCATGCCTGTCAATGTTGAAAAAGAAAATCTTAGATTTTTTTTATTAACCATTTGACTAGAGGCCTTAGAATATTTGCTTAGGATGTCTGTGTATTTTCTAGCTTCATTTTTAGTTCATTTTCCTGCTAGTATGATGTCATTAGAAAATTGGTGATGAGTGATGTTAGGAGTATCCTCCGTGATTTTGACCCCATTTATAAGGTTTTGATTTTGGGGGTTTGTGATAGACCTACCTAGTGCTTCTACCATAATTATGTATGAGAAGGGGGATATGGGATCCCCTTGTCTAAGACCTCTAGATAAATCAAAATAGCCTTTTAGGGTCCCATTAACCAAAATTGAAATTTTGAGATTATAAATGCAGTTGTATATCAAGTTTATCCATTGCTTGGAGAAACCAAATGCTTCCAAACATTTACATGGAAATCTCCAATTTACCTTATCGTAGGCTTTCTTGATGTCTAGTTTCATTAACATACTAGGTTCCAAATTCTTTTGAATGGAGTGGATAACGTCCTGAATGATTATGACGCCATCAAAAATTGATCTTTCGAGAACAAAACCAGTTTGTTTTCGAAGATTATAAGGGGTAGTAGTAGCTTAATCCTATTAGCTATCACTTTGGTTAAAACTTTATATATCATGTTACATAATGAGATGGGTCTATAATCCTCTGGGCTCTTTGATTTTTCTTTCTTAGGTATCATTGTGATAAAGGAGTTATTGATTTCATTCAAAAAAAATCTTGAATTCCTCATGCTTTATATTGCATCTATTAGTTCTAAGCCAAGAAAGTGTCAACATTTTTGAAAGAAATGAGCAAAAAATCCATCTGGACCAGAAGCTTTGTCCAGATGCATTTGGTTTAATGTTGTTTCTACTTTTGCAAGTGTGATTTTCTAATTCAACATCTTGTTATGTTCATCATTTATGATCTTATGTCTATTTGCTATCAATTCTTCTTGAGATAATAGATTTGAGCCTTCCAAATCATTAAACAGTTTGTACAAATGGTATACTATTTTGGAGGATATTGCTTGAGGATCCTCAACCATATTATCATTGGCATCTTTCAGGCTGGTTATTGTGTTAATCATTCTTCTATACCTTGTACTATTATGGAAGAATTTGGAGTTCCTATTCCCTTTTTCCAACCATAACTCTCTAGACTTTTGCTTCCAACATATCTCTTCTTTTGTTAGTAGTTCCTCACGCTTACTTAACAATTCTTTCTTTCTAAGATATTTACTCTAATCCATTCTGCTTCTAATTACTTCTTGGTTTAAGACTCAATTTCTTCTTCTACAATTTCTTTTTCTTCGAATATGTTTTTGAAATTATCCTTGATTCCATTTAAGGATTTTTTGTTTGATTCTTTTTAGTTTTGTATTGAAGCAATACATCTTTGAGCCCTCAACTTGCTCTTCCTTCCACCATTTTTCTACCAAGCTTAAAAAGCACAAGTCTTATAACCACGTCCTCTCAAACTTAAAATAACACTTTTTTGGTTTCATTTCTTCCTCAATTTCCAATTAAACTAGGAAATGGTCAGACCCTCCATATGATAATATTGAGGCTTTTAGGTTTTTTTTTAAATGTTCCTAAATTACCTTTAAAAAAACATCTATCAAGTTTCCCTACTAAATTGCTAAAACCATATGTGTGGTTATTCCATGTGTATCTTCCATTATTAGTTACAATTTCCATTAAATTGGTGTTTTGAACCCAATCTTTGAAATCTCTTTGGGCCTAAGATTTCATAGAGGAGACACTTTTTTTCTCATATCTATTCAAAATTACATTAAAGTCTCCCCTACTATGCAATCTAAGTTTGGGTTGAGACTTAAATGGGTTCCAATTTTCAGCCAGACCTCTTTCTTTTTCAAAGTTGGTATAGGCCATAAAAATTTATAAGTAGTGCAAGTTGCTTCTTATACTTCTAACCCAACCATCTTCTCAATTCTTATGATTGATCACATTTTCATATGTTACTTTCCTAGGATCCTAGATGGCTGCCAAGCCACCAAAAGCACCTTCTGCAGGCATGTTATAGATTTTTCCTATACCTAATTTCTTACAAATGTTAGTTTTGTCTTCAATGTTTAGTTTAGTCTCTTGTAGCAATATTATTTCTAATTGGAAAGTTGTCAAATAGTGCATTAACATGTGTTTTTTGTTAGGGGCATTGATAAACCTAACATTCCAAGTAATGACCTTCATTTATCTGTAGGAATTTCCTTCCCCTTCCTTGCATAAATTGAGGTTAATTTGACTTGATCTTATGTTGCTCCTACCTTGTTGAGCAGTTCAGTAATGGATTTCCTACCTCTCTTCTTAAGGATTCTGCCACAATCAGGACTATTTTTGTCAGGACAACTAAGGGCTAATCTCAATTTCTCAGGGATTTCAGTGTTTGTTTCTAGGTGTGGGACTTCTTCCTCTATTCCAAATAAAGCTACATTTTATTTTGTTTTCTTCTCATCAAAATCTGTGAAATTTATTGCTAGTCCTTCTACATCCCTTCCCTAACTAACTACTTCCATTAATTTATGCTTCCTAACTCTAGGATAGAGGATGCCTATCATTTCATATATAGATTCTAATTCAGGGGTAGGGGAGCTTCCTCATTCTCTTTAATTTCACCTTCCTCCAATCCATTAGGAGTATCATTCAGGTTGATTCTCTCATCTTGGGGGAAAATTGCTTCTAATGCACTATCATTGATCTCAATTTGGCTCATGACCTCCTCTTGGCAAGAGATAGCCTCTATCATCATCTCATCTAAGATTTTTTTGTATTTTAATAATGTTTTTTTCAGCTCTTCTTTCGATTGAGGAGGAGAACTACAATTTCGCTTCTCAAAATGATTTTCAACAATGAATCCTTAGATCTCTTTATTGAATTGAATATTAATCCCCTCAGCCTTTTTGATAGGCATAGTTTTGTTGGCCCTCTCCTTACTATAAGGTAGACTAACCGATCTAGACACAATATTGCCAGAAATGGTCCCTTGATGGAATTCAAATCCTATGAGATATGTTTCGCTTTCCGTAATTAATTCCAAAGTTTTTGTAAGGTTAATATTTGCATCTAATAACATTTTGACATCAGAAGAAAACACGAGCCTTTCCTCCAACCTGAAAAAACCTCCCAACTCATCTCCTATTCTCATTAGTATTTGGCTATGCATTAACTCTACTAGTAAATTAATAAATTTGACCCATTTCGACACTTTCTTGAATTTGTGTTGGCTATGATCAAATTTAGGCTGTCATTCTATGAATTTGAAGTTATATCCTTGATAAAAAAAAAAAAAACCATGATTTCCATATAATAATTCAGATTTTAAGGTTTCATTTTTTCAGTCAATATATAGAAAATTTTCAAGAAGAATGGAGATACTTACCTGGCGCGCATATGCCTGTTCCCACCAACTAGCAATGCTTTCAATTGGCTGCCCGTTTCCACATCTTTTCACAAAAAGGCCATTCTTTTTACAATAATCTCCCAAACCCTTTATTAAGCCAATATGCTTCCCCTACAAGGAAGCTCACGTAAGGTCATCCTGGAATTTTATCACGCTATCTCACGCCTGAAAATGGATTGCAGGCTAGTTTTTTTGTCAAAAAATGGATTGCAGATTGTCTTATGTCGATGTCCAAAATAGGCAAAGTGCTAAACATTTTCAGACATTTCCTGCCAGCTTCCCATACTCACGTCTTACGTCAACTCTCAATGGCACTCTTCCACATATCGTACACCCATCTAATCTCCAGCAGTACAGGTCTTTGCTCTAGCGATATACCATCTTTGCATTTAAAGAAGAATTTGTACCCAACTTTGTTGCCAGAAATGCAACAAAACACCTTTGTTTCATGTTTCAACAGCTGAAACGGGTTTCTCGTTGCGAACGCCCATTTCTTAGCCGTCACTCCCGTTTCCAACCACCACCCTCGTAGGGTAATTGTTGTAACTCAAAGTTTGAATGAAAATCTATTTTTCAAGCTTTCCCCAACTTCATGGAGTTCACTAATATAGAGTTTACATTAATTTATGGATTGTTTTGGATTTATAATGGTAGTAAACTATGATATTAATTTATTCTTAGATTTTTAAAATTTTTTTAAGAGAGTTTAACTATCATGTTAATTTATTTTTTTAATAATAGTATTTGCTAACATGTTTTATATCAACAAATTTAAAATAAAGAAAATATATTTGAATCTTTTTTGAAATGTTTTTATTTTTTTATAGTTTTTAATTTTATGTTTTATTCTAATTATAATTATAAACTATTTTATCATAGAAATAAATTTAAACAATTTTTAGAAATTAGTTTGAGTTTTAACTTATTATTTTAAATTTTTTATATTTATAATTTATAATTATTAATTTTATAATGAATTATATATATGTATATGAAATGTATGTATATATATATATATATATGTATATATATATATATATATATATATATATATATATATATATATATATATATATATATATATATATATATATATATATATATATATATATATATATGGACACACAAACGTTTCTTCTACACAACTTTTAGATATCACATTTCTTGTCACGTAACATAGGTACACAATGAATCATTTTTTCGTCATGTTTTATTTCATTCTATAATACCTTGTAAGTCCAGAAAGCCGAGATAATACCATAAATGTCTCACTTGTCATGGTGGCAGTGATGAAACCCTAATACCTATGCATAGATTAAAGTGGCAGTTGTAGAGATTGGTTTTCATTTATCTCATTTTAAAATAATAGTTGTGTTAGCAATTCATACATGCAAATTTTCCCAATTTCCACGATGCAATTTGTGTAGAAGTTTGAGGTAAGTCACGTGCATGGAAGACAAAATGAGTGTGGAAGAACCAGACAGAACATAGCAAAAATATTGGCCCTTCGAGTT
>BSBK01003681.1:3420000-3530000 GCA_027943335.1 Chamaecyparis obtusa | reverse complement strand
GGTATGAAGCAACAAATGACAACTTGAATACGAAGGGTCAAATTCAAAGGATATATATCCAGAAATAATATGCAGTGAACTGAGAAGGATCCTTTGATGTCCTTTATGGTAGGGTGACTTATTTAGTATCTGTTTGAGGACTAAGATGACGTTGATGATACTTTATCATCCTTCACCAGCTTCAGCCTAATGTCATCCTCTGTGATAAATTCAATCATCCAGTTCCCATCTGGAGGAGATCAAACATGGGTGAAATACAAAAGGAAATCCAAGTTCCTTCTTATGGATGGGGTTTCTTCTAAATATTGGTCCCAGTCTTCCATCTCTAGAATAGGAAATGTAGAGACATAGCCCTGGTTTACAATTCTTCTTTTATAATCTTTGGGTCTGGGAATGGATAAGCCCATTTGTATGTTGTTAAGCACTTTGTTTAAATCCACTAAATACTTTTTCTTGAAGACTCTTCTACAGAGATTTCCAATAGCTTTTACATCAGGGTCCACCTGTAGAGCTGAGGCTATGAACATAGCCGGAATATTTGAGTTGACCCTATGTCTGTTAGTGTTTCCTAAGAATTCCTCACTTAGGATAACAGATACTGCCCTTACTATAATATTGTATTTCATCAAAAGAATTTTATTGACTCTCTTCAGCGATATTGTCCCTTCAAAGGTTGTTTGAATGTAACTTTTAATTTGATTCTGAAAAAAAAAACTTCTATTTAATCTTATGTTTTGTTTTGTTTTATAGCAATTTGAAAAGTTACCTCTAATAGTTATTTACAAAGATTTACATTATTTAATTTGCTTATTTTTACTTTGTGCATTTTATTTTTTTACATATGCAATTATTTTATTTTCTTTAAAAATAATTCAAGAGTTAATTTTTTCTAAAAGCTTGTTTAATTTTATTTGAGAATTATTTTACCTCATAGCACTACTTAGCTTATTTTTACTTTTACTTTTACTTTTGAAAAACATTATTGAATTTTATGCATTGCTTAGTAAAATATTAATTTTACTTTTGAGAAAAACACTATACATTTAGTTTGAAGCATTGAAGCCATGTCAATAAAGGGAGAAATATGAGACGTTTACAAAAACATAAAAAAAATGTTGGTAATGTAGATCCACTCTCTACAAGAAATAAGGTTTTCACACATTTCATCTAAAAAAAATGTGATGTTGGATTCTCTCACTAGCACTCACTATCTCATGGTCCAAATATTCATAGTGTCAAGCTATGTAAATTTGTTAATACCCTCTTCACCAAACTTGTCTAACTGTCAAAATGAAGACATGAAATATAAGTTGCACCAAGACATGATCTCATTGTCAAAATTGATGCCATGTTTTAGGAGCCCCTGTTAGAATAACTAAGAGGGGGGGTGAATCAGTTATCCAGTGTCCCAAAACAAAATGTATAATTCAAAACAAAATCTTCAATTTCTGCTACTTAGTAAACATAAAATACTTTCTTTGTCTGTGTTTTTACCGATTACCAGTCTTAATACTTATAATTGTTACCGATCAAATCTAACATGTAATATGCAAAGTATGATAACAAAATATCACAATCAACACATAACACAAGAGATTTAACGTAGAAACCCTATAAAGGGAAAAACCACCTGGAACCGGCAGCCCAAAAATGTTCACTCTTCTAAAGTGAGGTCGGTGAAGACCCAACCCTGTTAAAGGTTACAAACACACTGTTAGGTGTGACCTTGTTAGAGGATTTTAAACTAGAAGTTATCGTCCAACTAGCATTCACTATGGGGTTGATAGGATAACAATGTTCATTCTATGAATGATGCATCAAAAGACTTTCAGAGTCTACTCGGTTAAGAGATTTTGACTGTTTACAATGGTTAAATGTGTAACAGTAAATGATCTGCCTTAATACAACTTCAATTGTAGATTACAGACCGATATTTAGCTCATACAAATATTTCTGATCAATATTTCACTTCAAATTCAATACTGTATCAACTTACTGTCCGTCGGTAATATCTCTAGCTCGGTAACTGTTCTGCAGCTCGGTTCTTACTAACCAGTATGATCAGAATTGCATGAAAACTTGTTCACGCGAAATTCCTGTAGCATCTACTTCTTTCGGCATTCTTTTCATAATGAAACCCTAGTCTCTTATATAGACAAATAAATCATTTTCTTTTTGTCCATCAGATTTTGTCGCTTAATCATCTTCATTGATTTTGCCACTTCAAGCTTCCTCGGCAGATGTGTCATAACTCGTTTCAATTTGCTTCATCATATCTTCTTTTAATTTTGTTAGTCGTCGATCTTCATAACAAAACTTTATTTGTTACATCGAAATTATACACTTTCTAGCTCATCAATCTTATTGGCTAAACTAATCATTTAATACATTTTGTTTTTCTCAGTTAACAAAGAAATGCATCGGTGAAGATACACTCGGTTAATACTGTGCTCGGTATACACTACACTCCATCGGTGTATACTGCAAAATGCTTCATTTACCGACAACACTGCTTTGTGTCTTTCAGCTCTATTCTTCATTATAGATGAATACAACATAATAAAGTCAATATCATATGATCATAGTCTCATCAACAAGTTACTCAGTGTATTCATTTTCCTTATCTAACATGTGCATCTTTTCTCATGTAGATTTCTCTATTCTTCATCTCTTTCTCCTTTCTTCAGATGTATCGATATAGTAACTTGAAAGATAAGTACTGTCAAACTAGTTGACATCAATGACAATATAAGACTGATTTAATCATATTGCATATCTAATCAACAACTTCTTAGTGATCTTCAATCACAGGTTCTTCAATCAGATTTCAAATCAGTTGTAGTCCAACAATCTCTCCCTTTGGCATTGATGGCAACTCAAGTAATATGAAATATACCATACACATACCAAACTTATATTCTACAACTCTGTAAACAAATGCTCATACAAGCTCTCCCTAGCTTAATATGTTTAATCACTATGTTACTGAACATTTGTACTTCTGTTCTGTGTAACTGATTTGTCAATACTCTGTTTCTGATTCACTCTTCCTTAGATAGTTCTCGTCGGTGTCGATGCATGCTCCTTCTCCTTTTCATATTGTTTATCTCTCCCTTTGATAGCAATGCCAAAGAAACAAATAAACAAACAGTTATGTCTTCCTCTGTATCTCTGTATACTGATATCCCAATCGGTTTCAGTTCTTCAAACTTAATCACAACCTTGAACTTGATTCAAAGTGTGAACTATGCTGCATCAACATGTATGATCTTTTGACAAAGATAGGCTGATGCAACATCCAGATCACCTTAGTGACCGATAGACAGGGGACAGACCCCAAGTCTAGTCCTCAAATATTCAAAAGTGTCCTTCGGTAGAGGCTTTGTAAAAATATCGGCAAGTTGTTCTTTAGATGTGACAAATTCCAATTTCACTTGCTTCTCTTGCACTTGTTCTCTTAAGTAATGATACTTAATAGATATATGCTTTGTCTTAGAGTGTATCACAGGATTCTTTGAAATGTTTATGGCACTAGTGTTGTCACAATATATAATCACCAGGTCAGTGATTACCTCATTCATCCCTTCCAACACTTGCTTGATGTAGGCAATGTTTGAATAGTTAGTAGCAGCAACAACATACTCTGCTTCAGCTGTAGACTAAAAAATACAAGCCTTCTTTTTACTTGTCCAGGTTACAAGTCTTTCACCAAAGAAAAATGCTCCTTTGGTGGTGCTTTTTCTGTCATCCACATTTCCAGCCCAATCAGCATCGGTGTATACCTTCGGTTCAAACTTTCCTTCTTTAGGATACCATAATCCATAATTCTCTATTTTCTTCAGGTATCTAAGGATTCTTTTAGTAGCACTCATGTGTGATTCTCTAGGATTAGCAGAGAATCTAGCAACAATTCCCACAACATGTGCTATATCTGGTCTACTGTGAACTACATACATTAATTTACCAATCATGGATCAGTAAAGTGTCTGATTTACCTCTGTAGTTTCATCCTCCTTTGTCAATTTGCATCCAGTAGCCATTGGTGTTCCCACAGGTTTAGCATCTTCCATGCCAAATGTTTTTAGTACCTTTATGTATTTAGATTGTGTAATAAATATGCCATCATTTTGCTGAATCACTTGTAGTCCAAGAAAGAATTTAATCTCTCCGAACATAGACATTTCAAACTCTTTTTGCATTTCATCAGCAAATGATTTACACACATGATCTGAACCTCCAAAAATAATGTCATCTACAAATATTTCAACAATGATAATAGTGTCATCAGTGTTACCTTTCATATACAAATTGTTGTTGTCACTTGTTCTAATAAATCCAATACTTAACAAGTAAGTATGCAGTCTTTCATACCAAGCTCTTGGTGCTTGCTTCAAACCATACAAAGCTTTGTGTAATCTATATACCATGTCTTTGTTGTCTAGATCAACAAATCCTTCAGGTTGTTCTATGTAGACCTCTTCTTCAAGTATACCATTTAGAAAATCTGACTTCACATCCATTTGATAGCCTTTGAATTTCTTATGTGCAGCATATGCGAGCAGCATTCTAACTCCTTCCAATCTAGCAACATGTACAAATGTTTCACCATAGTCAATGCCTTCTTCCTGTGCATATCCCTTGCATACCAATCTTGCTTTGTTTCTTGTGACTTCACTTTTTTCATTCAGTTTGTTCCTGAATATCCACTTAGTACCGATAACATTCTTGTCTTTTGGTCGGGGTACTATGGACCAAGTTTTGTTCTTCTCTATTTTCTCTATTTCTTCCTTCATTGCATTAACCCATTCTTCATTATTTGATGCAATTTTCACATTTTTTGGTTCAAATTCACAAACTAGACATGTACCTTGTCTTGTTTTACTCCTAGTTTGCATTCCAGCATGTCTGTCTCCAATAATTTGTGTCTCAGGATGATGTCTTTTGACAAAACTAGCCAAGACTTGGTTTCTTCTTTCTTGTTCATCCTGTTCAGGTTCATTTCTTTGCTCGGTAGCTCCACCTTGTTCGTCGATTTGTGTTGCCTGTTGTTCTGCATTATTTTCCTGTTGACCAGTTGACACAGTCTGTTGCATCAGTAAATACTCTGGATGTTCAATGTAAGTGAATTTACCAGTCTTCCAGTTCCTTTGTACTTTCCTGTGTGTTCTTGTCATCAAACTCATCAACACGAACATTAGTACTTTCAACTATCTTATTTGTGACCTTATTCAGACATTTATATGCTTTACTTGTAGAGGAATATCCCAAGAATATCCCTTCATCTCCTTGTGAATCAAATTTGCCTTTTCTTTCATCTTTCAAAATAAAGCATTTACTTCCAAAAATCTTGAAATAACTTACAGTAGGTTTGTGTCCAAACCACAACTCATAAGGTGTCTGATTGGTATCCTTCTTCAGTTGTACTTGGTTAAGAACATATACAGTTGTACTGATAGCTTCCCTCCAATATTTCTATGCAACATTCTTATGTATCATCAATGTTCTAGCACAATCAATTATTGACCTGTTCCTTCTTTCAACAATGCCATTTTGCTGAGGTGTCCTCGGTGCAGAGACCTGTCTTTTAATCCCATGCTCATTATAGAAGTTAGTAAATTCATCAGAGATAAACTCACCTCCTCTATCAAATCTTAAACATTTTATTTCCTTTCCAGTCTCTTTCTCTACCTTAGCTTTATACCATTTAAACATCTTAAAAGCTTCAGATTTCTCCTTTAAGAACATAACAATCATCAGTCTAGTATAATCATCAACAAAAAGAATAAAGTATTTGTCACCATAATAACTCTTAGTTTTCATAGGACCACATAGGTCAGTATGAACCAACTCAAGTATCTTCTTTGTTGAGTAGTCTTTGCTTTTAAAACTAGACTTAGTCATCTTACCTTTCTGACATTCATGGCACATGGCATGATCAAGTTTTGACAAGTTAGGCAATCCTCTAACTCTTTTCTTTTTAATAATCTTGATTATGTTGTCAAAGTTCACATGGCATAACTGTTTGTGCCACAACCAAGCATCTTCATCCTTTATTAACAAACAAGAAGACTGATCCATATCAAGATATAATAGATTACCTTTGGATTGTGTACCAGTACCGACAAGTCTTCCTTCTTCATCATAAATCTTCACCCTTTTGCTTTCAAAAGCTAGTCGGTGGCCTGAATTGTTCAGCTGAGCCACACTTAACAAGTTATAGTTCAGTCCATCTACCCAGTATGCATTTTCACATTTTATTCTGTTATTGATCACAAGTGAACCTTTGCCTCTTACCATACAAGGTGCATCATTTCCCATTCTCACAGATCCACCATTATATTCTATAAGCTGATCAAATTTCTCTACATCATCGGTCATATGATGTGTACAGCCACCGTCTATGATCCATGTATCATTTTTGCTTACTTTGGAGATCAGTGTTGTTTCTTCATGTTTCTCTTCTTCTTCTGAATCATCTTTCATAGCAAAAAATACAACTTCTATGTCATCATCAGAATCAGATTCAATTTCTACATCTTCGGCTATGTAACATACATTTTTGCCTTTGTCATCTCGGTTGTCTTTGTTGTTGTGTCAGTAGCCTCTGTTAACTTTTCTTCCATAGCTTTCTTCATATCGGTTTTTGGATCTATCATCATCTTTCTTCTGTGGACATCTAGCAGCAATGTGACCAACTTCTTTACAATTAAAACATGCCAAAGGTAGCTTGCCTTTATATCTTCCTTTTCCTTTGGGCAGTCTTCTAGCCATAAGAGCTTCAAGCTAATCAAGTTCATCATCGGTATTACCATCACTATCATTATCCTTATTATTTCTACTAGATTTACCAATCTTCAGAGAAGACATGAAAGCAGATTCAACAGGGGGAATAACACTGTTATCAAAATTATTCAATTCAAAGGTTGTGAGTTTACCAATCAATGTGTCAAGAGTAAGGTTGGATGTAGCTCTTGTTTCATGAATTGTAGAGATCTTGATTGCATAAACAGGCAGCAAAGTTCTGAGAATCTTGCTTATCACTGTCTCATCATCTATGACTCCATCTGATGCTCTAATAGCATGTACTACCTCTTTTAGTCTGTTTGAGTACTGCACAATGTTCTCACCTTCTTTCATCCTCATATCATCGAATCTGCCTCTCAGGCTTTCAGCTCAGGCTCTTTTGACATTCACATCTCCACTGTATATCAAATTTAACTTGTCCCATATGTCTTTGGCAGTAGTGCATCCTTTAATGTCTTCAAATTCAGCATCGGTACAGGAAGCAACAAGTTCCATCATAGTTACATTGTGTTCATGTCTGTCTCTCAGTTGATCAAGTGTCAGGGGACCAGTGGGCGGTGCAATATAGCCATTCAACATCAGATTTAGTGCAGAATTCCCAATTCCAGATATGTGCAGCTTCATCCAACTTTGCCATACTATAAAGTTCTCTTTATTGAGTTTCAGTACTTCCCTCTTATACATCTTGAGACCTTTGTGCTTAAGTCCTTAAAACTCTGTTCTAAACAACCACAACTCTAATACCAATTGTTAGAATAACTGAGAGGGGGGGTGAATCAGTTATCTAGTGTCCCAAAACAAAATGTATAATTCAAAACAAAATCTTCAATTTCTACTACTCAGTAAACATAAAATACTTTCTCTGTCTATGTTTTTTACCGATTACCAGTCTTAATACTTATAACTATTACCGATCAAATCTAACATGTAATATGCAAAGTATGATAACAAAATATCACAATCAACACATAACACAAGAGATTTAACGTGGAAACCCTGTAAAGGGAAAAACCACTTGGGACTGGCAACTCAAAAATGTTCACTCTTCTGAAGTGAGGTCGGTGAAGACCCAACCCTGTTAAAGGTTACAAACACACTATCAGGTGTGACCTTGTTAGAGGATTTTAAACTAGAAGTTATCGTCCAACCAGCATTCACTATGGGGTTGACAGGATAACAATGTTCATTCTATGAATGATACATCAAAAGACTTTTAGAGTCTACTCAGTTAAGAGATTTTGACTATTTACAATGGTTAAATGTGTAACAGTAAATGATCTGCCTTAATACAACTTCAATTGCATATTACAGACCAATATTTAGCTCATACAAATCTTTCTGATCAATATTTTACTTCAGATTCAATACTGTATCAACTTACTGTCCGTCGGTAATATCTCTTTGTAGCTCAGTAACTGTTCTGCAACTCGGTTCTTACTAACCAGTATGATTAGAATTGCATGAAAACTTGTTCAAGCGAAATTCCTGTAGCATCTACTTCTTGCGGCATTCTTTTCATAATGAAACCCTAGTCTCTTATATAGACAAATAAATCATTTTCTTTCTATCCATCAGATTTTGCCGCTTAATCATCTTCATTGATTTTGCCGCTTCAAGCTTCCTCGGCTGATGTGTCAATAACTCGTTTCAATCTACTTCATCAGATCTTTTAATTTTGTTAGCCGTCGATCTTCATAACAAAACTTTATCTGTTACCTCGAAATTATAAACTTTCCAACTCATCAATCTTATTTGCTAAAATGATCATTTAACACATTATGTTTTGCTTGGTTAACAAAGAAATGCGTCAGTGAACATACGCTTGATTAATACTATGCTCGGTATACACTACACTCCGTCGGTGTATACTGCAAAATGCTTCATTTACCGACAACACTGCTTTGTGTCTTTCAGCTCTATTCTTCATTATAGATGAATACAACATAATAAAGTCAATATCATATGATCATAGTCTCATCAACAAGTTACTTAGTGTATTCCTTTTCCTCATCTGACATGTGCATCTTTTCTCATGTAGATTTCTCTATTCTTCATCTCTTTCTCCTTTCTTCAGATGCATCGGTATAGTAACTTGCAAGATAAGTACTGTCAAACTAGTTGACATCAATGACAATATAAGACTGATTTAATCATATTGCATATCTAATCAACAATTTCTCAGTGATCTTCAATCACAGGTTCTTCAATCAAATTCCAAATCAGTTGTAGTCCAACAGCCCCTTCTTAGAGTACTTAAATCATCATTTTCATCCTATTCTGATATAGAACCTATTAGGTATGTGGTATATGCACTTTGATATTCTTGCTCAAAAAATATGTATTGTTGCGGGTTTTGTCTAATACATGTACCTTTATCTATTTTTTGTATTTATTTTCCAAGTTTCATCTTTTTTTGTGTATTTACAATTTAGATACATCCAATATCTTGGTATTATGATTATGGTTAACTCAAGGAAGTTAGACTAATGATAAGAAAATTGTATAATTGTTGATGTTGTGAACTAAAATATTTAGGTCCATGAAGTTTTCTTTTAGATTGAAAGCACAATGCTAGATATGATATATATGTTATTGCAACTTGGAAATGATGTTGTTTATGGATGTTACCACTCAAACTCTATATGAGGATTGAAGTCTTTGTACCTTGGATTTACATTTTACATGCCTGGCATCTAGCAATGATGGTCATGGTTGGTATACTAAAGTTGAACTGATGATAATAAAATTTTATTAGTGATAGTGAGAACTATTATTTTTACATTCACAAATTTTACTCTCAAATTAAAACCATGATGTTCGGTGTAATTTGTAATTATTCCTTTCAAATGATTATGTTTGTCTATGTTACCTTTTGGACAATATATGGGTGCTTAAATCTTTGCCCACTACTTTATAAGTATCATTAGCATTGGGGTTCTATAGTTAGTCATGAATGATCTGAATATTCTTGTTTTTAATGTGTTAAGTCTTTTATTTCAATTAGAATTAGTACCATCTAAGTGCCTAATGAAGTTGCAAAATCTAGCACTGAGATATGGATTGAATATATGAATTTATGACTAAATGAATATCAATCTTGCATTATTACCATTTTCTTTGGGCTTTCAAGTTTCTTTTCTTAGATAAAGTCAAATTATACTAGGGGTAAAGACAAGACAATTAGCAGTAACCACTTTGATGGTTTCATGTTTTACATAAATTATCTCTATTTACATCCCTTCACCATGGAATACACTTTACTAAATATGATTGCCTCTATTGGATCATTTCATCCATTAACTTTCCTATTTATAAAAAAAATTAACCCAAGGAAGTTGAAATGCTCAATTTAACAATGTATAAATGGCTAGCATAGAATGTCATGACTAGATATAGCTATGGTAAAAAAGCAACATCTAGTAATGGCATCTGTATCATTACATGGATATAACTTATTAAGTCTTAACAATAGATATTCAATTATTTTTTCAAAATAGTTTTGATTTTTTTTTTCAACTTGGCACAATGTTTTTGGCAAATATGCCTTAATTTGAAGATAAATGCAACCATAAAATTGGGTGGTTCAAAGAACATATTTGCATTTTTGAAGAATGTTACCACCACCTTGCTTCACACAACCAATGAATCTAAGAAGATTGCATTTGTGGCACATATCAACAGTTACCTTGAAGATGATTTGGTGATGAAAAGATACCTTCCAATTGATTCTCAGACAAATGACCTTTTTGAGATTGTCAAAGATGACATTCTTTTGTGGTATGAATAGTCAACTCACATATTCAAAACTTTGTATTTTATTTCAATCAACAATTATAAGAGGGGGAATGAATTTTCTTAGCTATTAGTCCTATGTAGAGATCCTGGTTTTATTTTTCCTCATTAGTATATGTTTGTCATTATTTAAGAATGATGCAAATGACTCTTTCATATTTTTGTGGGTATGATGCAGTAAATTGATAAATGTAGCTATTATAAATCCACAATTGATATAGGTAAAATTTAAAAACAATGCCTCACCTTTACAACATTCTCCGGAGTCAAATCCTTGCAAGGCCTCTGTATAGAGCCCCTTCTCTTTGGATCGCTATTGCAAAATGAAAAAGAATACATACAACATTATTAGAAAGAAAGAAAAAGCTCGCCTACAATTGATCTCGCAGTAAGTTCGGGATGCTAAGTTACTTGCACACCCACTTTTTTAGTATTGCAGTTAAAATTTTTCCCTTCACTCATTTCAACCAATTTTTGGTTGCTTACCAATTACACCCTTTTCGCTTCTATAGGTTCACAACTACCTGATCAAGAAGAGGAAACAAAGAATATTTATAGTTACAACAACATTTTTAAAATGTGCTCCAATGGATTTCAATGCTACTACAATACGACAATATTGTAACTTTATTTCATCCAAAGTGAAATTTTCTATGTACAAGACTTCCTTGTACAATGATACTTGTTTGTAGAACCTCACTTAATTGCACTTCCTTTCAATATGTAAACTTTCAATTATGCTTTCACATTAAAGACTTATCAGCTTATCCTCGCACCTTCTTTCTGTGCAAGTGCTAGTGTATATGTTTTTAGTGATAACTACATTGGATTCCTCTCTGCAATATGTGGGTTTAGGGTTTGTATTTGTTTTTTTGCCTCATTTTGCCAAAATCGTGCCAGGGGCTTGACATTCCTACTGCCTTGCTTCACTTGGTGTTTGTAGACATTACGGGGTTTGCTTCGCCCGATAGTTCCATGATTTTTGGAAATAAAGTTATGATGATTAAAAAATGTCTCCCCATGATCTTATTTATAGGGGTAGGTTTTAAAAAACCCTTCACATTTCCTGGAGCGGTAGATATCGGTTGTGGGCAAAGAAGAGTGGACGAGCCGGCAAACTAGGCCGAAGATGATCCAGTAGAAGAGGGGAAGGCTTCCTTCGGTTTGCTCCAAAAGTGAATTCTAGAGTCCAAGATGTAATTGGCACAACCCAGATTTGTGAAACTTCGTTGTTTTTATTTTGTTTGTCACCATTCCTACCCTCCCTGGCCAGAGCATTCACAGCCCTCCTTGCCTTTCTGCTCCTCACAGCCTGCCATCCAAACTCCATTTAGACATGTGGAAGGGGAGCCGTACCCCATAGAAGACATCAGTTTGCCGTGACATTTTTGCATTTAGCAGAGCAAAGCATAGTAGTTAAGTTGCCACAATTTTTATCTTAAACAATAAGATTTAGTAACACTAATTATCTAATTTTTCAGACAAATTATGTCCAATTAAAACTACTTAACCATCCACATCTCAGCCAATAAGATTTCATAACTATCCACTTTTTTAAACATAAATGATGTACAATTAAAATTACGGAACATTCTGATCCATAAATTTTGGCCATTCTTCCCAATCAAAGATAAAACCAATAAATTACACAACTATCCACATAAAATTCCGTAACCATTGATATCTTTGATACATAAATCATGTGCCATAAGGTTATGTAAATATCTACATTTCTAATGCACAAACTTCTTTTCTCAGTCAAAGTATAAAACCCCCCAGATCACGTCTGTTCAATGAATTGTCATTGATTACGTCTGCTACATGTATTTTGTCATTGATTACGTCAAAGTCAAATATAATAATAAAAAATACAGAATCGCATTTTTCCATTGCTCTTGAAACCGATGTCCACCTTCGTATAGCAAACGATTATATATCTAGTTCTACATCTATAATTGTACACACATAGTGCCTTCAAAAACAAGTTATTCAATCTGAGCTAACAATTCAGTACTGGTTTCAATTTGTTTTTATTAGGACCAAAAATTTATCTGTTGGTTTGGAATATGGGATTTCTTTTCTGGGCTGTAACTGTGCTTTCGGCTGGTTTAGCAATTATTCTACTGGAAGTTGCAAAGGCGATATGGGTGAAACCACTGCATTTCAAAAAATTCTTTGAAGCTCAAGGGATTCAAGGCCCTTCTTACAAGTTTATCTATGGGAATGCTCCTGATATTGTTAAAATGGCCAATCAGGAGAAATCTTATACAAAGTCGCTGTCAGGACACAACATAGTTCCTCGAGTTCTTCCAGCTTTTCACGAATGGAGCAAAACCTATGGTACATGTCTATCTTCTCCATCTGAAAACTTTTAAATGAGCTCAAAAGATTAGTTCAATATTTCTCAATGAATTTTATATCTATGGATTTAGTCACTGTCACTACTCATCATTAAATAATGCAATCCTATAGCATGGATATTGCACTATGCTGAGTAGTAGTTAGAAGGGGAGGAGGATCATGCCACCCAATTAATGAAGTACATGTATTTATATATGATGCAGGGCATGAGTATGTTTATTGGTTTGGGAATAAACCCAGGCTTTATGTTCCTGATCCTCAGCTTGTGAGAGAGATACTATCTAACAAGTTTGGGAACTACAAAAGACTTCACCTTAATCCTAAGCCACTCAAAGATCAGGGACTTGTAGAGTTAGAGGGTGAAAAATGGGCACAGCATAGAAGAATCATTAATCCTTCTTTTCATATGGATGCCTTGAAGGTAAAATCTTGAAATTTCACAATTCTGAGAGCTTGCATAGATACTTCATCGTAGATCTTGTTCACACTAGAGTTACTTCTAGCAGTGTATTTGGTATTTTCACAACACTACAACATGCTTTAAGGATTATTTTCCCTTACGCCATAGAATCTATGTAATATTATCTTCAATTACACCAGTGTTCCACATTTATGCTTGTTTGACTCTTACAGAATGACGCAGTTTTCTATTTACTAATGACCCATAATTTTTATAATATATTTTATTATTTTCTATGTCAGGGCATGATTCCTCAAATTGCACAGTGTGGGACCAATATGATTGAAGAATGGAAGAAATTGGTATCTTCAGGTGCCAATGAAGTTAATGTTTTGAAAGAGTTTTCTCGTCTTACATCAGATGTTATTTCACGGACGGCATTTGGAAGCAGTTATGCAGAAGGAAAATACATGTTCCATTTACTGTCCCAGCGACTGATGCTCATGTTTGAAAGATCTCGAAGTTTTAATATTCCGGGTTCCAGGTTACTAATTTTAGCCTTACAAGTCATTTGTTGTTAGGACTAGCCTAGACATGTTTTATTGGGATGCTTAAACATGTGAGCATCTTCTTTTGCATTTTTCCAGCATGCATAGTTTCTGAAATAAGTTTCACATTTGCTATCTTAAAGTTATGTCTCTAAAAATTGTTACTCTTTACATAAAGTGTTTCAATTACTTTCTCTTTTAAGAATTCACTCTTATTTTGTAAAACTAAAGCACATAAGGAATTGATAGCAATCAGATAGAAGAACCACATATGAGATTGAAGATTTCTGGAACAAATTAGAGGATTTTCATTAATGTAAAATTTAAACTCATACAAGGAAAACAGACAATAGAGTTTTTTTTTCACATCACAAAACTTATTCTCGTTTTGATTCATTTCAATAATTTATCAATTTATAAACTGACACAAGCTGTTGAGTAGCTACAATGCACTTACAAATAATCAGCGTTAGTGCCTCCAGGCTAGAACTTCAACTGAACACCTTCCACATCCAGTAATAAGAGCTCCGAGTAATAAACATCCTGTAGATATTGCAATAATCACCCTAGTTATTACAGATTTTTTGTTTTGTTTTGTTTCTGTTTGCATAAGTATTTTTTCCAATCATAGCAACAGCCATAAAGAAGAACCTGCAATGCTGTTAGTGACACACACAAAGTTCCTATTATTGACAAACCCTGTGTTAGAATGAACTGTAGTAGCAATTCCTACAACAGCATGCTCCATAAAAGCATCTCATGAATCAGAAATATACCAGCCCCCATTCGATTATCTATGCATCCAATGGATACAATGATTAGTCTTTCTTTGAGTTAGCAAAATACATGGTACAATCAGTAAGCACAATCTATTATGTGATGATCATAAATAACTAAAAGGAGTACCTGATGGTGTACAAGCTTGAGTTAGCACAACTCTGCAATGGGGCTGCCTGGGTTTTACTTTCTGATGTAAGGGAACAAGCAATCCCAATCATGTGCACAAGGAACACTATCCACTCCAACCAAGCAGACTTAAGCAGACTTAGCTAGTCTTCGATAAGAACAATTACAATGCAAAGTTCCAAGACAAGGGGCAGAGTGGTAAAGAATTTGAGTTTCTTTGAGATAGTGTGGCCACCCTCACACTTGGGCATATAGTCAGTGTGCAAGCTGGCAGCTAAAAAGAGGACTGCAATTGCATCCCATACTACACCATAGTTCCGTCCTTATTCCTAAATCACTACCAGGTGATGTGCAGAAAGCCTCTCAGATTGATTGCCTCCACCATTAAAAAAGGGGAATGGTAAGCATACCCACACGATACCATTGGCAGAAAATAAGATTACCACAAAACCATCGAACCAGTTGAGCCAGCCTATCCAAACATCTATTGCCTCTATGCCATTGGTGAAGAGTTGGTCCATCCTGGTTTGAGGTAGCACCTAGCGTTTACCACTTATATGGCAGTAGTGAAAGCCAACAGACCCCTTCATACCATGGGTGGCCCCTAGCATCCAACACCTTCATGGTACTGGTGATAACTGGCTGAACCCTTAATACAACTATTATCTCTTGGCATCTATTACCTACATGGTACTAGTATAAACCAGATAAACCCTCCTAAATCATACTGAAGATACAATGAATAGCTCTTGGCATCCATCACCTACACAATACTGGTGACTGTCAACTAAACCACTATTGTATTATATCTGGTTTGAGCTCGTAGTCATTTACTAGCTAGCTACCTTAACGAAGTTTCAGATTTTCCCCCACCTAGAGCTCATGACTACATCCCAAAACTTCCATGTGAGGGATGCAACAAAATAAGTGACACCTAATAATCATTTAGGCTAATTGGACCAGGGGTAATTAATAATAAGTTCTGGCTGTTATTCTTAGGATGAAGTATTTGAACAACATCTCACACAATCCTACAACCATGAATTTTAATAGCTGCCCTCCTATCGAACTGCCACCCAATATCCAAGCCCGCCTATCACTCTTATAGGAAGTATCTACCCTCTGAATTCATAAATTAGTCCTCCAAGTGGGTTACATATAAATCCTTAACTCCTCATAAGCCCAATTTACTAGAGATCAATTGGAGAAATTTCCAACCTCATTCGTAGTAGGAATAATCCCCAAATAATTTGAAGGAAGGCTATCCAAGATCACAGTTACCAAATTTACTTTGATTTCAACACTTTTGGAAAGCATGTACACGAAACCAACCCTTATAAGTGATGGCATCCTATTTTATGGGGATATTATGTGAATGTAATCAAACTGCTTCTGGATTTGATGCAAAAAATAGCACACAATTGAATCCAGGAGCAATTTGATTTCATTTGCATGGATTGTGGAAACTTAATGTCTGTAATATTATGTGAGTTTATTTCCATGTTCTAGCAGGATTTCACGATCTGGTCCTCATTTTATTATTCAGCCAGTTCTTAATTCTCAGCACTACATATTGCATTTCCATCCCATAATCAAGATTAGGGCTCTATTCCTAAAAGAATTCTAAATTGACTTATGACAGAGTAGAGAGATATTTGAGTAATTTAGTCACCAAGGCCTATTTACAACTTAGTAAAAAATGAACCAACTTATATAATGCTAGACAAAAAGAGGCAATTTTACAATATCAAACACTTCACCCTATTTTTTTTAAAGAGGGGTAAACGCTTTGACCTGGAGCTATAAACCAGTGAGGCCACAAATGGGGGACCTCATCCCCAATGGGATTTGAACTTTGATGGCAAGAACAACAACACAACAACTTAACCGTTACAACATGCCACTATTGGCATCAAACACCTAACCTCAGTTATTCCCCTCTTTTTTAAATGTTGGGCAACATCTGGGAAGGTTGCAACTTCAGGTTAAAAACATCCTTAGATTTCAAGAGACTAGGTTTCGTGAAACATTTTGTTGAACAGTACATGTGCCTAAACTAATTTTTCCATTTGCATCCCACCTATCTTACCTTTGTACATTTTTTTCTTCCTTACTGCATTTTAACAACTTTTGCATATACCTGATTATGGCAAGTTTAAAGTTTATAGCTTTATTAATGAGTTATGTTGTGAAGAATTGTTAGTTTTACAGAGATCTTTGAAAAGTCCTTTTGCTATAAAGTTAACTTCATATTTTTGTGCTTAATTTTCTAGTAGTGCATGCAAATATCTTTGGCTTACTCTACTTGTTAACAAGTGTTCTATTTTATTCCATGTACAAAAGACATGAAATTTGTTTTAAATAAAGTAATAATATTGCTAGTGTTGCATATATTAGAACCGGAAGAGTATATCTTGTTGGCGCATCATGGTTATGTCAATGAACTATGAATAAGAGGCCGATTTCCTGTTTTCAACAACCTTCTAAGTTCTTTTCAAGCTGAAAGTGTAGCGAAATTCTGCAAAAACTAAAAAAGGGTTTATTAAACAATTGTAACACCAAGATAACCCAGGAATCCCTTGCTCAAATTGAAAATAGTTAGCAGCCAGCTGAAACCTTTCCTTTTGACTTGGTTTTCATAAAGCAAGTAGATTGCATTTTCCTTGTTTGTATGTGTTTATCTTGGGTATTAATATATTAGTCTAGGTACAAGGTTTGTATTGTAAGAATATGTTCTAAATTCTCTTTTAATTTCATTATAATATCAGCCATATGATAGACATACATAATATGTAGTTACTGTTTCCCAATCCCTGACATGTATAAGCAAACTGAGTCTATTTATCAGAAAATAATTTTAATTTTGCATCACATATATGGAAATGGCTTGTATGATGCCAAGCTCAAAAGTATTATAAATTGATTACATCGGTGGCAAATTTTAGGGAAAGTTTATAAAAACACACAATAAATGGTTCCTTTAGAGGTGTAATATGGATTCAAAAATTCATAAAAAGGTAAGAGGCATGAAAGCAAATTGATCCTATTATAACCACACATTGACCATATGTTCCATACCCAGTAAGGATGTGTAGCTACTTGTAGCTTAATAGAAAAACGACAAGGGCAGGTACCCATGCGGCTGCTTAGCTTTTTTTGGCTAAAAGCCACTGCTTAATTTTGTAAGGAGCAATTTGTGGAGCTGGTGGCCCCATGGATATATTTAATTTTTCTACTTATTTTTAGACTGTAATCTTAAATTTTATTTTTATATGAAGAAATTAATAGGTAGAATTTAGAGAAAAGATTGAAGGCAAATATAAAGGAGGGAAAGAAATTTGTGGAGCCACATCATTTTTTGCAATATGCAGTTGCTGCTTATTTTCAGCGCCCTCCCCCCCTTTTCCAAAGCTTATTTTCAATTCCTAGGTAATAGCTTTCCAATTTATCCTTTTCCCATAAATAAAAATTTGCATAGGGACACTCCATCTGGTTAAATTTAAGCAAAAAATGCTGTAAAGCAGCCGTATGGGGACATGGGATAATTTGTTGCCATTAATAGAAAATAAATGGCACCCCAAAACCGCCGAGTTATAAATTTGCTTGTGTGAAGCTTGCAAATTGCAGTACTCTACTCTTGCTCACCTCTAACCCGTGGATCATAGTTGCAACTCTAATATATTGTCTCCATTTTGTCTCAACCCAGTAAAGTTCTTCCCAAAATCCCCCTTTTATCAAGGTCGTGTGAAGGCAAAAGTTCCCTACCACATGCCATTTCACTACCCTTGCCAATGTGAACCATTGGTTGGAAATGGGGAACACCATGCCCCATCAATGGCATGATAGACTCCTCTCCTAGTTCCATAACCTTGATGAATGGTTGGTCTCCTTCTCTAGAATAAGTGTTTAGTCTCTTAATTTTTCCCAATTTTCCATAATCTAGTTTGGTAAACTCCTTGGACTTTTCCTCTTTCTTTTTATTCTTTTTTTTGTCATTTGTTATGTATAGACATTATTATATTGTTGGAAATGGGGAACATCATGCCCCATCAATGGCATGATAGACTCCTCTCCTAGTTCCATAACCTTGTTGAACGGTTGGTCTCCTTCTCTAGGATAAGTGTTTAGTCTCTTAATTTTTCCCAATTTTCCATAATCTAGTTGGTAAACTCCCTGGACTTTTCCTCTTTTTTTTTATTCTTTTTTTTTTTCATTTGTTATGTATAGACATGTATTATTATATTGTCATTATCTACCTTAGTAGCATGGTAGCTCAAAGAATTCAAGCCCTAGCATATAGTAATCGATACTCATCCAATAGGGTCCAATGGATCAATTAGCCTTCTAAATGTGATTTTCTACAGAATGTCGAGGTGGCGGAAAAGAATAATCAGCAATCACTTAAAATCATAGTGACTGATTGGGAGTCATTGTCATGACATGAATATTAGCAAGATACTACAACCAACTAATTCTTTTAATGGCAACTCAACCTTTAAGGACATAGAAATTGGGTTGGTTGACATTGGAATCACTCACATGACAAAGTTGCTAAGTTCGCATTGTTTCCACCCATGTACTTGCAAGACCTTTCAAATTTATCACACATTCCACCGTGAGAAGTATCAATATCTAGTTAGTCCAAAAAGAGGTAGCACACATTTAATTAGACATATCATCAACAAAAAATGAGGCAATTAGGTTATACCAAATTTAATTTAGTCAACAAGAGCGACAATTCATCCTAAGACAAAAATTATTACATATATTAGAACCATAACAATTACTATTGAATGCGATTTGGAACGAGCTCTATAGGTTTCGAGTAGGAAAATACCACTATGGATAATGACCGCCACATTGGTCTTCCCTTGCTTTGACTAGGGGCTTCGTCTACAAAAAGTTGAGCTTTATTGAAACTTGGGATGCAATTCCCTAATTGAATCTTTTTAAATCTTCTTTTCTAAAGGGGTAAGGGGATTTTAAGGAAGGAATCTCCTTCAAGTTTGAGGACAAAACCATTGATTGAATTGTTTTCAAAATGAAAATGAAAGGACCTATGTATCAAAAAAAAATGAAAATGTGCTAGTTGAGAAATTCTTTGGGAGACACCCTAAAATCAATTTAGTTCATAAATATACGTGCTAAAAATGGTGGGCCAAAGGAAATGTTGAGGTGAGTTCCCTTCCCAAAAGACTTTTCTTGTTTTCATTCTCTTTAAAGGAAGATTGCATTGAGGTCCTTGTAAGTAGCCCTTGGTTCTTCAAGAAATCCAACCTCACTTTGCAAATGGAAGTTTGGTTTTGACTCAAATGTTGACCTTTCTTCCTACTAGTACTTCCTCTAGATTACTAGGATGAGGAGATCATTGTAGGTATTGCCAAACTTTAAGGCAATTATTGACTCTTTAAAATGTCAATAAAAATAGAAGCAAAATGGTTTTTGCACTATCCTATGTGAAGGTTGAAGTCAACAAAATCCTTTCTAATTCCATAGTGTTATTGGACATTGGTCACAAAACATTTTCTACGATAACTTAGCCCCTTTTGTCAAAATTGTTCAAAAATAGGACATGTGACCAACATTTGTCCTAGTTTAAGTAAGAGAGAAGTAAGGAAACAATTGGAAAAATGACGGGAAAATAAGGTGAGCAAAAAGATAGCATTTGGGTAACCTCTATCCTACCTAATGTGGATGTCTTTCTTTATAGGGTGAACAATCTAGATGGACGAGAAATTACCCCTTTAACATCATTGCTAGCCACTGCGATGCAGATTCTAGGGAAGAAGTTATGCTGGCCCCTCCTGTTGGAGATCTCCTTTCTAATTCTCCAGGGATTCCTTCAACCTTTGCAGGTGGAGACTTTCCCCTTTAGAGAGGACAAAAATTGAAGACTCCCCTCCCCCCTTCTCCAAAAGAGGAGCAAAGCAACAATCAATATTCAGTCCTTTGTGGCTTCACCCTCAAACTCTTAGTTGGGGAGATGTAAAGGGGTGTAGAACTCTAGAGAACTCAAAAATGTTGAAGTGGACTCTAAAACTAGAAACAAGAGTGACAGAAATAGAAAAAGAGGTAGCCAATGGGAAACAAAAGATCCTAGGGTTGTCATGCTTTAGAAAAGGGAAAAAATGAAAATCACATCTTGGAAGATAAGATAAATCAACAACCCTTACCAAGAAGAATATTCTAAAGAATTGTATGAACGACCTCGAATTGGGTATTTTGTTGTTGCATGAAAAGAAAATGTCTTTGAATTCTTTTTTCTCTCTTAGCATGAGAATCTAGTTGTATTTAGATTTTCATGTTGTTGATGCAAAAGGTGCCTCAAGGGGAATTATCACTCAATGGAATACTTTGATGGTGGAATATACTTTGACTTTTAAGCATAAGTTTTTTCTCAATATTCTTTTTAAGCATAAATATTTGGAGATACTTGGATGTTGACTAATGTTTATGGTTCCAACACTTGAGATCATTGAAAGATTTTGTGGCAAGAATTAATCCTAGGAAAAAAAATCACTTGAACCATAAATGGATGGTTGCGAGAGGTTATAATGGCCTTCTCTATCCTACTGAAAAAATTGGGGGATTCGTGGACTATATCGATAACATGATTGATATAGAGAACATTTTTACTAAACAAGACCTAATTGACATAGAGCTAGGTGGTTCTTTGTTCACTTAGTCCAACAAAAAAATGGAAATAACCATATTTAGGTCAAACTGTGTAGATCTCTTATCTCCTCCAAATGGTCTATGTAGATTTGCGACCCACTTAATAATCAATTCTAGCCATAACTCTCTTTAGATGTATTGGGATATGAATATTAGGAAAGGAACCCATCCTTTCAAATTTAAAATAATGTAAAACTGTCACCCAAACCTTAATAATTTCATAAAATATTGGTGGAACCATTAGGTAATAAGGACAACTCTATTTAGACTAATCAACAAACTTAAGATGTAAGAGGAAAAGAAAACACTAGAATAAGCACTCCTTTGGTAACATATTTGAGCAAAAGAAAACTACCAAATTTAAGTTGTGAGAAATTTAAAAGGAAATTGATGTTAATAGATCTCTAGAAGATCTATGTTGAAAAGAGAAGGAAATTCTCTACAACCTTCATAATATCATTTGGAAGTAGAAATCCACAATACAGTGGCATGAAACTACTAATAGGAACACAAGATTCTTCCATCACTTGGTCTTGAAGCATAGGAAAAACAAGTATTACAGTTAAGACAGACCAGAGCAATAAGCAATATTAAATATAATGCAAAATAAAAAAGGCAAAATATAACAATTCACAATAACAAACAAATTTAACATGGTTCAACCAATGTGGGCTACATCCAAAGGGAAACAACCCTCCACTTTCTTTTTACTATCCAATGAAGAGCAAATTACAATCTAATAATTTTTCACATTACACGACCATTTATTTATCAAGTCCTTTTTGGTGGTTTACAAAGGTCAGTTTTCATACCAAAATAATAGTTGACCCCTTTATTATAATGGGCAATTTTTGCTTCGGGGCACTATCGTCAGTAGCCCCCATTGGGGTCATTAACCCCAAATCCTTGTCATGGGCTCTACCCACGGGCCTTCCTAGGGGGATGTGAAGACCCTGACTAGCTCCTTCTGATTTCTTTCTTTTAACTTGTAATATTTGCAAATTTTAATTTTCAAATGCTTTGTAAAACACAGCTTTCAATGATAATTTCCCATCATATTATAAATATCGAAGATAAGGATAAATTGAATTTCTTCAAAGAACTTATAAATCTTATTTGC
Source organism: Chamaecyparis obtusa (assembly GCA_027943335.1). Taxonomy (NCBI): domain Eukaryota; kingdom Viridiplantae; phylum Streptophyta; class Pinopsida; order Cupressales; family Cupressaceae; genus Chamaecyparis; species Chamaecyparis obtusa. The sequence continues at coordinate 3,507,394 of BSBK01003681.1, read as the reverse complement.
ATAACAAATAACACAGCAATAGTTTATTCATTCAAAATTTGGCACCTGGTATTCAATGTTTGATTTCAATCTGCAATTAACTCCAAGAAGACTTAATGCAACAGCTCAAAATTGAGATAGCCACCACTATGATGAGCCAAATCTGCTATGTTGGGCACATGCCTTACTGAATATCAACCCCAGGCCCTTGAAATGTATGAAACGGCTCCAAAAGGAGGCCATATTAGCTGATGAAGAGGTAACACAGCCTCTACCTTCACGTCCACCCTACCCGAGCCTTCACACAGCACTAGCGTGATGACAATGAAACTTCACGCCAAATCTGAATCACATCTTTGAACATAGCTTGAGGTAATTCGGTTTCTCTTGTCAATTTGGAAGTCCTCAGCAAATTCGAATTCCATAATCAATTGATGAATCACACCAAATTCCCAATAACCTTCAGAACCTCAGCATGAAACAATTCAAATTCCTTGAGAGCAAATCGATTTTGCCTGTAGATGAAAAAAACTTCACACACATCCAATAGACTTTAACAATGGACTTTGATCTCAAAATACAGAATTATTTGCTTACAGATTAACAGCTACAAAATTCACCATTAACATGTAATGGCTCAAATCACAAGAAGAGGAATCAATCCTCGAAACCCTAGCCAGGTTTGTCTTTCTCACGAACTTCAATAAAATAATGATTCAATAATGGATGAGTAGAGTGCTTTTTCGAGTAGAATATATAGGCTTTTTTGAAAAAGCACTTTACTTTATTTTTCACTTAAATGGCTTTTAATACAACCCCATTTTATAACATAAAGTCATAAGTTATTAAATTGAATTAAAATAATTTAATTTAATAACAACAATTAAAATATAAAGCCACTGAACTGTTTGACTGAGATCAATGAACTTTTGACAAAGCCCAGGTCCAAACTGCCCAACCAAGAATAGGCACTGTTAAAAATAGACTTACTAAAAATAGTAAATTCGTCCTAGAGACCCTCAAAACCCACTGTCAGCTCACGAGGGTCGCATTGATGAACTGACCATGCTCAGCTGCAGAGACCTGCTAAAATGCGGACATTACAGGGATAGCCCCCAAGTCCCACAGGATGGGTTGTGTCCCCTTACGCTCCCCTATTAATTGAATTGGGGGGAAAACATGGCTAACAAAGTCAACAAAATTTAAGCCCAACAGCATGATTGGTCGCCACATAACAAAAATCTCCCACTTGGAGACTAATAAATGCAAGATGAATGGTACTTTGACTATCACTATACAAACCCCAAACCCCTGTCATGGGCTATACACACAAGCCTTCCTAGGGGATAGCCCCCAAGTCCCACAAGATGGGCTATGTCCCCTTACGCTCCCTTGTTAATTGAATTGGGGGGAAAACCTAGCTGACAAAGTCAGCAAAATTTAAGCCCAACGGCATGATCGGTTGCCACATAACAAAAATCGCCCACTTGGAGACTGATAAATGCAAGATGAAGGGTACTTTGACTATCACTATACAACCCCCTATGCTCTTGTTTCTTTCCCAATTCCTCCATAAACCTTTGTGACCAACTCATCTCCTTACTAGCCTCTTTGGCAACAACATACTCTACTTTTGTTGTTGAAAACGCAACAACCTTTTGTAATCGTGAAATCCATCTAATTGTAGAAAAAGAATAGTAACACTAACATATTCCTATGGTGCTTCACTATCAATATCTCCCACTAGAACTAAATCAACATATTCCTGTAGAGTAGAGTTGGAACATCCAAAACACAATGCCTGAGTAATAGCACCTCTCTAATACTTGAGAATCCACTTTACTACAATCCAATGCTCTTTTCCAAGGTTGATATATCTACTCACAACTCCCAATACATGTGCAATGTTTGGCCTTGTACATACCATGGCATAAATCAAGCTTCTGATTGCTGAAGAGTATGAAATCTTGGACATGTAATCCATATCCTCTTGTGTCTTGGGCACACATCTCCTTATTTAATTTAAAGTAGCTAGACAAAACTGTACTATCCAGTTTTGCATCTTGCATGCGAAATATTTTAAACACCTTTTTAGGTACTCACTTTGAGACAATGTTAATGTGTGGTTTTCCCTCTCTTGTTTTTCTCATACCAAAGATTTGTTTTGTTGCACCCAAATTCATCATAACAAATGACTTTGCTAATTTTTGCTTAAGCTCATTGATATGTTGCATTTAGATCAGACAACTAACATGTCATCAACATTTAATAACAAGATAATATAGCTGCCATTATCTAATCTCTTAAGATAGACACAATGATCAGAATGACATCTATTGTAACCTTGTCAGCTATAAAACTATCAAAATTCAAATACCATTGTTAGGGTGCATGTTTCAGGCTATATAAACTCTTCTTTATCCTACACACTAAGTCCTCCTTACCTTTGACCTCTCTAATACTTGAGAATCCACTTTACTACAATCCAATGCTCTTTGCCAAAGTTGTTGATATATCTACTCACAACTCCCAATACATGTGCAATATTTGGCCTTGTACATACCATGGCATAAATCAAGCTACCGATTGTTGAAGAGTATGGAATCTTGGACATGTAATTCATATCCTCTTGTGTCTTGGGCACACATCTCCTTATTTAATTTAAAGTAGCTAGACAAAACTGTACTATCCAGTTTTGCATCTTGCATGCGAAATATTTTAAACACCTTTCTATGTACTCACTTTGAGACAATGTTAATGTGTGGTTTTCCCTCTCTTGTTATTCTCATACCAAAGATTTGTTTTGTTGCACCCAAATTCATCATAACAAATTACTTTGCTAATTTTTTCTTAAGCTCATTGATATGTTGCATTTAGATCCGACAACTAACATGTCATTAACATTTAATAACAAGATAATATAGCTGCCATTATCTAATCTCTTAGGATAGACACAATGATCAGAATGACATCTATTGTAACCTTGTCAGCTATAAAACTATCAAAATTCAAATACCATTGTCAGGGTGCATGTTTCAGGCTATATAAACTCTTCTTTAACCTACACACTAAGTCCTCCTTACCTTTGACCTCATATCCATGTGGTTGTTGCATACAAATCTTTTCATCCAAATGTCCATGGTGAAAATTTGGTTTTACATCTATATGTTCAAGATGCAAGTCCTTTGTAGCTACAAAATTTAGAGTAATTCAGATTGAAGTCATTTTAACAACATGACAAAATATGTCATCAAAATCTATACCTTTCTTCAATGCAAAACCTTTTTCCACAAGTCTAACCTTATATCTTATTTTTCCTACATTTTGTTCCTTTAGCTTGTAAACCCATTTGTTTGGCAATGCTCATTTGCCTCCAATTAATTAAACTAAGTCCCGAGTCTGGTTTTGTATTTCTTTTTAGTTTCCACCTGCACTGCTTCTTCATAACTTCCTACTTCACCAACATCGGTCAATAAATAATACAACGAAGGAGAATATTATTCAGCAGATCTATTTATTCTAATAGATCTTCATGCTGGAGTTTGAAGTACTTGTTGTTCTGGTTGTTGAACATTTTGATTTTCTAGCACCTGTAGAACTAGATTTTCTAGGATTTCATCAAGCACTATATATTTTATGTTTTCCTTTTCCTATTTATTTCCCTACAACGGATCTTTGTACATGAATATGACATCTCTACTAATGATTTTCTGATTCTCATAATCTCATAAATAATAACCAAAATCATTAACTCCATATCCAATAAAAGCACACTTCTTGGATTTTGCCTCAAGCTTTGTTCTATTTTTTATGTCAATACAAACAAATGCTTCACAACCAAAAGGTAATAAAAAAAGGGTAGTTTACATTTTTACCCATCCATGCCTCCTCTAGTGACGCAGAAAGTAAACCCCCTCTTGCTTTTAAACCACACATTCACACATAGGTAATTCACCGCCCTCCAATGTCGATATCAAAGACAAAGATTACAATAAACTACACGATTAAGTTAATTTCACTTCACAATCAAATTATATATGTGTAACAAATCAATTACAAAACTTTGTCTCTCATTGGCCTCTCAAATTTGAGAAACTCTACCATGCTCTGTTCAACCCCTACAACCCACGATGCGAGCTAAATCTTCCACATTTCCCCTCTTCAATTTGGCAAATGCCACTCATAATGCCCTAATTTGAAAACACTGCTCACCCCCCCTTTCTCCCCGTCAACTCTCCTCCCTCTTATCTTGCGTTTTACAAACAATCCCCTTCATTCCATATCACTTTCGCTGCCTTTCTGTGTTCCACATTTGCTCAATCTAGGATGTCAATTCAATATTTTTCCCACCTTGTCACTTCACCTCCATAAAACAAAGACTTGTGTTATAATGTTGATGGCAGGTGAATAGTTTTCAAAATAGGCAAAGGACAACATTTTGTAAGCACGCAAAAATTTCATTTAAGATGCATATGTATTTGTCCATGTTGGAGGCTTGTCTAACAGCTCATTATTCTTATGAGAGCAACGCAACTACACCCTTTTGTACACTTTCCTTACTCTATTTTAACATAGCCAAAAGAGTAGAGGCAAAACTTGTTCATCACAACCAATAGAACGCCTAAACCAAAATCAATCCAAACAAAATCAAAACCAAAACTGAAACAAACTAGCTGAGAAATAATTCGGGTGGCGTTGATAGCTTGTTCATTCGGGTGCTCCTACACCAGACACGTCGCGTAGGTGAAATGTTCCTTGAGTTGGTAAACTCAGGAACATTCGGGAATGCATGGGATGGTAATCCCATGTTTGTTTTTAATCCACTTCTGTTCCTTATCTACAAAAGCTCTTCCCTTTCCATTTTTTTGTCCCACCTTCACGCACATGCTACCTCCATTGGTGCAGTTTTGTGATTCCAAATGACTTCCTGTCCTAGGTCCACAATTATGACCACCACTTACTTTTGGACTACAATTCTTCGTTCCTTTACTGTACTGCAGCAATAAATCAGACTCCAATCCGCCCTTTCCTTTTGAAATCTGCCTCTTGAATAGTTGTAAATCACGGTGCTTGGTCCATTCCTCCTCTATTCGCTGTTTTTCTGCACTACAACAAACAATAGAGTTGGATTCTTTCACCGGCTTCTCCTTCTCCTTTAGGGAGTTCAACACATACCTTTGTCCATCTTTTCGGATGGTGTATACATTCTTCCTACTGTCATAGATGGCCTTCTTGTCATATTGCCATGGCCTTCCCAACAACACGTGACATGCACTCATAGGCATGACATCACACAACACTTTATCTTTAAAAGAGCCAATCTGGAACTAAACAAGCATTGCTCATTTGCAGTCATCACGTGTTCCTTTTGTAACCAAGAAGCTTTATACGGACAAGGATGCTCACTCTTCGCCAAACCTAGCTTGTCTATTATCTCCTCAAAAACTAGGTTATCCATACTACTGCTATCCACAATAATCTTACAACATTTACCTCCAGCCTTGCACACAGTATGAAAGAGACTCCTTCGTTTGGATGGTTCTTCCTCAACTGCCTTGGGATTCACCAACACTCTCCTCATCATTGAGAGATTCGCCTTCTTCGGGGTCTTCACCTTTCGCAGATACATCACTCTCCTCATACTCTTGTACCAAGTGGTTTCTTGTTGCACTCTTCTTGCTACCTTCCTAAATTTGGGAACACTTAGACGCACGATGGCCAACATCTCCACACTGGAAGCACTTGCTGAGAAACCCTCTACTGTTGCCACTACGTCCTCTTGCTGGAACCTTTGTCTCTTTTATGCCTTGGCCCACTTCTCTACTCCAATTGGGTTTGAGTTCTTCTTCAACTTGCTTTCCTTTATTGCTGATTTCTTGTCCTTTCTCAATTGCAAACTTTCCTTGGCTCTTGGAATTGCTTACTTGCCTTCTCATTAACTTTTCCTCCGCAATTAACGCATACTGGTATGCTTCTTCTATCGAGGTGATCCCTATCATGCTCATCTCATCTTGAATATCAAACCGCAAACCATTCACATCTCGGGCTACTTTTTCTCTATCAATTTTATGTCTCCTTGACAAGATGGCCAACTTGTAGATCTCCTCTGCGTAATCCTTTACACTCATGTCCTTTTGTTTCAGATTTTGTAACTTTTTGAAAAGTTTCATTTCATAGTATCCAGGAATTAATTTGTACTTCAACCTTGCCACTATCTGGTTCCATCTCGTTATTTAGAGGTCCCCATTCACAACCCATTCTCTTTGTAATCCTTTCCACCAAAGCGCAGCATGCCCTTTCAATTTTGTTTGGGCTATCTTTACCTTTTGTGGGTCTCTAATTTCCTCCATTTCAAAATACTCCTCCAACTCTCCTATCCAATCTATCAGCTCTTCTGAATTTGATGTTTCAGAAAAGTTTGGCACATCCACCTCGTTACTCTTTGCGATTCTCAAAATAACCCTCAGAAATCTTTCCTCCCTAGCATCCACAAGATGTTCTTCTCTTTCTTGTAATTCCACTTCACTTTCTTCTTTACTCACAAGGTTTCTTGGGTTTTCAGTAGCCAATCTCATCTCTTCTTGTATATCATCTCTGATATCGTTTCTAATTGATTCTCAAAATCTCTCCAACACTTCCTCAATTCTAGGCATTCCTCTTTGAGGTGGCATCTTTGTTTCCCTTCCAATCAATGGTTTCAAACTTCTTATCAAGCTTCTTTACAACTGCCTTACCCGCAAGTCCTAATGGATCCTCTCCACTCTTAGGGTCTTATGCCTCTAATACCATTTGACGCATAAGCTAAACCCCCTCTTGCTTTTAAACCACACATTCACACACAGGTAATTTACTACCCTCCAACGCCAATATCAAAAACAAAGATTACAATAAACTACACAATTAAGTCAATTTCACTTCACAATCAAATTATATATTTGTAACAAATCAATTACAAAACTTTGCCTCTCATTGGCCTCTCAAATTTGAGAAACTTTGCCCTTCGCATTAGTGCTTTGTTCAACCCCTACAACCCACGATGCCAGCTAAATCTTCCGTAGGTCCCCTCTTCAATTTGGCAGATGCCACTCTTAATGCCCCGATTTGAAAACACTGCTCACCCCCACCTTTCTTCCTGCTGACTCTCCTCCCTCTTATCTTGCGTTTTACAAACAGTCCCCTTCATTCTGTATCACTTTCGTTGTCTTTCAGTGTTCCACATTTGCTCAATCTGGGATGTCAATTTGATATATTTCTCCTCTTTTCACTTCACCTCCATAAAAGAAAGACTTGTGTTACAATGTTGATGGCAGTTGAACATTTTTCAAAATAGGTAAAGGACAGCATTTTGTAAGCACGCAAAAAATTCATTTAAGATGCATACATATTTGTCCATGTTGGAGGCTTGTCTAACAGCTCATTATTCTTATGAGAACAACGTAACTACACACTTTTGTACACTCTTGTTACTTTGTTTTAACGCATCCAAAAGAGCAGAGGTAAAACTTGCTCATCACAACCAATAGAAAGCTTAAACCAAAACTGAAACAAACTAGCTGAAAAATAATTTGGGCGGTGCTGATAGCTTGTTCACCCAGGTGCTCCTGCACCATCTAGAAAACCGTCATCTAAGAAACTTGAAGGTCCTCTATTTCCCAAGTAAAAAGCAGTATCTACAATATCTGCCCAAAATTGTAGTGGAAATCTTACATGCAATCTCATACTTCTTGCACACTCCATGATTGTTCTATTCATCCTTTCAGAAGCACCATTTTCTTGTGGTTCTAATATCACACCCCTATTCTGATTTTTTTAAAATTCAAATACCCAGAAGTTATTTGGTCTTTAACATGCTATCCTTTTGTCAAAGTTTGTAAGGTTTGGTCATTATAATTGCAGATTTAAGAGATGCCAAGATTGTAGCAGTAACAAGTTCAAGATACATTCATTACCATGCATTCAATGAGTCAAGGAATTTGCAAATGGAAATTAACTAATTTTCTGAAAACAAATCAGATTACATTGTGATTTGCATTTAATTATATTTTCAAAAACATACCAAGACATGAATTTCTTTTCTGACTTCAAACTAAATATAGATAATCAGCAAAGGCAATGGCACTTGAGCAACCTAAAATCACATCCAAGGACCAGGGAACTCCATGCTTGGACCAAGAGAGCAGAGATAATATTCCAGAACCACCACGCAAGACTAGGGTATACACCTTCCGGCAACCAAAATCAAGGAGCAGTAGATATTTAAGTGTTCGCACAATAAAATAATGTTAAATCTGCTTATGAAGTATGCCCAAATACCAAGGTTTTGGTCGTCTTCTCAGGCTGGCGGGAACATGCTCTAATACCACTTGTAATGTCCCCAAATTATAAATACCCAAATTTTGCCCTAGGTCACAAATTTTAATTGAAACAAAGTAGGGTTAGAAATACTTTCACTTTAAACAAGTTAGGAATCATTTATATTCACAATTCATAAAATAGATCTCTTTAATTAGAAATAAGCATGTCTTAGAAGTATAGATCTACTCACAAGATTGCTTAAATTAATTTAAGCTCAACCATAGAAAAGATTGGGTGACTCGATAGGGTGCCCTAGAGATCCTCTACCCTAGGCCCAAGAGCGAATATACCATCCCTCTTGGCCTCATGTGGTCCATGACATCCATATGAGGTGGAGTACCTAGTGAAGTGTCCTATAACCGTTCCCCTCAATCTTGCCACTTCTATCTAACAGTTAACTTCCCATAAGTGAACATTCCTAATGCATTCACTTACATGATAGAGATCATGAGGAGCATTTACAATAGGGTGCACTCGAAGGCCATCCTTTTGAAGCTTAAAGGTGGCACCCATTGTACCCTTTTGGCCCCATGGGACTCCTTGGTCTTATACCATGAGGTGGCATGCCTAGAAGATGACCCGTCACTGTTCCCCTGCTTGCAATTCCTCATTTCCCCTACCACGGCTGACCTTAAGAATCAATCAGTACATATAAAGAATTTAATATTATGCATATATTCTGCATATTCAATAATCAGTTATCAGCAGCATGTCCTAATCAGGTATAGATAATATTTATTATGCTATGCTAAGCAGTCATAACAACAATGCATCATCAGTCAGTCTTGTGCAGATATAAATAGTACTTATCATGCCATGTATAAGGAACTCATATCAAAGACCACGGTTTATGTTCAAATCTGCTGTGTATTATTAATTAGTAACACCAAATCTGCTTACTTCCCTCAGGATTCCATTTGTAAACTGACTCTATAATGCTGTCTCTAATTAGTGATTATCTTGTGTATGATATGATCTAATTCTGATCCAACCAACAGTTGATATGATGGCCAATCTGAAGTCCTGTTTCCCCATCTCTGATATGTATCTTTATGCCGTCTTATGTACCGTCGCCATCTCTGATAGAATCTATTTGCACCTGCAATTCTTGTCTCTTGTAAATGGTGTATTAAATCTGCCCATGTCTGTAATGTATATAAACTGATCTGAACTACTTGGTTGATAGAAGTAATTGCTGTTTCACATTTCTGATATTATGAGAATGCAATCTACACTTGAAGGCACCGTTTCTGATATAGTTTCTTTTAAATCATGCTACCTGACTTTATAAGTGTTCTACTCCATCTTGAGCTTTAATCTGAATTTGATATTAGAATAAAAAGTTCTATGTCCCGCCTTTGCACAATACCTCATTTTAAATATATATTTACAATATCTCATAGAGTCGCATCTCTTCATGTTCGCACTGCTTTTAATTTATGGATCGGCTACTTTTATTTACCTTAATCTTTTCTTTGTATAAGATTGCCGCCCTAGCTGCCTTTATTTAATAAATATTTTGTTGATTTTGCTAATGCTTCATTGTGAGTCGGCCTCGTTATGTTATTGGATTATTACCCTATATATATTAGCAATAAATTGTTGTTCTTCCAACAAATTGCTGCCTTGTCTGATGTTTGTCTAAGCCTGGTTGACTTCATAGAAAATGCTGAAGTCTTAAGATAAGACAATTTTCTTGCTCTATTGCCATCATAATATCGAAAGCATTTTGTGCGGTTGTTTATGGCGGGACATAACACTATCACTTGCATGGTAGTGCTGAAAATTGGATAAGCCCCATCATACAATGGGTAGCTCCTAACATCCATCACCTTCTTGCTACTAGTGACCACTGGATATATAATGATTAACTCCTGGCATCTATCACTTGCATCATATCATGGATGGCTAAACCATGCTTGCTAGTGATAGCTAGCTAAACCACGCTTGCATCATATCATGGATGGCTCTAGGCATCTTTCACCTTCGTGTTATTGGTAAAGTTGGTTAATCCTTAAGATATGGTAAATAGCACCTAAAACCATCACTAGCATGGTACTAGTGACAACCAGCTATCTACACTTATCTCAAACTCAATTTTGCCATGTGGAAGTCTCTTATAGCCACATACACACAATCCAAATATCACAAGGATTCACAGATACTAATCAAGTTGACCTAGTTATATCCCACATAAATCATAAGTCTATACATACGTATAGGTCTAGTGGTTGAATCACCAACACATAAATAACACATTGAACCCACATGCATTGGCCTCTATCCAAACACATGTACATATAAAAATACCAACTCTTAAAGTAATAAAGTCCATTCATCCATTCAATTGCTACTTAGCACAAAATAAACTTTATAGTAATATTAAACAATATCCCTCTTTTGAGTACATTACATTTTTGTATACTACCAAACATAAATCTTAGCATTCCATTTTAAACCTAACAATCATAAAGATAAGACACCATCCGTATTTGATACACCTGCTTCTAGTTTCTCACAATTGAGAAAAAATGTCATTCGGAACTATGTTCTAAACTTGACACAAATCTAGGTATATAGCATAATAGATAGATCATTCGTATCTATTAAAAGTTGCTTAGACCATTGCGTCATAATGGTTAAATTCAGCATCGTTACTAAATACAAATTTAGTAGGTTCCATTAGTTCATTCGTTAATTGCGAACTAGTGACTTTATGTTGGATATAACTCAATGAATGTGATGTGATCTGTTGGTAACCACACAGGGACTTACGCTATTCATTCATGGACATCAACTTTCTAATGCGAATGATGTGGCAATGTGAGCTCTTCAACTACTTCTAACAAAACAAAGTGCAAAAAGGTTTGGGTTTAGGAATCTAAGTTGTTTCTACCACTAACTTATTGATTGCAAGTAACAATGCATGGTTAGGTTGAACTCATTGCAAAGCACTTAACTTCAATTGGGAATGTTCATTTGGGTTGCGCCAAGATTGGGTATTTGAGTGAATGTTAGCAATTTGAAAATCATCCACGCACCCTTAGAAGATTGCACCTTCTCTTGCGTAGGTAAGTTGGCAAAGCAAGGATTGGTTTAGTTTCACCATATCATCAATAGTCTCTTGCATTGGTAGAGTTAGAGGTAAAATTAGCTTAGATTCCTAAACTCAATATTTTTTGTACGTTTGTTAGAAGTAGTTGAAGAGCTCACAATGCCACATCATTCGCATTAGAAAGTTGATGTCCATGAATGAATAGCGTAAGTGCCCTTGCGGTTACTAGCAAATCACATCACATTTACTGAGTTATATCCAACACAAAGTCACTAGTTCGTAGTGTAAACCTTGGGGTTGCCTTATTTGACCACACAATCGCCATATTGTTTAGCATATGAGGTTTCCTTGTTCAAGAGAGGATAGGATATTTAGTATTTTATTATGCATGTTGGAGTGGTCACAAAACTCACATCAACACTACAATTCCTCCTAGCATACTTCAAATAAGAGATGAAAGACTGTGACCTATCTGCCGAACCTCTACACCGAGACAATAATGCAGATAAACCAAATCAGTCATATCAAATGCCTAACACAAATTCAGTTTGATTTGTTCAAGCAAATGTGCCTCACTACCAATAAAAATGATATCATCCACATAGATGACAAGAAGAATGATATCACTACCAACGCTCTTGACATATAAGTTGGGATCTAAAGGGCTCTTTGAAAGCCCTATGCATCTAGATATCTATCAATCTTGATGTACCACACTTTGGGGACCTGCTTTAGGCCATAAAGAGTCTTCACCAATCTGTATACTTGGTGCTCTTTGCCTGCAACCTTGAAACCTTGAGACTGCATCATGTATAACACTTCATATCACCATTGAAGAAGGCACTTTTTACGTCCATTTGATGGATTTTCGAGCCAAATTGATGGTGCTCATCTTTGTTTTAGGAGCAAAGGTCTCCTCATAGTTCATTCCTTTTCTATACGAGAAGCCCTTAGCCACCAACTAAGCTTTGTGTTATCAAGAGTTCCATCAGCTTTGTATTTCATTTTGTAGACCCATTTGCAATCAATAGGTTTCTTCCTTGGTGGAAGATCTAACAAAACCCAAGTGTTGTTCTTCAGAAGACTCTGATGATAGCCTTCTCTCATTCAGGTTTACCTCATGCCTATAGATACTCTTGAGGCTCATAAACATTCTAAATGTTAGCCATAAAAGAAAAATTAACATTACACTTCTTGTTCTTGCCCTAGAAGATCTACCCTCAACAAGCTCATTATCCCGAACATCACCGGTGAGCTTTTCCCACCACTTAGGCCGGAGAGTAGAAGTGTCTTCTTCCTAATCAGGATGATCATCATGAATTGGACTGCCCTAAATGAAATCATCTAGACGTTGATCTAGATTGTCCTGACAGAAGTCTGTTGGTATAGGATTGTGCCTAAGAGATTCCACAAGTTTGGAATCTTCAAAATCCCTTCCTTCAGATGGAGCTAATGGAAGCCTAACAACCAAATCCTTAGCCTGTAAAGGCTTGATCTTCAAGACTCGTGATGAGAGACGAGAGCTGAAATTGCCCACCTTCTTCATCAAAAACATCTCTATTGAATGTGAGACAATCAATCTCCACATAAATCAGCTGATAGGCTTTATGATTGTCATTGTTATTACGATAAAAGCTAGTTTCTATTATCGTCTTAATGGTTATCTATGTAGATATTGTGAATATCTTGTAAATATTAGAATGTTTCTAATATTTAGTTATTTGTACCTAGAATAGAATGTTTCTATTCTTTATGATCGTTTCCTAAGGAAATGTCATTTATTCTTTGTGTATATATAGATCGTTTGATCTCTATTAATATATCAAGTATTTTACCAATTACTTGTCGTAATATGGTATCAGAGTGAATACTTTAATTTTTTTGAAAAATTTATAATTTCTTTTAGAAATTATTTGCATCAAATTTTTCAAAATTATTTCTGGGTTAGCTTTTTGCAGAGATCTTTTCAAAATTATTCTCTCAGCATCTGCCGTTTTTTGAAAGAAAACTCCATTTTTCTGCAATTGTTGGAGCTATTTCGAACGAGTTAGGGTTTTCAAAGAAAACCCCAATTTTATGTACCGGATCAAAACAAAATTTGTAGATTCTTGGTGGGTTTTTCGAGAGCTCAACTGGGTTGTCGTCCATTTTTTCTGGGTGCCTCAATTTTTGTGCCTCATTTTTTGAGCCAACGAATCCATTATCTCAGAGCATATTTCTTCTGGGTTTTTCGAGCTCTCTTTTGGGCACCACTTCTTTTTTTTGGGTCTTCCAACATTTTGCCTCGACGTACGTGCCTTCTGAGTTCTACACATTTTTCACTGAAAATCATGCCATGGCATCTCTAACAAATATTTTGCTCAAGGGAAATTAGAAGTTCAATGGTTGGAATTATAGCACTTGGAAGCAGCAGATGCTAACCATCTTCGAATACCGTGGCAGCGATGAGGTGGTTCTGGGTACTACTAAACGTCTGGATGTTGCTAGCCCTGATTAGGTTACATATGACCAGCATAATTGAGAGGCGGTGATGCTTCTCATGTTATCAATGGCTGATGATCAGCTCCCTCAGATTTGTCGTCCGTTTTTCTTGGGTGCCTCGATTTTTGTGCCTCATTTTTTGAGCCAACGAATCCAAAATCTAAGAGCATATTTCTTCTAGGTTTTTCGAGCTCTCTTCTGGGTACCACTTCTTTTTTTTGGGTCTTCTGACATTTCACCTCGACGTATGTGCCTTCTGAGTTCTACACGTTTTTCACTGAAAATCGTGCCATGGCATCTCTAACAAATATTCTGCTTGAGGGAAATCAGAAGTTCAATGGTTAGAATTATAGCACTTGGAAGCAGCAGATGCTAACCATCTTTGAATATCGTGGCAGCGATGCGGTGGTTCTGGGTACTACTAAACGTTTGGATGTTGCTAGTCCTGATCAGGTTACATATGACTAACATAATCGAGAGGTGGTGATGCTTCTCAAGTTATCAATGGCTGATGATCAGCTCCCTCAGATTTTAACCAGCAAAATAGTTGTCGAGATCTGGGAGCACCTCGAAACTTTGCATGAGACTTCAGATAAAAGTAGGGCCTTCTTTCTCAAGAGCACTTTGTTTTCTATTGTCATGGATGAGCAGAAATCGATCCAGGATCACTTGAATAGGATTCAGGAAATCCGTGATCAGTTGCTTGCATTGGACGCAAGATGGAGGAAGAGGACATTGTGGTAATCACCCTCAAAAGTTTACTTAAGTCCTACGAGCATTTTATCGAGACTCTCAACATCACTTCTACGGGTGTTGACCTAAAGCTCACTGATCTCTGCACACTTTTTCTTTAGCAAGATCGGTGGAAACAACAATTTGGTAGCAGTTCTAGTACCACCTCGACTGAGCAAGCCTTTGCTGCTAAATCCTTTTAGAAGGATAAGGGCAAGTCTCATTCTCAACAGTCTTCTCAACAAAAGCCCTCTGCTCCAGCATCTAAAGGCTCCAAGAAAAAGAATATTCAATGCAACTACTGCCACAAGTATGGTCAATGAAGGTTGAATGTCGGAAGCGCTTAGCTGCCCAAACTAAGCAATCTAGTTCGCTACCCAAAGCGAACAGTGTAGAGCACACTAAGTAGATCAAATCTGTCTTTTATGCCTTCATGGCTAAAAGACCAACAAATCATGTCAAGTCATCTGCCTGGTACATTGATTCAAGTGCCTCTCGTCATTTCACCCACTATCAAGACTGGTTTACTAACTACCAATCTCATTCAGATTCAGTTATTTTTGGTGGCGGGGAAGAGTACACTGTTGTCGGCAGAGGCAACATACAAATTTAGTCTGCTAGGAGGAATCTCATTTTCTTGATGTGTACTACGTTCCAGGGATGGAACTAAATCTACTCTCAGTCAGTCAGATGCTGCGACACTCTCCACGGTTGGATGTCACCTTTAGTTCACACCAGTGCACCATCACTGATGTCATGTCCCCTCTTTTAGCTCTATCTAGCAGGACGTGGGAGTTAGCCTATCAGGGAGTCTCGTAGGCTAGCAGTGGTGTTTAGAGACTTAGTCAGGGTATACAGTGTTCGGATCTGGAGTTTCAGACAATAGGAGAGCAGTTGAGAGCAGTTCCTTAATTGTAGGAGTTTCCTACATTTTAGGAAGTGGAGATGGGTTACAGTCTTGAGTCTCTACGAGATCATTCTATGGTTTCAGTTTCGGGAGATTTGGAGACGTTCCTATTTTTTAGGAGTATCCCTATTTTTGAGGGATGAGACTGTCAGTTATTTCAGATTATCCGGTATCAGTCACAGGAGGTGACGAGTTCAGTTTCACCTTGTAGAGGTGTTTTGGCTATCAGTTCACTATTTGGGAAATATTTTAATATATTTAAATATTCTCCAAGTTAGCATTTTAATAATTTAAATAAGGCTAAGTTTTTAGCCACTAGGGAGTAATAAGGAGTTTTCTGGCTCCATCTGGTGAGTTTTGCCATCATGTGATAGTCTGTTGGAAAGAGCTCGGCCTCTTTTATTTAATTATCATCTTCAAGGACCTGTTTGACACTTGGAACTATTCTTATTGGTGAAATAATGATTTTCAGGCACTTGGGCGCCATTATTAAAGAATATAATTTTATATTATAAAGTTCCTAAGTATTTCTTTTAGGGTTCCTTTTAGGGTTTGAATTACATGAGAAGATGATATAAGGCCAATGCAAGGAAGGGAAAAGCATCTTTGAACATTTTGGAAAGCATAATATGGCGTTTGGCTCTGATTTGAGCATTCCCTCACTAGGACGTCAAACCCTAGGCTGAGAGTTGATTGAGTTGGGACGTAGCCCTCAACTGGATCGGATTTGTTGATTCTTGCACAAGGTTTCGACATTGGTGGAGTTCCTACAGCAGTTCATATCATTGGCGTGGGAAAGTGAAGACTATCTTTGCAGCATTACGCAAATTGCATCATTCTAGGCGTTGATCATTGTGAGCAGATTTGTGCAACAGTTCTATACCATCTGGGCATTGGATTTTGTGGGCATAATTATTGAAGATTGCAGCTATTAGCAGCTTCTTATTTCAGACGCTGATTGTATTTGAGGTACCATACTTTATTAGTTTTGATATCAAACTTATTGGTACAGATAAAAGCATTTCCAGAATTTCATATGCTTTGTATCAAGCTATTGTTATTGTTATCTGTTTGCTGCTGTTACTACATTTACAATGTACAAAGTTATTATGAAAATATCAAATAAAATCATTCCTTCTGCAACTTCCGTCTAGTTCTGCAAGATAATTAAAACACTTACAAGAGAACATAATTATTTAAATAAAATTTATAGCAGCAGCAAAGTAAATATCCACTTGGGATATTTCAACTAATCGAGAGACTCAGTCTGTTGTTGCAATTGGCCTTGAGAATCATTGTCTTTTCAGACTTGTTGATTTTGGAGTTTCTCAGGACCTAGCTATGGCTGCTCGGCGGTCTTCTGTCAGTACACTTTGGCATCAATGATATGGGCACATAAATGTGCGCTATCTTGCTCAGCTTGCTCGAGACGAGCTCATCCTCGAATTGCCAGAGATTCAAACTCAGCAACTTGGAGTTTGTGATGCTTGCCAGGCTGGGAAGCAACATCGCACACCTTTTCCTGTTAGCGATTCATGGTGGGCTTCTCAGGTACTTCAGCTAGTTCATGCAGACATTTGCGGCCCTATGGCTACTCCTTTTGTTCTTGGGTCTAGGTATTTTTTGTTGTTTGTTGATGATTTCAGTAGAAAAATGTGGGTTTATTTTCTTAAACAGAAATCAAATGTGTTTACTGTATTTCAAAATTTTAAACCTCTAGTTGAAAAAGAGTCTGGGAAATCTATTATTGCTCTTAGGACAGATAATGGGGGGAATTTTGTTCTACTGAATTCTCTAGCTTATGTGATATTCATGGCATCAAGCGCCAGTTAACCACACCACAACAAAACAGTGTAGTTGAACGTTGAAATAGAAAAATCACCGAGATGGCTAGATCCATGCTCGAACACAAACATGTTCCAAAGCAGTTTTGGGCAGAAGCAATTAACACTGCAATCTACCTTTTGAACCGATCACCCACCGTGGCGGTCAAAGGCAAGACTCTGGAAGAGGCCTAATCAGGTCACAAGTCCAAAATCAGTCACCTAAAGATTTTTGGCTCTCTTGCCTATGTTTGGATCCCTGATGCGTCATGCACCAAGTTGGATGCCAAGAGTCAGACACTCATGTTTGTTGGATATAGTAGGCTTCACAAAGCCTGTCGCTTGATCGACACTTAGACATCTCGTCTCCTACACAGTCGTGATGTAGTTTTTGATGAGTAGCGAGGACCATTCATGCCGGTCTCTTATGTTCTTGATTCAGCAAACAAGTCTATGAAGGCTCATGATTTGGGAGTTCGACTTCCATTAGGTCCACCTGATGGGAGGGCTCTAGCAGCTCTAGTAGCTCCAGTAGTACTAGTGATTCTTGTACAGACACCTTTGGCCTCTCCTACAGGATCACCCAGAGATGTAGATGCTTCACCTGATTTTGATCCAGATTCTTCTGATGAGGAACCCGATCATAGAGCATCTCCTGATGCTAATGTTGGTCCTCCTCCTCTCCGGCCTAAATGGTGGGTTAAGACACTTGCTAATCTTCGGCATGATGAGCTAATCGAGGGGAAAACTGCTCGAAAAAAGAGCAAACCTACAGAGACTGTCAATATTGCTCTCATGGCCAACATTTAGAGGCTAAAGGAATTCCAGAGTAGGAACAGACCATGAATTCTAAACACAAGAGTCTGTTGAAGAATCACACCTGGGTCCTTTCTGATCTTCCACCAAGGAAGAAACCCATTGGCTGCAAATGGGTCTACAAAATAAAGTATAAGTCTGATGGTACTTTGGATGAGTACAAAGCTCATTTGGTTGCGAAGGGCTTCTCTTAGCGTCAGGCCATTGATTACGAGGAGACCTTTGTTCCTATAGCAAATATGAGCACTATCAAATTAGTCCTAGCCATGGCAGTTCAGTTTGGCTGGCAGATCCATCAGATGGATGTCAAGAGTGCTTTCCTGAATGGTGACCTACAAGAAGAGGTCTACATGACACAGTCTCCTGGTTTCAAGGTTGTTGGTAAAGAACACCAGGTACTCAAACTGGTGAAAGCTTTCTATGACTTGAAGCAGGCCCCTAGGGCATGGTACATGAAAATGGATAAGTACCTCAATGATCAAGGCTTCTAGAGGAGTTCTTCAAACTCAAATTTGTACACCAAGAGTATTGACAGTGCCATCATCCTTTTGGTTATTTATGTGGATGATCTGATCATCATTGGCATTTCGACATCTTTGATTCAGGGAATCAAACAGAGTTTATGTCAGTCTTTTGATATGATTGACCTTGGCCTCATGCATTATTGCATCGATGTTGAGGTTTGGTAGTAGTCTTCTGGTATATTCATTTTTTAGTCCAGATATGCCAGGGCTCTGTTAGACAAGTTTCGTATGCAGGATTGCAAGCCTGCATCTACACCTATGGAGAAAGGTCTTAAGTTATCAACCAAGTTTGATTCTCCTCCAGTTGATGATACTACATACAGGTAACTAGTAGGCAATCTCATCTATCTCTCTGCTACTAGACCTGATATCACCTTCGTCGTGAGTTACATTTCAAGCTTTATGACAACTCCCAAGGCTGATCATTGGATGGCTGCTAAGCATGTGCTTTGTTATGTGAAGGGCACTACTAATCATAGAATTCTCTACTCTCAAAGTCCTAATCCTAGACTCAGCGGATTCACAGATTCAGATTGGGTAGGCTCTATTGATGATAAAAAGTCAACCTCTGGAAATGTGTTTAGTTTGGGATCTAGTGTCGTCACATGGACCAGTAAGAAGCAGCAGGTAGTTTCTCTCTCCTCTACAAAGGCCGAATACAGAGGGACAGTTAAGGTAGGTTGTGAAGTTGTCTGGCTTTGTCGAGTGCCTGGGGATATGCAAATGTCACCAGCAGGCCCGACCACTTTGTTTGTTGATAATGAAGGCGTTATCAAGTTAGCAAAAAATCCAGTCTTCCATGAAAGAACCAAGCATGTGGATGTTCACTGTCACTACATTCGGCAATTGGTTGAAGATGGGACAATACAATTGCAATATGTTCCTACAGTGGATCAGACTGTAGACATTCTCACCAAGCCTCTCAATCAAGAAAAGTTTTCCAAATTCAAGGACAGCTTGGTGTAGTAGATAGATTAACCATTAAGGGACGGTATTACGATAAAAGCTAGTTTCTATTATCGTCTTAATGGTTATCTATGTAGATATTGTAAATCTCTTGTAAATAGTAGAATGTTTGTAATATTTAGTTATCTGTACCTAAAATAGAATGTTTCTATTCTTTACAATCGTTTCCTAGGGAAACATTGTTTATTCTTTGTGTATATATAGATCGTTTGATCTTTGTTAATATATCAAGTATTTTACCAATTACTTGCCGTAATAATTGTATCCTATAAACATCAACTTCTATCTTTTGGAATCTAGTCTGGTCCTCTTTGCATCTGGAATCCAAGCATATGTTGTCGAACCAAAAACTTTCAAGTGGCTAATTTTTGGTTTGCTCCCAGAGCATGCTTCCTCTAGAGTCTTCTTCTTGATAGTCTATGTGGAAGACCGGTTCAAAAGGTACACTGCAGTATACATTGCTTTAGCCCAAAACTTCTCGGGAACATTTCTATACTCCACCATAGACTAGGCCATCTCCATAATTATATGGCTCCATTCAACATCACTATTCTGCAAAGACAAGTAGAGGTCTTGGTTTTCTTCAAAAAAAAACATATTTCACTGATACAAAACCACATAATGTACTCAGAAACAATCCTCTGATTTTTACAATGAAACAACCCACAATTTTTATTACAAAAAAAATGATTTAAAAAACATCTATAATAAGCACAAATTTTATTAAAATTCTTTAAAAAAATAAACTCAGCTCTGATACCTGTTGTGAGGTTTTCACACCATCGCCCCAAAGAATTTGGGGACCCCCAATTTTCGAACAAACCTTGACATTTTTCCTTGACACAGGTATCCGGATGCCTTAGCAAATTTTTGGGCTTTGATGAATTATTTTTGAAAATTATTGAAATTAAAAGGATTGGACATTTTCAAATTTGATTGTAAATTTGGTCTTTTGGAAATCTTGCAAATTTTGGATGTTGAAATGGAGATTAAATAATAAATTAAATGGCCAAAAATTTAATTTAATTTGCCAAATGGAGGTTTGAAACAAAATTGGACCTATCACCGTTATTAAATAAAAAATCTGGGCATCGAGATTTTGAGCTTTAAAATATGAAGTTTGGGCTAATAAATATGAAATTAGAGCCAATAAACTATAAAATCTGGGCAACAACACTGAAAATCTGCATTAAAATTCACAAAATATGGGCATTAAAATCGAAGGCCTGGCCCTTTGTAAAAAATCTGGGCAATAAAACATAAAAATCTGGCCATTAAATTCGAAACTCTAGTCCCTTTAACGTGGCATGTGGCATTGAAAATTAAAGCTAGGGCCCCTTCATAGTGGCGTGGCCAATGTGGCCCAAGCTAAATTTGAAAATCTGGCTTAATGTGAATTTAATATGTTTTTTTATGTTGAATTTAATGTTTTTAGCTAGGTCGGCCCCCTTTCATGGCTTTTAATTGTTAAATTTATTGTTTTTTTGGGCAGGTCAGCCCACTAAGTGGAGGGAAAGTTCACTATAAGATGCCGCTCCTCCCCTCCTCTTTCTCACCATTCATTTCTCAACTGTCAAAGCATAGAGAGGAGGCAGCAAACTTAGGAAGGAGTAGTTAAGAGTTTAGAAGAGGCAGCGAAAATTAGTAGCAGACCAGCGAAATTTCTAGGGCAGGAGCAGCGAATTTGAGGGAGGAGGCTGCTATTATAGCAGACCTGCTATTTGATAGAGGAAGTTGCAAATTCGGAGGAGCAGAGGCTGTTATTTGATAAGAGAGACCACAATTTCAAGGGGGCCTGCATATTTGGGGACAGTTTTGCAAAATTTTTGGTGAGTGGACTGTGCTCTTATTGTTATCTTTATTCTTTGGAGTTGATAGTTTGGTGTAGAAGACGATCTTCATGATTGAGAGTGAAGACTGGTTCATAAAGCAAATTTCTTTCCTGTTCTTTCTTGGTTCTTCCCTCCATTTCTTGCTTGCATCATCCATCCATCACCTCATCATCTCATCTAGGGCTTGAAGTTGGGAGATATAAGTGTAGTTTCCGTTTAGGATTTGGAGAAAGGAGATATAAGTGGTAGTCCCACCCCTAGGAACGAAGTTGGGAGATATAAGTATAGTCCATCTCATAAGTTTTCGAAGAGGCAGAAATAAGTGGTAGTCCCATCCCTAGGCGGAGAGGCAGAGATAAGTGTAGTGTGATAGGAATTGGCGAGGCAGAAATATGTTAGTCCATCCCTAGGATTGGAAGGGTAGAGATAAGTGTAGTCCCACCTCACTATAGAAAGAAGGGGCAGAAATAAGGGCTAGGATGGCGGATGCTAGTGCAAACAAGAACCCAAAGGGAATGAATACCAAGAAAGACAAGACATGATGCCCAAGACCACCTTCTTCTCTCAAAATTGAAGAGAGTCAATGACACCAACATCGGTACAGTGGAGAATTGGTTGCACGAAGGCAAAAAAGGAGTCACCAAGTCATCAAGGCTCACTAAGATTTCAAATCAGAGTATGGCGACCTTATTGTGCTTCTCAACCAAGTCATGGGCTCTGTTGGTTCCCAAAACCACAGATTGGAAATCCTAGAGCCTGCCAACTCTCCAATAGAATTCCAAATCAATTCTGGCCAACGAATGGGAATATTTCAAACTCCCCTGCACTTTAGGCTTCGCTACACCTAGGCGGGTAAACCTTTACTTCAAACTTGATCACCTGGTTCGAAGCTCTTCTATAGCGAATTTAAGCTTGTAAGTTCCGCGGTTGGCAAAATCCTTGAACTCGATCAAAATAAAGTTGAATGCTGAATGTTTGAATTAAAATGTTGTGTAATGATTAATAAGGTTTGTAGGAAGGATTTGATAGATTTTCTGACTTCATATATAAACCCAATATTTCAACAATAATAAGACCAGTGCCTCTGCTTATTCGGGCAATAGAGTCAACTTTAATGAAGGTTTACGTACAACTTTATAATGTTCAACGCATTTATACTGCTGATCAATTAAATAATCAAGATGCGACAAATCAAATATTTATGCAATCCTAAATTATTTCAGCATGAGTTTAGGATGCTATCTGATTGTATCCACTTATCTGATATTTAAATTGCACATAATATTAAAAAATAATAATTATAAAGGACAGTTCATCAATAGTTTAATTCTCTATGCCTTTAATAAATAACAAAGGATGTTTTATTTTATTAATAAAATAAAATTATATTTATAAAATCATATTATTTCCCTTATCCCTCCATACAAAATATATAAAAATGCTTCTTCTTCGAATCTCTATCTCCTTTTGAAAATAAGACTTCCACTATTTATATTATACATATATGAGCATATGACGTTTCAAAATTTAAGTCATAATTCTCAATCATACCGCTTCATGTCTTTTAACAAATTATCCTTAAATTAACTTTCTTTTAATAATACTCATAGCATGCGATATCTGAAATGCTTATTGTAATATATTTCAATAATCGTAGTCTCCAAAGATTGTCGTATATCATTTGAATCGACTTTGTGTTGAGTCATACGGTGATTTGGCAAATTACTTATTCAATCCAATGATAAGTCGATTGTCTTTTATATCAATGCTGTCACAATACCTATGTTTATCGTGGCATCTGTACATCTTCGTTTTTATGGACACAAATGCCATTTATCATATCTCGATAAATATATTTGAACTTATCACTTTCTCTGTATAACACTCCAAACACCTTGACTCACTCTGTATGCGTTCTAAGACTTTCAACTTCTGTCCTCTAACGCGACTTTGTGTAACCCGTGCATACATGATTTTGATACATATTTGTCTTGTTTGATATTCGAACACACACACGGCATATCTGAATCCACGTCACTTCATTTGCTTTTGACGTTTCATGGTCTTCGCACTGTCAGACTTATGATGGTATGGATTGGGTCATATTTTTATAAGATTATATCCGACGCACACAGGGCTTCTATGGATAAAGATATCGTCAATCATCCTGAATGATCAGTGTCAAGTCTTTAGATGCTGAACGTCACCGTCTTCTTCTGATCAAAATAACCTTCTCTAGAATCTTCACCACCAATCGCATATTTCAGGCCTTCTAGTAACCTCCAGCGATTTTCACAGGGACTCTTGAATGCATTTCTTGTAGATAGTCGCTACTTATTTAGATATTAATATTTCTGCATATATGTCAAACTATCATAATCGCACAGTATGTCCTCCCTGCATGAGCGGCTATTATAGACATTGCTTGGTCTTGGTTTTGTACGTGTTGGAGATGTTTGTTTGTCACTATTTATGATTACTCTGTAATATTCTTTCACAAGTTTTGGTTCCCCGAACACAAAGCTGAGCATCTGCACCAAATGATACAAGCATTTTTTGCACTTTAGAAAAGGCAAGACCTGTTTCTCTCTTTTGATGTCCCTTCAGTTTGTACTTCACTTAATCCACGCGAACATTGAATCAAGGAGTCTCCTATGCCAATAGCAATTATATTGTTGTCCTTTTATGAATTTGAAGAATAAGCTTTGATTTAGATGGTGAATAGAATGATCTTTAAATGGAGGCCCTGATTTATAAAATCAGGGCTCCATCAATGGCTCTTATTGGGGACATATGCCCCTTGTGGGCATAATGAGATTTCCAGCTATCTCTGGAAAAGCAGACCAAGCATCCCTGCTTCACATGATGCAAGGTAAAAATTGGTGGCCCCAGGCCCCCCAAAGTGAAAATCACCTCTTCCCTCTATCAAACACCTGATTTTGTTCATGCAACACTTTTAACTTTGTTGTATTGGATGCATCTTCCTTATAGACAATTCTCTCCGCTTCATCAATACAATCTTCGGTATCCAATATGTGTTCAGCCCTTGAGAAGTCATCAGGTCCACTGCCATCTTTGTTGAATAGAAGAATTTGGTGAATCATACAAAACTCTAGATTAGTCTTCTTTGTTTGGATACCTTCTTGTTCACTATCTGCCCCATCTCTGTATTCTGGATGTTTTCCCTCCTCACCAAAAGGCGTTGAGAATAACTTATCCCCAAGAAGTACAAACTCTACCTCACCTAGATTTTGATCAGCTGGGACATTTCGAAAATTTTCAGAACCATACTTCACAATCTCTTCATCATGTCTGGCTGATTTCATCTCATCTTCATATGTTTGATGTATTTCGTTCTCATAGGGTGAGCTGAAAGATATCTCAACATCTGAATGCATATTATGAATTTTATCAACTTCAAAATCTTTATTAGGCCTGCTACCTTCGTCATGATGCTGGTGGATTCCATTGCATAAAGGATCCTCTTCAAACAATGGATTCGAGAATATAGAGAACTCTAACATATCTTCATTTGCTTCCTCTTTAAACAATGGATTTAGGAACACAGAGATCTCACACATGCTTTCATGAGAGCTTTCATTTGGATCATCAAGTGTTTCATCATCAAGACTAATATCTTGATTGACACTACCCCCTGAAACTTCCTCCTGTTCATACACTGCATGCAATTCATTTCCGCTATTTGATTCTTGGAAATTATCATCTCCTTCATCTAGTACCCCCGGAATATGTTCTGGTTTGTTACCCTGTTTACCATAGTGGATTGAGAAAGAATTTAGATCGTTTCTCTCAATATGTCTTTGATATTCCATGTCTAATAAGGCTGAAATCTCTTCCACACCAAGAAAATCCTCTTCCTCATTTTCACATTCACTGATATTTGATGTTATACAAGTATCATCATGGAAAGATCTTTCCTCAGACTGTCCAAAAGAGTCTCCTCCTGTCATGTCCCCATTTAGGCTGACATTGTTTGGCATGACGGATTTGCCTATCATCGACTCTTGTAGGCAAATGGTTTGGAGAGAGGGTCATTATGTTGATCATTTGATTGCATATTGCTGACAGAGCTTACATTCAATAGAGCCTACATCCAATTTGGGCCTACATGCAGTTGTAGTGGAGCCTACATCCAGAGTGAGCCTACATCCAGTTTGAGCCTACATCCAGTTGTAGTAGAGCCTACGTTCATTCGTAGTTGGGCCTGCATTCAGTTATGAGACATTTGGGCCTACATTGTTATAATTTTGAGTTGAGAAATGTACTTTATTATTATAATGTTATTTTGTTATAAAGTACATTATAATTGGATGTTTCTAGAAGTTCTAGCAACTTCTCAAGGAAAAGAATAAATAGAGGGCTTGGGCATTCATTTTGACATGCTTGGATTTGGATTTTCTTCTACTTCTTCATTGTGAAGCAATTTGTAGTCTTTGGTCTGCAAATTCGATTCGATCTTTGGGAACGAATCACTCCCTTGGATTGACATAACTGAGGTAGTGAAATATCTACTGAAGGGTTGCAAATTTGGAGTTGGTACTCAGCCATCTCATTGGTACTTCATTGAGAATTTGATATAAGGGTTTGTTTGTGATTAAAACAACATTTCAGGAGGCATTTTTAGCAGGTCCGAAATTATAGGCGACCGTTTTTAGCAGGTCCGAAAAAGCAGTCCGAAAAAGCAAATCCGAAAAAGCAGTCCGAAAAAGCAGACCCGAAAAAGCAGTCCGAAAAAGCAGACCTGAAAAATTGATATTGAGGGTTTGCAATTGTTTGGAATAAGGGTTTGAATTCATCATTTGCATTGGTGAATCATTTTGGTGAAGATTGGATATCAATTTGGCACATTTTCAGAATTGCAATATCAGAGTTTGGAACCAATAATTTGCTCATATCTCCTAATCTACTTGGAGAATATTTTTATGCTCTTGGGAGGATCTTAGTACACCCCTGGCGGTCCTTTTTATAGCTTTTGGAGTGTCAAAAACCCTGCAATTATTTTATGCAGGAGCCGTACATGTATGGCCTGGTATGGCTCTGTGGTGTGCAACACAGTAGAGATTCAAGGGCAGTTTGGGGGCGAGTTAGGATTGCTTGGTGTTGGTCTTCAGCAGCGTAGCAAATCAGAGTAATTGGAGCGGTTTCTAGGTGCACTTGTTGATAGTAATGAATGTTAAACATTACATATCTATTGTATATGACAGTCACTAAAATTCATGTCTGAATATGTACTGTTCTTGCACCATTCTGCTGTGATAATCAGTTCATATATCTCTGTTGTTATAGTCAGTCCTCTATCTTCAGATATGGATATAAGTTAGCAAGGGTATTGCCACATTGTCATAGCATTGTATTCTGAATATTGTCACAGTCATACACAATCTGAAAACAGTCATTGAATTCAGACTTTGCATTGTAATTGGGTGCATTGATAGGACTACGTTCATTCATTGGTTTCATATCCAAGTCCATATGTTGTACACAGTCCATAAACAGTGCTTATATGTGTTAGATGTAATAGTTGCATGAATTCTGGAAAGTGCAATCAGAATTAGAGAAGTTTTTGATATCTTGTAGTAAGTCTTTACATTGCTTTGAGATTCATTGCTACTCTATTGTATTTCATTACTACATTGGTATTGTTATCTCAATAACATTTGGTGCCCAAAACAAATAAACATCATTGCAAACAACACCATTCAAGTGCATGCCAATTGTTTGACGAATTTACACGGATCAGATTTGGGGTTTTAGTGATCCTACTAGTGAGGGTCATTACAGTGGTATCAGAGCGGTTTCCTGCCATCCTGTTGGGGAAGAATAGAATTGTATGAGTGACCAGCACTCGATTGATTGCAGAATGGAAAGGAAGAGGTACACTTCATGGTCAGTTAACCGTCCTACAATGCCTACCTTTCTGAAAGAGGAACCACAAAGCAGCAAAAAAAGTAATCATTCAGACAATTGGGTTGAGATCAAGAAAGCAATTGATGAGTTGAATGAGTCTGTGATAAAAAGAAATCGTTGGATGAATGATATGCTATCCGACCCAGCCAAGGTGGATAAGTTTACTAGATTTTTATTTGGCAGATCTTCTCACAGGAGAGATAACATGCAATCGACAGACAGTTACCAGAAACCTTCATGAGGATTTTGAGAAACAAGTTAGCATTCCGATAGATGTTTCAGTTTCTACTCAGCCACAGGAGGAAGTGTTGAAGGACACTATGCAAATGGATAGTAACTGTCAACTTGGTACTCAAGTTGAGACAGTTGTATACAGATTGCCTAAGGACGATGTCACAGGTGCTCAGATTGGTTTGGTTACGACAGGTAGCGACTGTAGCATAGTGGGTTCAGATGATGATTGTGAGGCGGTTGTTGTGCATGATGATGAGATACATATCAGCGATGAGCAGACATTGAGTATTCATGACTTTGCTGATAGAGAATATCAGGCACAGTTGGATGCTTTGTCACATGAGGTTGAGGCTGGTTGCACTTCACATGGTTTGTCAAGCCAACTGAAAATAAATGAAGACAGTGTTGTGTCTACATTATCTCATTATGACAGGATGCGGGATATGATAGGGGATCACATCCGGATGATTCAGTTACAGGATAGACATAAGGGAGTTCAGGCAGAGTCTTCTTGTGTTGACTTACAGGCGATCAGGGAAGGAATGGGAGCGATGAAGATGAGTTATTTACATCTTCTTTCAGATCGTGACCATCTTCTTAGCCTTGCCAAAGACCATTTAGACGCCTTGAGGAGGAAGGAGGAGGAAGTTGGCAGGCTTTCTCGAGAGTTCGAGGACACTCGAGCCTCTTTGTTGAGTACTCCATTGGCATTACAGGACTCGGAGAGACATGCTGATTTGATACAGGGAGACATCACAGGCACACCAGATTGTGTTATTGACACTGATAGTGATTGCGGTACGGTTGATCCTGATGATGTTACAGTGATCGAGGATAGTACAGTTGATTGGAATAGTGCCGCAGAGAGACATGTGGATGGGTATGGCGTAGAGTTGAGTTCAGATCCATCTTACACACGTGATACTCAGCTTTCTTTAACAGTCAAATCACATGTGGTGGATGATAATTGTGAGAGTACACCTTGCATTAATATCCAAGATTTGGGGACAGTATCAGACATGTATGTGGAGTTAGTTGGTATTAGTCATATTACTCAGGTGAGGAGTTTGCTTGAGTTACCAGCTGATTCTAGTTTACAGATGTGGATTCGGGATTGTTATATTGGTGTTTGGGATTATGTTGACTGGAGATCCTTATCACCTATTGGTAGTAGTATCTATTGCACTATCATTGACTTGATTAGTAGTTTACCAGGTGTAGTTCTCATCCATGTCAGTAGCTTGTCTGATGTTGGAATTAGTTTTTATACACCTGTGTTGGGCATTGTTCATGTATCCAGTCGACCATTCCTGTTGGAATGGGTTGATGATCTCTCAGACATGATAGAGTTTACAGATGAGTCCCAGGATCGTATTGGTGTTGAGGACATCCAAGAGTATGCTGTGGATAGTCTTGAGGACTTAGCTTCCTCAGCAGATTCTTTCAGTACAGTGGAGTGGGATAGTGATGCTACAGTTTTTGATACTCCGTATGTTGATATGAGCTTTGGAGTTGATTCACAGAGTATGGATGGTAGTACTCCAGAGATCAGTGATTTTGAGTCTACTCCTTTGGACAGTACATCAGAGGAGGATTGTAGGAGACAGTCTAGCCAGCACCATCATGTGTCTAGTCAGCTGAGAGTTAGTGAGCGAGACATTTTTGCCGCTCGCAAGCATTTCGATGCTGCTCGTCAGTTGTTAGCAGTTTACGGATGGGATTCTCCTACTAGTGATGAGCAGGGAGGCAGTTATCTTTCCTTGACAGAGATCCACTCTTATGGGAGGCAATCCGGATTCTGAGATAGAATTATATGCAGTTGGTAGCCGACAGAGATTATCTTACGGAGTGGGGCAGTACAGCATATGACGCATTATTGGTCAAGGAAGATGAGGTGAGTGAGCTTACTCAGCAGCTCGAGGTGACTTCTGAGTTTCTTGAGAGTACGCAGTTGGCTTTCGAGGAGTCATAGTTTCATTTGGTTGAGGTGACCATGGAGTTAGAGCGACTGCAGTCTTTACCAGATTTTGTACAGTCACAGGTTGTGGTGTCTAGTGATTCGAGGATGTCCATGGTCGAGATTGTGAGAGAGTGGAGATGGGGATGCATCCATCATTGATACTAGCATTGGCATATCGGATTCTCTTCCACTGGGGTCAGGTTCAGTTGAGTTGGGTGCTGCAGCAGATTGTTGTGGTATGCTTGACATGATGGTGGTCTCTACTACTGATAGCACAGAGACTAGGGGTGTTGTATCAGAGATCATGTGTGATGTTGGTGAGCCGGCAGTTGGCATGGTTCCTGCTAGTGATACTACTCCCTTGACGATGTCTTCGGAGGTAGTAGTTAGTTCTAGCTTGGTTAGTGATTGGTTGCAGTTAGTTTCTTCTGGAGTGTAGTCTGAGTCACTGACTGAGATTGGCGCATCTTATCGGCATTACACTGTGAGGTATGCTCATCAGTTTACCTTTGATGACCATGTTGATGAGATGATGTTACGTAGATATACTTTGGTCCCTAGTGCTTGTCATCAGTTATGGGATGGTTTGACGCCACGGGATGAGAGTTGTGATGAGCATGACATGGCGATAGGTTCTGTGGTTGACATCTTGATAGTGCATGACTTAGAGCAGGAGTTTGGGAGTGATACCTCAGCGGTTGTTGTTATTGATTCTACTCCTTTGGCTATGTCATCTCTTGACTTAGCTGGTGATTAGCCGCAGTGGGTTGTATTACCTGTGCATGGTGAGCTATTGATTGAGGTTGGTTCTTTTTATCAGCATCATACTGTAGGATATGTTCATCAGTTTGCATTTGATCCATGTGTTGAGTAGTTGATGGCCGTCAGACTTGGTTTGGGTTCTATTTCTTGCTGTCTATCTTGTGTTGTCTTTTCGCCATCAGCGGTACATGAGAGTTATGGTTATGAGACAGTGGTCGGTGATTTGCAGAGTTGTTTTCACTTCAGGAGTTGTACAGTGTGTGGATTCTCCGTACTTGGTGCAGATTTATTCGGGAGTGTTCACTATTGTTGCAGAGTTGGATTGTGTGCTTTAGACAGGCCAGTGGGATGTGTTGGTGATATTAACTATGTTGGCAGTTTGAGTTGTCCTCTCTACTTGGGTTCTGATATTTCGAGAGTTTGTTTCTCGTGGGCTCCTGACACTGGCAGTTGTGATGTTGGAGTTTGGTTGAGTTGTATTTGCCAGTTTGATTATGGATTCCTCTTGATTATATCTCAGAGAATATTGCAGGAGCTTGCGTTGATTGACAGCAGTTTAGATTATGACTACATTTGGGATCCAGGTGGATTGATTGATTATTTGTTTAGCCATTGCTTGGGGACAAGCAATTTCAAGAAGGGCGGACTGTCATGTCCCCATTTTGGCTGACATCGTTTGG
Source organism: Chamaecyparis obtusa (assembly GCA_027943335.1). NCBI lineage: Eukaryota > Viridiplantae > Streptophyta > Pinopsida > Cupressales > Cupressaceae > Chamaecyparis > Chamaecyparis obtusa. The sequence goes on along the minus strand of BSBK01003681.1, from coordinate 3,476,360 downwards.
CATGACGGATTTGCCTATCATCGACTCTCGTAGGCAAATGGTTTGGAGAGAGGGTCATTATGTTGATCATTTGATTGCATATTGCTGACAGAGCCTACATTCGATAGAGCCTACATCCAGTTTGGGCCTACATGCAGTTGTAGTGGAGCCTACATCCAGAGTGAGCCTACATGCAGTTTGAGCCTACATCCAGTTGTAGTAGAGCCTACGTTCAGTCTTGAGCCTACGTTCATTCGTAGTTGGGCTTACATTCAGTTATGAGACATTTGGGCCTACATTGTTATAATTTTGAGTTGAGAAATGTACTTTATTATTATAATATTATTTTATTATAAAGTACATTATAATTGGATGTTTCTAGAAGTTCTAGCAACTTCTCAAGGAAAAGAATAAATAGAGGGCTTGGGCATTCATTTTGACATGCTTGGATTTGGATTTTCTTCTACTTCTTCATTGTGAAGCAATTTGTAGTCTTTGGTCTGCAAATTCTATTCGATCTTTGGGAACGAATCACTCCTTTGGATTGGCATAACTGAGGTAGTGAAATATCTACTGAAGGGTTGCAAATTTGGAGTTGGTACTCAGCCATCTCATTGGTACTTCATTGAGAATTTGATGTAAGGGTTTGTTTGTGATTAAAACAGCATTTCAGGAGGCATTTTTAGCAGGTTCGAAATTATAGGCGGCCGTTTTTAGCAGGTCCAAAAAAGCAGTCCGAAAAAGCAAATCCGAAAAAGCAGTCCGAAAAAGCAGACCCAAAAAAGCAGTCCGAAAAAGCAAACCTGAAAAATTGATATTGAGGGTTTGCAATTGTTTGGAATAAGGGTTTGAATTCATCATTTGCATTGGTGAATCGTTTTGGTGAAGATTGGATATCAATTTGGCACATTTTCAGAATTGCAATATTAGGGTTTGGAACCAATAATTTGCTCATATCTCCTAATCTACTTGGAGAATATTTTTATGCTCTTGGGAGGATCTTAGTACACCCCTGGCGGTCCTTTTTATAGCTTTTGGAGTGTCAAAAACCCTGCAATTATTTTATGCAAGAGCCGTACATGTACGGCCTGGTATGGCTCTGTGGTGTGCAGCACATAGCAGAGATTCAAGGGCAGTTTGGGGGCGAGTTAGGATTGCTTGGTGTTGGTCTTCAGCAGCGTAGCAAATCAGAGTAATTGGAGCGGTTTCCAAGTGCACTTGTTGATAGTAATGAATGTTAAACATTACATATCTATTGTATATGACAGTCACTAAAATTCATGTCTAAATATGTACTGTTCTTGCACCATTCTGCTGTGATAATCAGTTCATATATCTCTGTTGTTATAGTCAGTCCTCTATCTTCAAATATGGATATAAGTTAGCAAGGGTATTGCCACATTGTCATAGCATTGTATTCTGAATATTGTCACAGTCATACATAATCTGAAAACAGTCATTGAATTCAGACTTTGCATTGTAATTGGGTGCATTGATAGGACTACGTTCATTCATTGGTTTCATATCCAAGTCCATATGTTGTACACAGTCCATAAACAGTGCTTATATGTGTTAGATGTAATAGTTGCATGAATTTTGGAAAGTGCAATCAGAATTAGAGAAGTTTTTGATATCTTGTAGTAAGTCTTTACATTGCTTTGAGATTCATTGCTGCTCTATTGTATTTCATTACTACATTGGTATTGTTATCTCAATAACATTTGGTGCTCAAAACAAATAAACATCATTGCAAACAAGACCATTCAAGTGCATGCCAACTGTTTGACGAATTTACACGGATCAGATTTGGGGTTTTAGTGATCCTACTAGTGAGAGTCATTACACCTCCATTCACATCTAAAACTTCACTTGACTCATATGCTATTTCATTCTTGCATTCATTCTCCTCTGCATTTAATTCATTATTCATACGTTTGAGAAAGGTAAGGAATTGATGATCATATAAAAGACCTAGTTCTCGCATTTTGTTGAAAAGATCAAAGGCTAAAGGTCTGCATTCTAAAGGTACTTCTTGACGGATATTAAACATCCTTAGGAAGAATTGTACTGCAAATTCCTCTTCTTGTTTCTCTAAGTTAAAAAATGTGTCCAAAGGGGATATGTAATTTGCATCTTCTTCATCATCACTGTGATTTCCACCAAGCACAAGGCCTTGTTCAATCTGATCATAAGCTTCCTCTTCTCTATCTTCGTCATCTTCTTCTAATAGTTGAAAGAAAAGCTTTAAATCAGGGTCATTTAGTGAAATACCTAATTCACGAAATTTTCTTATGATTTCCTTTTGTGAAGGCATGATATTTGAAGGCACTTGTCGAAAAATATTCACCATCCTTAAGAACAAATGTGTCGATGTCTCGCCTTTATATCTTTCCAAATTGAAAAAGACATCAAGTGGAGACATGTTAGGATCCTCTTCCATGCTACAACTTTGGTCTTCACATCGTTCATAACACATGTCATCTTCCTTGCTTGCATCATGAAACTCATATAGGAACCATTTTTCAAACTCTTTCCAAGATGAGATACATTGTGTAGGTAGTGATTCATAAGCCTGTCTCGCATTGTCTTTCAATGTTCTGACAAACAACTTCATCACCTGATCTTCTGCATCAACCTCATAGTCTTCTATGAATGTATAAAACGCATCCAAATGTTGAAGTGCGGATTCATCCCATTCTCCATGAAACTTTGGCACAAGTTGTGAAAGTTTTGGGGATAACTTGCTAGGTTCATAATCAAACTTGCTGAAATCCAATGGCCTGATGCCATCTGGAATAAAAAGCCTTCTTTCAAATGATCGATACATTTGAAAAACCTATCCACCCTCTCCTTCCGAGTCTTCTCCCTCAGCAGAGCTACCAAATGAAAGTTGTATTGAATAGAGTCGCCACCTCTTTCAAGGAATATATTGATATGTTGATCTTCCGGGTTCTCACTTCCAACAGAGTACGCTTCCAAACAAACTGATAGAACTACTTTCAAATTCTGGGCTACAAAATTAGAAATTCTAGGTAACTTCTGTTTACCCGCTGGGGTAAACTTAGTATTGCACAGACATAGTATAAGAAATATAATAAACACAGAATATATAATAGAATAATAAATACTTTCATTAATCATTCCATACTGGCAAGTACATTCACATTATATTGATCATACAATCATATCCCCCATGTCCAACCTCCGAGAGAGTATATAAAGTACCCGAAGGGCCACGACCGAAACGCCGTGACATAACTGTCTAACCTCTCGGTCGCTAACGACTGAGAGTAACATAATACTTTACTAATATAATAACCTGTACATACAATTATCCCAACAACATCATCCCCCCCAAAAAAACAAGTCGTCTCCGACGACTTACAACAACAGGGAGATGAAATACACCACATAGAAGAAGAAAATCACTGAGAAGGGGCAGAGGGGCGTCCCTGAAAAGATGAAGTGCCGCCCTCCCCATCAATGCTGCGTCCAGTAGATCTTTTCCGTCACATCCCATTCCTCCCATGCCTGCACCAAACTTGTCTCCAAAACATACTGTTCAGCTATAGCCTCCGCTAACACCATACTGGCTCCCTAGCCAATCTGACCTTGATAGCCACTCGTGCCAACTTCTCTGCTTCCAACTCCTGGGTACGCTGAGCCAAGTGTTGCTCTACTGCCTCCAACTGGGTGGTCAGCTCCTCCCGAGCTCTCTATGCATCCACCAAGACAGTCTCACGTCCAGCCAACACCTACTCCAAGTGCCTCAAAGCGGAGTACCCCTCTTGAAAGACTTGCTCCAGTGCTCGCTTCACCTCCGGCATGCAGACACTCCATGCCTGTAGCAACTCCGATCTCATCAACAGGTCACACTCTCCAAGGGCTGATAACTGAACCGACTGGGGGTCTAGGGGGCAACGCCCCCAGCGGGGTCGAGGGACAGCGCCCCCGCGGGGTCCTGGGGCAGAGCCCCAGGCGCGCTCCCTGTCGCGATACAGGGCGGGGTCGAGGGGCAGCGCCCCCGCCGCCAAGACCAAATTAGCACTCTCAAACCCACACAAAAGTCTATGGAACACACCATTTTGTGATTTTCTTCTGATCCCATACTCTTTTCTGCAAACTGCTTGCGTTTTCCTTACTGCCTCATTATGCCCTTCCCTTCGGTACCATAAGTTACTCATTTTGAACTGTTTTGATTTGTCGTCGTTTTTTTTTTTTTTAACAAAACTTTTCCTCGGCTGTTGCCAGTCCTTGCCATCAATTACCATCTTTCAAATTTCTCCGGCTTTGTTCTCCTTAGCCGTACAACATGTGCTTTTTATGAACCGTATGGATTTTTCCAGCTCTTAGTAATGGAACAATCGTACGGATGTGGCTCCTCCCTTTGTTTCTACGACAATTATTTCCGAACCTGTCCTCGCTATGCGTCCTCTGTCCGTACGGTATTTTGTTCTCGGACACGTTTTATTTCTTTCCTTCCATACGGTGATTGCTGCATTAAAAAAATGGGTCAATACTGGGTCCCGTTGCCGTACGGCATTGACTGCGGGTTTGAGTGCCGTACGGCTCAACTATATACTATCACTCCTTCCGTACGACGCCGTACAAGCTGCATTTTAACTGTACGGTATTTTAAACACCATGGATGTTACTGCCGTACGGTGCTCTCGGGTTGCCATGTATTGCACAGTCGTACGACACTTGACAGCCATACGACACCTTATATTGCGGATGTTATTAATGTACGGGCATGGATGCTATTGCCGTACGACACTTGACAGCCGTACGACATCCTACACTGCTATGGCACTTTTGAATGCCGTACGGCCGTACGGTCTGATCTTTTTTTTTTTCTTTTTTTTTTCCACCATACGGTCATGCATAGCCGTACGGGTGTTTTTCAATTTTCTGTCCGGAAGCTTCTCTGGTCACCTGTACGAACGCCTGCCGAGTCCCTCTCGGTTGCTCTGTCCCTCCTTTCGGATCCATCCTCTCCGGGTAAAGTTTCAATTTGGTACCGTTGCCGCCGTCATGTATCCGTTCGTCGAGAGCCCACAGAGTGTGCAGTCGTTCCCTTTCCCTGTCGCCGAGTCTGTTTTCAATGGCGATCCAAAAGCTTGGAACCATAAATTCTACAGGGACCACGGTCTCGTTCCCGTACATAAGAAGAAAAAGGAGAATCAAGATTTTGAAGACTGCGGTCCTCCACACAGGATTCCAGTTGTCTCCCATAACGATGGGTTTCAGATTTCTCTCATCCCCAAGATTTATTTTTTCCAACTTTGCTTCTTTGTGCCAGATGGGTTCCTCCTTCCGAAACTCCTGGGCAGGGCTTTCTTTCCTTTCGACTTCCCCTTCTCGGTATGCTGTATATTCCGGAGGGAACTCACTCTCGGCTTCCTCAATCTTCAATATGTTGTAGGACGGCGGAAATAATTCATAATCACCCATTTGCCAGTGGAATAGACCGTCCATCGAATCTGTATCATCCTCCACTTTCAGTATCCCTTCGGCATTAGGTTCCATGTTTCCTTTCTCTCCGCCCATCCCGTCGTCTGACTCTGAATCGGATGCCATTTCCTCCCCAACCATCTGCGTGTTGAGGTCCACTACAAACTTCCTTCCCCCCTTTTCAAATGCGAGGGTGTTTTTCTTCCAATTATGATCGGCTTGGGCCGTCACCAACCACCCTCTACCCAGGATGGCATCATACCCCTTCTGCTTAAGAGGGATTACAACAAAATCTAAGGTGAAAGGCTGGGTTCCAATAGTCACCTGCTGCGCCATCAGTGTACCGAGAGGCTTAATACCGTGCTGGTCGGCCCCCAATAAATTGAAAGTCGGTGGCCACAGCGCGGTTTCCCCAAGCTTTTCCAAGTTTCTTCCGGGAGGACATTGACGCCCGACCCACCGTCGACAATTGTGTTCGTGAGGATGATACCCAAAATACCCATCTCCACCACTGCGGGATTCCGCCTATTATTTATCGATAGCGTCATGGGGTCGGCTGTAGAGCCACTCGTGATCTCCGTTCGTTCAACCGTGCTTGCTGGAATGTTTTGCCCAAGGAATAGAGCCGTTTTGAGATGCGGCATCGTTTCCAATAGGTCCTTGACCTTTACTGGTACGTCCAATTGCATTATCTGCCTTAAAATATTTTGTTCGGCCATTGCTCGAGTAGAAATGCCGATATCTGTGGAGTCCCTTCGGTCCTCCATACCCTTCGCGATCTCAGCCTTCGCCTCGAGCATCCTTTGTTTCTCTGTCGGAGGGTGAGGATATGTGGCCTTCTTCATTTGCCCGCGTGTGATTGCGAGGACCTTCTCTGTGCCCCCTCGTTCCATGTCTAGGATGTTGCAACCGGGCTTCGGACAATTAGCATCCTCATGGTTCCCCGGTCCACACCACCGACACAGTTTTAGTGGAGCGGTAGCCTCATTCTGACAGTCACGGGCATAATGTCCCCATTGGTTACAACTTCTGCACTGTATCATGGGCCTCCCCTTCGCGTTATACTGGACCCGCGGCTTGTTCTCATCATTGCCTCGGTCTCCCCGTCGGTTGTTTCTGTACCCGCCGGATGATGCAACATTTTGTTGACCGCCGGTCCCAAACGTGGAGGGTTGCTCCTGGGCATAAAGCAATTGTTGATTTCTCGCCCTCAAGTTGTAGGGATATTCTTTAGTGGAATGTCCTGTGATTTGGCAGATATCGCAAAAAGCCTTCTTCGGACAAGAACCTTTTGTGTGGCCTGCTTCTTTGCAGTCTGTGCACCACACAGTGTCTTCCTTTGCTTTGCTCGAGCCTCCCTTGGTGGCCTTCAGTTCTTTCATCATCCTCGCCAGATCTTTTTGTAGGGCCAACACTTTCTTACTCGATTCGCCCTCACTGCTTTCTGCCTCCGATTCATCATTCGAAGACTTAATCTTCCTGGAGGTCTTATATTCGCTCTCCAGATCCATTGCACGGTTGTACGCGTTGCTGTACGACGTGGGCGGGACAATTTTCATTTTCTTCCGAAGGGAAGCTTTTAGTCCCTCCACGAACCACCTGTTCTTGAGTTCGTCTGCCGGGGCTGACTCCATCTTCCCTATGAATTTCTTCAGTCGCCGTCCGTAGGCACGGACAGACTCACTCTTTGTTTGCTTGGTATTGTAAATCTCCGCCAGAATCTCATTGTCGTCCCTTAACAACTGAAATTCCGTCTGGAAGGCTTTTTTCACATCATTCCATATCGTCAGGCCTGTCTTGTCTACATCGGAGTACCAGTCAATGGCTCCCTCCCTCAATGTTGCAGGGAATTGGCGGATCCATTCGTCCTGGTCGGTAACTCCATTGGCAGCCCATATAGTCTCACAGGTCCGGCAATGCTGAACAGGATCCTCCTTCGCTTGGCCTGTGAACTTGGGCAATTTCTGCTTACTCGCAGCCATGGTAGGTTGTTGCCTCCGCGAGGGATTCGGTACTCCGACACCACCTCCTCCTTGAGTATTGTGTGTAGTGTTCACTGGTGGCACTTGCTCGTGCGGTAGTTGTGTGACTGGTGGGACCGTACTGTGTGGAGTCCTTGGTTCCAACGGAGGGTTCGCCTGTGCGTTCGCAGTGCCTTCGCCCGTACTGTCACTGGCACCTCCGGCAGTACCGTCACCTTTGACCGTACGATTCCCTTCGTGGTCTTGGTCCTCTGCACGTGGTGTATGGGTCAAATCTTCAAACTGGTCTCGCTCTTCTTGAAGTAAGACCTGTCTCAATTGTGTTTCCTCGAGTAGTTCTTCCCTACTCCGCACTCTCCGATGCTCCGGCGAAGTGAACTATTCTCCGTCGGCCTCCGCACCTTCCGTACCACTTCCGAGGTTCCCTTCGGGCAACCCTCCGGCAAGCTGGTCCTTGGCAAGTTGCCTCAGCCTATACCGACGTTCACGTTGTTGTGCGGAGATCAAAGCCTTCTGTGCGGCTTCGCCTTCGTCATCTTGTGCCTTTTTATTTCTATCTTTATTTAAAACATTGGGCATAAATCCTTTCCTCACTTCTCTTCCCGAGCACGTCTAGGCAACGGCGCCAGATGTCTACCCGCTGGGGTAAACTTAGTATTGCATAGACATAGTATAGGAAATATAATAAACACAGAATATATCATAGAATAATAAATACTTTCATTAATCATTCCATACTGGCAAGTACATTCACATTGTATTGATCATACAATCATATCCCCCATGTCCAACCTCCGAGAGAGTATATAAAGTACCCGAAGGGCCACGACCGAAACGCCGTGACATAACTGTCTAACCTCTTGGTCGCTAACGACTGAGAGTAACATAATACTTTACTAATATAATAACCCGTACATACAATTATCCCAACAACAACTTCACAATATGTATTGTGAGCAACTCTCCCCAGTAGAGTTGTCAATCTGTTGGTTCCCAAAACCACAGATTGGAAATCCTAGAGCCTACCAACTCTCCAATAGAATTCCAAATCAATTCTGGCCAACGAACGGGAATATTTCAAACTCCCCTGCACTTTAGGCTTCGCTACACCTAGGCGGGTAAACCTTTACTTCAAACTTGATCACCTGGTTCGAAGCTCTTCTATAGCGAATTTAAGCTTGTAAGTTCCGCGGTTGGCAAAATCCTTGAACTCGATCAAAATAAAGTTGAATGCTCAATATTTGAATTAAAATGTTGTGTAATGATTAATAAGGTTTGTAGGAAGGATTTGATAGATTTTCTGACTTCATATATAAACCCAATATTTCAACAATAATAAGACCAGTGCCTCTGCTTATTCGGGCAATAGAGTCAACTTTAATGAAGGTTTACGTACAACTTTATAATGTTCAACGCATTTATACTGCTAATCAATTAAATAATCAAGATGCGACAAATCAAATATTTATGCAATCCTAAATTATTTCATCATGAGTTTAGGATGCTATCTGGTTGTATCCACTTATCTGATATTTAAATTGCACATAATATTAAAAAATAATAATTATAAAGGACAGTTCATCAATAGTTTAATGCTCTGTGCCTTTAATAAATAACAAAGGATGTTTTATTTTATTAATAAAATAAAATTATATTTATAAAATCATATTATTTCCCTTATCCCTCCATACAAAATATATAAAAATGCTTCTTCTTCGAATCTCTTGTCTCCTTTTGAAAATAAGACTTCCACTATTTATATTATACATATATGAGCATATGACGTTTCAAAATTTAAGTCATAATTCTCAATCATACCGCTTCATGTCTTTTAACAAATTATCCTTAAATTAACTTTCTTTTAATAATACTCATAGCATGCGATATCTGAAATGCTTATTGTAATATATTTCAATAATCGTAGTCTCCAAAGATTGTCGTATATCATTTGAATCGACTTTGTGCTGAGTCATACGGTGATTTGGCAAATTACTTATTCAATCCAATGATAAGTCGATTGTCTTTTATATCAATGCTGTCACAATACCTATGTTTATCATGGCATCTGTACATCTTCGTTTTTATGGACACAAATGCCATTTATCATATCTCGATAAATATATTTGAACTTATCACTTTCTCTGTATAACACTCCAAACACCTTGACTCACTCTGTATGCATTCTAAGACTTTCAACTTCTGTCCTCTAACGCGACTTTGTGTAACCCGTGCATACATGATTTTGATACATATTTGTCTGGTTTGATATTCGAACACACACACGGCATATCTGAATCCACGTCACTTCATTTGCTTTTGACGTTTCATGGTCTTCGCACTGTCAGACTTATGATGGTATGGATTGGGTCATATTTTTATAAGATTATATCCGACGCACACAGGGCTTCTATGGATAAAGATATCGTCAATCATCCTGAATGATCAGTGTCAAGTCTTTAGATGCTGAACGTCACCATCTTCTTCTGATCAAAATAACCTTCTCTAGAATCTTCACCACCAATCGCATATTTCAGGCCTTCTAGTAACCTCCAGCAATTTTCATAGGGACTCTTGAATGCATTTCCTGTAGATAGTCGCTACTTATTTAGATATTAATATTTCTGCATTTATGTCAAACTATCATAATTGCACAGTATGTCTCCCTGCATGAGCGGCTATTATAGACATTGCTTGGTCTTGGTTCTGTACGTGTTGGAGATGTTTGTTTGTCACTATTTATGATTACTCTGTAATATTCTTTCACAAGTTTTGGTTCCCCGAACACAAAGCTGAGCATCTGCACCAAATGATACAAGCATTTTTTGCACTTTAGAAAAGGCAAGACCTGTTTCTCTCTTTTGATGTGCCTTCAGTTTGTACTTCACTTAATCCACGCGAACATTGAATCAAGGAGTCTCCTATGCCAATAGCAATTATATTGTTGTCCTGTTATGAATTTGAAGAATAAGCTTTGATTCAGATGGTGAATAGAATGATCTTTAAATGGAGGCCCTGATTTATAAAATCAGGGCTCCATCAGACTCCGCTCAAGGTACACAATTTGATCCTTGGATGTATTATTTTATTGAAGGAATTGAGAATGGAAAAAGAAAGTTTGATTCGGCTAGGATCATTAGCGTGAATTTAGAGTTGCAACTCAGGACAGTGCAAAATCAGAAGCAATTCTACATGGGGTCCTACCTCTTCTATTTGATTGCAAGACTATTGGTGATGCTTTGCTAGTCGAACCAAATCCAAATTTGGGGAGACGCACTGCACCATTATGGTTGAGGCAGATACTTACACCAAGGGGCAATTGTGGCAGTCCGAACAGTTGAGGACATTCAAGAGTTAGCTAAGGAGGAAAACATTAGCTAGGAGGCAATTGATGAACTTAACGATTATTTCAAATCAAGTAATGGGTGGATTGTGGGCCGCTCAAGGAAGTATGGCCAAGGCAGGTGCACCCAGAACCCAAGAGTATTCAAGCAGAGTGGGGGTGCATGCAAACCAAATTCGAGTAGGAAGGTTAGAGAAGACCAGGAAGGTTAAGGAAGGCAAGGATAATGGAGGAAAGCGAGATGAAAGGTTGAAGGGGTCAAGTTCGATTTCAAGGTGGTGGCCAAGAGCAAGGCTCTCAAATTGCAAAGAGGTTCACATCCAGGAAAGCCACCAAGGCCAAGGCAAGATTACCCCAAGTGCATAAAGACCTCACCCTTTCAAGGTCAGGACATCAGGTACAAGCAAGTTCAAGTGTTGATGAGAAAGTTTCTAAGGATGAGCTCAAGCATCCAAGGCTTCACCTCATCTCAAGGATTAAATAAATCTATAAGATAAGGTTGATGAGGTGGCAATTTCATGTGCATGCAATCAAATCATGCCACGTGTCCTATGTTCTCATTGGTTGACAGATTATTGTAATTTTCTCATTGGCCCACAAAGTTGGTGCTCTCATGTAATTGGTTGAAAGATGGTAACCCTAATTAGGGTTTGTAAGGTTTAATCTTGGTCTTTGATTTTGCCCCTTAATATTGGCCACTCATTGTAATTTTGAGCCTCTATATAAGGCCATTTGTTCTCATTTGTAAAGGGGGTTATGTTGGAGAATTGTTGCCAAAATACTATCAAAATTGTTCTCTATTCATTGTTGTGGTTTGCATGGTGGATATACATGATCGTTTTGGTGTATTTGCATGGTTCTTTACATCTCTCAAATTAAAGTAGGATTTCATTTCAAAATTGTTAAAGTAAGAATAGAAGTAGATGGCTAGTTGTATGGTGATGTTAGTGAATGTTTGATAGGGATCTATATACTAGGCCACTAGCATCCTAGCGGCTTGTTAGGAAGCCTTGTGTGGTAATCTAGTCCAATCGCTCCCAAGTTCTACTTGCATTTCATCCTTCCGCTTGTACTTCAAGTTGGGTTGGAAGATAGGTGTTAGTATGAAAATTCTAAGAGTATCCCTTTGAATCATTGCACCAATGGAGGTAGCGCCCCAGGCAAGCTTTCATTTGGTTGGATCCCTGTCCATTTGCTAATCTTTCCATCCATAGGAGTAGTAGTAGAGTAGTAAGCAATTAGTGGTAGGAGTAGTTGAAAGTGAAAGTGATCAAGGAGAAAAGAACAAGTCAAGCAAGTGAAGTACCACCAAGTTATCTTTGAATGAACAACGTAAGCCCGCCTACGTGATTAACCAACAAATCACATTAATATAACTGAGTTAGTATCCACAGGTGTAAGGAACCTTGGAGTTTTCTCATGTTCTTCATGAGTATATACTTTTCAAGAGAGGATTGAGTGTTTGGTATGCTTTATCAAGTATTCAATTGCTATATGTTATGTAGTGGTACAAAACTGACATCAACAATACCATGAAATGGTAATCGAATGAATAAACTAAGGAGAGGAAGACTCCATATAAAGAGATTACAAAATGATGTTTCTAAAACAAAAACAATCATGAACTAAAACGAATAAAGAAAGTTACTAAAACTAACTAATCTTCTCTAAATGACTAATATGTCCATTAAATATAACAATATAAATTTAATAAAGTTTCCTGTTTGGGTTGACTTGTCAAAGTTGTTGTTGGACTTCTGGAATGAAAAAAAAATCATGATCATTGCCAACTGTTTTGGGAAATTTTCTGCTTCTGACACTCCAAATTCATGAAGCATTTGTTATTTGCTAGATTTTGTGTGTTGGTAGAGAAGAACAAGGTGCTTCCCACTCAAATTACCTTATCTTCCGTATATGGTAGTTGGGTGCAAAGCTCTCCTATTATTTGCAATTCTTGTAGTGAAGTGGGTCATGCTACTACTACTTGTTTGTGAAAAAGGAATGTCATTTTGTCTAGAGGAAAAAGGAACAAATGCCTTCTATAATTGAGCAGTCTTCTTCTTCAAGCATGAAGGAGCAAATAGTGGATATAGGGGAAAATCTACTATTAATAATTTTACCTTTCCTAAAGCTAAAATGTTGCATCAGGGATCTACTGATGTTTCTACGGATTCTCCTTATGTCAAGAAAATGATTTTGGGGGAGAAGGATCTTGGTACTCAGGTTAATCAAAAATCTTTGGAACATTTCTTTAAATAGCCATGACTTTGGATGGGTCTTTGAAAGGTTTTGTAGAGTTTGGTCGTTTGCTGTCTCATTGTAGTTAGTTACTGTTGGTTGTTCTTTGTTCTCTTGTTGCACTTCAGGTTCTATCCTTCTCTTTGTACAAGGTTCTAGGCCCTTTCAAAACCTTGCTTACCTAATCAAAAACTATTGTAATGTGCTTTTACTTTTTAGAAACTGAAATGTTCTATAACACAACTATGACAGATGCCTTCATCAGTACCATTTCCTCTACAATCAAAACATTTATTAGGAGATACAGATTAAGAAACATTAATTATTATGGCAAACTACAAATTGCCTGTAGAAGTTCATTGGCAATGCTGTATACATCTAACTGTTTAATGTGCCTCATAACTCTCCCTACAAGATGCATCTTTGAGAAAACCAACCAATGGATTCATATTTGTATCACGATTCATGTTAGCACAAATACGACTTCAGAAAGAAAAATTAGAAGTATGGATCCGTCAAGACAATCATCATTGTGTAGGATGAATCTAATTGTCATTTTTTTAAAGCAAAGTTCACGTTTACAGCCAATAAAACATAGTTATTACATGGGTTTTCCTTCGATTGTACCAATATTCTTCTCTCCCTTCATTTACTGTTCAGTTAATTACAAGTTTGCAGTTTTTTCTTATAAATGTTTTTCCTTATAATGCATGTATGTTTCATCACTGAGAGCGATGTCCACTGACTTAACCCAATAACATAGTGGTCAATATTAGTCAAGACTCAAGGCACACCTACTTGATATAAGAATATTTTTTTCAAAGATTTCAGATGCAAAGTAATATGCTGTTACAAATAGCCAGTAACTGCCTCATTTATGGGAAACAACATATTGTGTAAATACTTAAATAAGCATTGCATTCTGGTGCAACTTTCCAAGCCATCCTACAATAAATTAGCTCCCAACTAATTACTAACTTAAATCATTAAAATGACTTTTTAAATAGAAATCTTAGTTTTTCTAATCTGAAATTCAGTTCAACATAATAACATAATTGATCAGGATTAATTTTTTCAAAATTTCATGTTTTAGTAAATTACAATTTTGAGGGTCTTCGGTGCAGTTCTGGGCAAAAATGGTGTGCGGGAATAGCAATGAAACATTGCTATTTCCAAAATTTGGTTCAAGATTATTTGAATACCTTTCCAACGCATCAAACGGTTTGTAATTCGGAGCTAGGATGAGAAAGTTATGCCTTCTCCAAGTGGACCTAAATTTTATATATAGTTTTTTGATAAATTTTGATAGTTTTAATAGTTTAATTGTAATAAATATTATGATGACTCTTCATTTCAATTCCAAGGGATTTGTGTGACCCTTGGGATCCATCCTAATTGTATAAACTCCAATTTTGAATAGAATGGAGACACTTTTTTTGGCTTGCAATCTTGTTGTTAGTCTTTTCAGTTTTTATGTCAAATTTCACAATACTGCAGGTTTCACACCAAGTATTGTAATCTGATTCATAATTCAGATCAGTGGTATCAGAGTGGGAACACTCCTTTATGCCAATTCACACAAGGTCTTTCTACCAAAGATTAGGATTGGATACGCAAGATTTGTCAAAATACCCACCTTTGAGACGCACACAATCGAAGATGTCAAACGATGATGTTAAGAAGTTGGTTGTGGAAGCTTTAAATAAGCAATGAGAGGAGATGATGAGTCAATTTTCACGCCTCCTACAGAATCAAAAACCCTTTGAATCAGGAACATCATTTCGTGAAAGTACCCCTTTCAAGGTGCAGGTCAATTTTGACATCCTGAATTTTGAAGGAAAAGTCGATTCTGAAGCTGTTGATAATTGGTTATCGAAGTTGGATAGATACTTTTGTGTAAATGATTTCTCAGATGCAGAAAAAATAACATTTCCTCTCCTCAAAGCTGAAACCCATGTGAAATTAGCATGGGAAACCAAAGTAGCAAATAAAGAATGAGAATTAACTATTGAAGATAGTTTTGGATTATCTCTTGATAAGAAACCCACATGGGGAGAATTTGTGGAATACATAAAAGAAGTTTACCTACTTGAGGATGTATATGAACAAAAATACATAGAATGGCAACTTCTTCGACAAAAGAGGGATCAGTCTATGCAAGATTATACCAATACGTTCCATTCACTTTTAGCAAAACTTGGTATTGAGGATTCAGAGAAGCATCGGATTTTGAAATATTGGAGTGGACTTCACAGGTATATTCAAATAGAGATGGAATTTTTGAATATTGAGACATTGGCAACTGCCTATAAATACGCTACAAAAATTGAAGAGAAATTCAAGCAGAAAGGAAAGAGGGACTACTTTGCAAATAATAAGCCAAGGGTTGAAGATGGCAATAAATTTGTAGGAAAACAGGTGACCAAGGAACCTCATTCAAATTCACCGAAGAACACATGGTGGGCTGCTAAAAAGACACAAATAGATATAGGCATGTGGTGTGAGATGCATAAGTCCCCAACCCATAATACAAAGGATTGTCGAAGTATTAAAAATTTGATGACAGAAATATGAGGAGAGGAAGCTGAACTTGAATCGTCACCAATAGATAACTCTGAGAAAGAGGAGAATGATTCCATCATAGAAGCAAACCCATATGCCGTAGTCGGAACTACTAAAGTATTGCCCCGTGAAGATGAAGAGAGACTTTTTCATTCTCAGATGTGGGTTGATGGAAAGCCTCTGCATTTTATTGTTGACAGTGGGAGTCAAAAGAATTTGATCTATAGGGAGACAATCAAAAGATTAAATTTGAAAGTGACAAGACACCCACAACCATACTCTATGGGATGGGTAAATGAGGGACAAGATATTCAAATAAATCAACAATGTCATCTACCATATTCAATCAAGCATTTCAAGGATGAAGTGATATGTAATATAGCACCACTGGATGTATGTGATGTCTTGCTGGGGCAACCATACATGTATCAGAGGCATGGGGTGTATGAGTCCAGGCCACGTAGTGTTACAATCAAGCTTGGTGGGAAGAGATATCGAATACCAGAGGTATGTCCAACACAAACTGCTTCTTTAATAATTGTTAAACAATGTAAACGCTTGATTGCTCAAACTGGAGCTTTTGTTCTACTCATGATTCGCCCTAAACAAACAAAGTCAGTTGTTCTTAATACACATGCTAAGGTAATCATAACAGAGAATCAACAAAATCAGATGGATAAAATTCTAAAGGAATATCATACTGTGTTTAAACCACCGGTGGGAGTACCAACACACTGTCAAGTCAAGCACTCTATTGATTTAATCCCAGGCAGACCACTACCACATGAGCCAATATATAGGAGGTCAATTTTGGAAAACGATGAGATTAAGAGACAAATTCAAGAGTTGATTCAGAAAGGACACATTCGTCCAAGTGCTTCACCTTGTGGCAGTTCAATTGTCCTTGCTAAAAAGAAAGATGGGACATAGAGACTTTGTATTGATTATAGGGCATTGAACAAAATCTCTGTTAAGAATAGATATCCAATCCCTCGAATTAATGATTTGTTGGACCAACTTAGGGGGGCTAAATTCTTTACAAAAATTGACTTGAAGTCTGGATACCACCAAGTACCAATTGATCCAGCAGATGTGTGGAAGATTGCATTTAAATATAAGGAAGGTTTGTTTGAATGGTTGGTCATGCCTTTTGGCCTAACAAATGCCCCAGCCACATTTATGAGGTTGATGAATGATGTGCTTAGACCATTCATTGATTCTTTTGTGGTTGTTTATTTGGATGACATACTCATCTTTAGCAGAACTTGGTCTGAGCATTTGCAGCATGTTGAACAAGTGCTTTCAACTCTGCAAAAACACAAACTTTATGCCAACATTGAGAAGTGTTCTTTTGGTATGCAGAGTATTCAATACTTGGGGTATATCATTGATACTGAGGGTGTTCATGTTGATCCAGCAAAGATTCAAGTAATCAAAGATTGGCCATCCCCTAAAAATTTCACAGAGCTTCCCAGCTTCTTGGGCTTAGCCAACTATCGCAGATTTGTGTTTGGTTTCTCACATATATCATGGCCTCTCAATCAATCACTAAGGGGTGGAGCTCAAGCAAAATTTTACTGGATAGAGGCAAAGCAACGAGCATTTGAGGAGTTAAAGAAAAGATTATGTTCAGCACCAGTATTGGTCCTCCCAGATCTACACGAATCATTTGAGATAGAAACAGATGCATCTGATTATGCTCTTGGTGCGGTACTCATGCAACATGGGCATCCTGTTGCCTATCACAGTGAAACTTTTTCTGATACAGTACGTAGGTACCCACCTATGATAAGGAGTTGTATGCCATTGTTCAGGCCTACAAACAATGGAAACATTATATACTGGGAAAGGAAACTGTTATACATACAGACCATAAACCACTTCAATTCTTGCAAACACAAGGGAAGCTGCAGAATGATAGACATCAATGGTGGTCAGCCTATCTACAACAATTTCACCTCAACATTCATCATAAAAAAGGAAGCAGTAACGAGGTGGCAAATTGTTTGAGTAGGCCTCCAATTGCAGGTTTGACAATAGTGTTGGATTCATGCGGTCATCAATCATCCACTTGGGAACAACTATATAGTACTGACCTTGATTTTGCTAACATCTATAGTAATTTGGTAGAAGGAAAGTTTGTCTCTGATTTTCACTTGCAGGATGGGTTGTTTTGCCATAATGGTCACATATGTGTACCCACCGAGGAACGGAAGAAAATGATATGGGAAGCTCACTACAGTCGTGTTGCAAGACATTTTGGTATTGGTACGACTGCTGCTATCCTTCAAAAGTATTTCTATTGGCCAAAATGGAAGCAGGATATCATTTCACATATACAAGCTTGTGCAGCCTGTGCAATTGCAAAGCCAGCAAACCGTAAGTTGGATCTATACTTACCATTACCTATTCCTAATAAGCCATGGCAGTCTGTTTCAATGGATTTTATATCTGGGCTTCCAACGACCAGGCAAGGGCATGATTGTGTATATGTTGTGGTAGATAAGTTTTCTAAAATGGCTATCATGGTGGCATGTAAAAAGATGATTTCTGCAGAAGATACTGCCAAGCTATTTTTTGAACATATTTGGGTTCATTTTGGTTTGCCAAAAACCATTATTTCTGATAGGGATAGCAGGTTCATCAGCAAATTTTGGTCTACACTATGGGCTAAAATGGACACAAAATTGACAAAGTCCACAGCATTCCATCCCCAAACAGATGGGCAGACAGAAGTGGTGAATCAAATGATTATTCATATTTTATGGATGTATCATTCAAAACATCCTCACACATGGGATGAAAGCTTACCCTATGTGCAACACAGCTACAACCGTGCACTCCATATTACTACAAGGCACAGTCCATTCGAGGTTTCTCTTGGGTACCAGCCATTGGCACCTATGGATGTAGCAATACCATCTCTACACTCGAATAGTCCATTGAATGGTGACAAGGAGGTAGATAAAGCAGAAAAATTCATTGATAACATTAGACACCTACAGTAGCAAGTTTATGAGATCTTGGAGCAGAGTAATCAAAAGTATAAGGAAAGGCATGATAAACATAGAACTCCTCATCAGTTTCAGATTGGTGACAAGGTATGGTTACATCTTCAAAAAGAGCACCTGCATGGACCAAATAGGAAGCTTCGTCCTCTTCGTTATGGACCATACACTATTGTGAAACAAGTTGGTGAGAATGCTTTTGAACTTAATTTGCCATCCTTTTTGGGACTGCATCTAGTTTTCAATGTGGAATTGTTGAGACCCTATTTTCCTCCTTTATTGGACATCTCCCAAGCTACTGAACACATTCAAGCTATAGAGTTAAATCCATCTACTACTGCTCCAGTCCAGTGTGACCATGTTACTAAAGCCATTTTAAAGACTATGAGAAATCAAAACATTCCTCTGTATCGGGTGGTTCGAGCTGGTCAGCATTCTCATCAAGGCAAGTGGTTTACTAAGGAACAAATTGAAGAACAATTTCCTCATCTGTTGCAGTAGATTAGTGCAATGGGGCCCATTGCCTCTTAAGGGGGGAGGAATGATCAGGGTTAATTTTTTCAAAATTTCATATGTTTTAGTAAATTACACTTTTGAGGGTCTTCAGTGCATTTCTAGGCGAAAATGGTGCGCGAAAATTTAGTTCAAAATTATTTGAATACCTTTCCAACGTATCAAACGGTTCGTAATTCGGAGCTAGGATGAGAAAGTTATGCCTTTTTCAAGTGGACCTAAATTTTATATATAGTTTTTTGATAAATTTTGATAGTTTTAATAGTTTAATTGTAATAAATATTATGATGACTCTTCATTTCGATTCCAAGGGTTTTGTGTGACCCTTGGGATCCATCCTAATTGTATAAACTCCAATTTTGAATAGAATGGAGACATTTTTTTTGGCTTGCAATCTTGTTGTTAGTCTTTTCAGTTTTTATGTCAAATTTCACAATACTGCAGGTTTCACACCAGGTATTGTAATCTGATTCATAATTCAGATCAATAATAGTCTAAAAATTAAGGGAGCATCTTGTGCTGTAATGGTTAAATGGTGCATTGTTAATTGTGCAACCAAGGTTCAAATCCCTAATTGGCCCAAATAAAATGGTGTTAACACCGGTTTGGGCCAACCTTTGCTGGGCTGGTGTACTCGTGGGCTTTACACCCTACTAGGTTTTCAAGTTTGAATATTTTTTTGGAGATTGATATGATAATTCAGGGATATTGGAGATATAAATTATGTCCTTTACACACAAACGTATAAATGCAAATTAGACTATTCTCATCAATTCTCATTAGTGGCTCAACTCCTTTGCCTCAGAACTTTTTGAATGTCATGTAACACAAACTGCTGACTTTACCCGTGTATGCTTACTGTTAGTTCTCATACAACTACTGCTTCGAATTTTTCTAGAAAGCAGGTTGCACAAAAGTACATTGTTCTCCCAAAAGCTAACCAGAAACCCTATTCTATGCAATCCATATTTATAAAGAAGTCCAAACATTATATGTCCAGAAAATCTATCCTTTATTTATGTTCTTATCTAATCGTGGTGCATCTAATTATAAAAATAGTTAATATTGGTGCTTAATAGAAAATCATACAAAACTAGAACGAACAGGTTGCATCCAACTCATAAACTTGTTCTTGATGGTGATCTGATTTACCATTCTATAGTCAAAGCACAAGAAATAGAACACATCCTCCTTCCTAAATAAAATCGTTAGTTTAGCATAGGAAATGTTTCTAAGTACAATTATTCCAATTTCTACAAACTCTTTCCCGAGCCTTTTTCCTGTCTAATCCGCACTTAAAATGCTGTAAAGATGTAAGCAATATAGCGAGATTCCTAGATGAACCATAGAAAAAGGTGTATAATTGTTGACGTGTCTAACTAATTAAATATGAATATTCAAGAAGAATATATGTCTAGTTTTAACTCTCATCTATAAATTCAGTGAGGATTGATATATTCTAGGAATAATTTATTCGTAACAGGTTTC
This sequence comes from Chamaecyparis obtusa, assembly GCA_027943335.1. Taxonomy (NCBI): domain Eukaryota; kingdom Viridiplantae; phylum Streptophyta; class Pinopsida; order Cupressales; family Cupressaceae; genus Chamaecyparis; species Chamaecyparis obtusa. The sequence continues at coordinate 3,455,796 of BSBK01003681.1, read as the reverse complement.
TTCCTACAAAAAAGAACATGCAACAATGGTGGTTTTCAAAAGAGATCACAAAATGTGCAAGACAGGTGATTGAAAGCAGGGAGAAGACTGTTCGCATTGGAAAGTCGGCGGACTACGGTACTGATTTACTTGGACTGATGATGAATGCCAACAAAGAAGGAGGAAAAGTGCAGAATAACATTCGCATGACAACAGACGAAATAATTTCTGAATTAGGAACTTTCTATACAGCGGGACATATAACTACAACAACCCTCTTGACATGGACCATGATCTTGTTGGGAATGCATCAGGACTGGCAAGAACTAGCACGTGAGGAGGTCTTAGAAGTGTGTGGAAAAAACGATTTTCCAAATGCAGAGACTGTGAATGGCCTAAAGATTGTAAGAATAAATAGCATAAGCCCTACCCAGATTTCATTTGTTTCCTTGATAATCTATAACATGTTAGGTTTCCATAATATTCTATTTAAACCATTTGAAATGCTAGGAGAAAAAGCAGAGAAGGATTTGCACTTAGTTTGTGTTTCCCAGAAATTTGTTCTGTTCCTTAAATCTATTAAGACAAACTTTGATTAATATATGGTGTACACTTACTGTTGCAGATGGGAATGATTTTCAATGAATCCTTGAGACTTTATCCACCTGTAATAGCAGTGCTCCGACAAACGGATAAGCCGGTAAAGCTTGGCAGATTCTCAATTCCTGCAGGTACTGAATTTCATCTTCCAATCCTTGCAATGCACCATGACCCAGCTTTTTGGGGAGACAACGTGAACGAGTTCAATCCAGAGCGGTTTAGAGAAGGAATTTCAAAAGCTGCCAAACATCCGAATGCATTCATGCCATTTTCAGTAGGCCCCAAGATTTGCATTGGTCAAAACTTTGCACTATTAGAGGCCAAAGTGGTACTGACCATGATTCTGCAACGGTTTTCCTTCGTGATTTCACCTAATTACATCCACGCACCAGTACATTCCGCCATGCTCAATCCCCAATTTGGAGCTCAGGTCAATCTTCACATGATCTAAATTAAAAATATGACGAGTTGCAAATGAATAATTGACATTCCGAGGTCCTGAACTTCGACATTTTGATCATGTGTTATCAAAATGTAGTCAATGAACAGATCTGGTACAGTTTTTTTTTAAATTTAAGGGTATGGATCTTTCTGCCACGTTAATGCTGTGTACTAAGATTTCAATAAATTGATCATCACACACACGCCAATGGCAACCATGTCATTTTGCCTTTTTCACCATACAATCAATTTATATTAAAGTTCAAGTTTTAAATTAGATTGTATTTATTGAAAAAAGCGAAATAAATTTATATACTGCGGAGGCAAATCAGCAGAAAAACACTCCAACTGAAACATATTAAAGTTCAAGTTTTAAATTAGATTTTTTAAGATTGTTTTTAAACTGAAGCAAAGCAATCAACTTCGCTTGGAAAAAATTAGGCCACAAAATGTTTATACAGAATCCATGTTATATTTAAATACAGAGTGTAAGTTTTTTGATGGATTATGATGTATGGCTGTCAATTATTGCGCTTGGTTGCAGAGAGGAAAAAAAAATTAACTCTCAATGAAAAAAATGGGATTGTATTTTTTTCAGTTGAAATTTACGAGTGACGATTAGTTCTTAACAAAGTTATTGACAGGTGTAAAAGTATATTTTTGAACAGCAGCTAATTGGGTTCATTCAAGCTGGAGGTTAAGTTGTGCATGAGTGTTAATTTTTATTATTTTTGAAGTTCTGTTTTTTATTTATTGATTTATTGATTTGAAGTGTGATACAATTTTGATTGAGATTAGTTTATTTGTTTTCCTAACATTTTTTTAAAAAGATAATGTTTGAGATTTTTGGGTGATTTATTAGATTTTAATTTAGTTATATAATAGATTGTCATGTAGAAATTTATGTTAACTAAATTTAAATATTATTTTGATCTGTTTGTAGATTGAATCAGAATTTTCTTGGTATCAAGGTATTGGACTATATTCTATGATCTATCATCACAATGAGAGATTTTAGGAAAAAAATGAGTGAAATTGCAGACCTTGGGACGTTAAAAAGGAAAGGAGGAGAAGGAGGTGGAGTGGCCCAAAGAACAAGGAGCAAAGAATCCAAGAAGGAAAGAGAAAATTTTCAAAGTGAAAAATAAATAGAAGTAGGAAAACAAAAAAGAAAGATTAAAAGAAGAGAAGAAACAAACAAAAATAAATAAAGGTAAGAAATCAAAAGAATTAAAAAAGAAACAAAGAAAAGAGTAGATTCAAACTACAAGTTGGTTAGTAAATAGATTATTTCTAAAATATTAATTTAAGAGCAAGAGAGTAATTTCAGATAATAAATATTGGTAATGTTAATTATAATGATAGTTGAATCTTTTAAGATATTTTCTTTTGATGAATAGAGGCCTTTTTTATTAATAAAATATAAGAGTACAGTGTTCACAAAAAAAGGGGCCCAAAGGAAAAAGTCACCCGGCGAAGAGTCACACGACACCTAGGCCGGAATCATACAACTATTCATCAAAAAAGCATATAAAGAAAGAAACCCTCAAGCTGCAAGAGCAGTAGCAAAAAAGGGAGAAGGATCTATGTCATCAGGATTGCCCCAAACATTGAGCCCTGGGATCTGGTCGTGGAGCGACCAACCATCATCTTTATTTTCTTCTTTCTCCAATTCTCCCTCCTCCCGCTTGGGAGAAATAGCAAGAGTTAGGTGGGGGAACTTATCAGAAGTGGTAGGAGGCCACGCAGGAACACTGGTCAAAGGTCGACCAGACATAGCTGTAGTAGAAACAAGCAAGGGAGGTCAACTAGCATTTGCAACCCTTCAAGGAGGAGAGGCAGAGCGGTGGCCCCAAGGGTGCGACATTCTGGAATGTCTGGCAGAGGAACTCTGACTATGATAGCGGCCCCAGGGTGGCGTGCGGTCAACTAAGAGAGAATCTGGTGGCAATCGAGCAACTGTACATGGGGTATTGCCCCAGTGCTACAATAATCATGCAAATGGATGACCTCCAAGGCCACTTTGTCAGCTTGAACTTGAATTTGCATCATGACATTGTTACATAAACATGCCTTAGCATAGAGAGAAATATTGATATCCAGAAATTGTGAGAAAAAAGAACAACATTTTGGTCTTTCCATAAAGTAAACATGACGCAACCAAGGGAATGGTGGATCCAATTAAGGACAGTCCAAACCTTGCAGCTTTAGAATTACACAGCAGAAATACACAACACAAGATGTTTCAAAACATATTTTCATTAACATGCCTGGCTATAAGGCCTTTCGGATTAGGGCCAATTATAATCAAAGATTACAATTCTGCAAGATCCACACACAAATCCAATACAACCTCAGCTAGTTCAGCTCTGAAGATAATCATAAGCTGATGGAAATCCTAAGGTAGATCTGAACTTGAGCTCGCAAGCCTCCAAGCAATCTCCTTGTCTCCAAGTGTGCAAACCACTAGCTCAGCTATTACAAACTATCAAATAGAAATCTGATCTGCAAGATCTTTTCCACAACTTCGCCAACTCTAGCTTACAGTCATCTGATATCCCAGATCTACCTTCATGTTCTTCTTCTCTCTCCCCCCTAAAACATCTACCCAAACACCTCTTAAATACTAATCATCAACCAGAAGTCGGCAAGATGAAACCATTAACTCTCTTAACAAATAATTAAATGCCATACAAGTCGGCTTACAAATTGTATACAAACATTTAATTCAGCATGTCGGCCTGTAACAATAGCTACCAACAATAAATGCACCAAGTCGGCCTAACAAATCACTCAAAACTCTAGTCGGTAAGCCAAAACTACCAAGCATCAGTGAAATAATCGAGCACGCCAGGCATTGCCGAGCACCAGTGTCGACCGAGCATCACAGGCATGACCGAGTAACACTTTCACTGAGCATCAGAGACTACCGAATTCCTTCAACGACTGAGCTTTCTTCAATGACCGAGGTCATCGGTCAAGGCTCCAACTAAGTAAAACCGGCCAAAACACAAACACTTATGCAGTTTCATCGAGGACAAGGAATGTCCTTGCATCACCCAAGAATGCCCTTGCATCAAAACAAGATCTCCATCTTGAAAGCATGCCAAATTTGGGTATACTAGGAAGGCATTCAGGGTGAGTCACCTAGGAGTGCCATATGCCAAGAAAAAGGCTCAAGCCGGAAAGGCATAAACATTTAATGTATCCAGTTCCAATAATTTTGGGCCCGACGATAGAACCAAAAAATATGCATAATAGTTTCAGAATACCCACAAAAAGGGCATTTAGGGTAAGACACATCCAAATGCCGGAGTTGAGCTACCAAAGGCAAACCCTGGTAAAGCAAACACTAGACAAAGTGAGCAACCCTGGGCTCAGTAATAGCATCCCAAATATTACGAAATCGCTAACTCCAGGTTTTCTGGGAGGATGAAAGGTGTCATCGATGATTAAGAGAATCAATCATAGGAAAATGAGGCACAAGACAAGAATACCCAAGCTTGGGTTTGTAACTAGTAAATGGCATATTAGGGTACCATTTCTAGTCTTTTCACTAAGGTTTAACTAACTGAATTCCTAATTTATGCAAGAAATGGGGCGGAATAGCTAAGACAAGCAAGTCAAAAGTCTGACGATCTAGGCGGATGAGCTGGAACTAAACACGAAGATCATCCTAAGAGTGGAGACTCATAGTGGCTCTGGAAAACAAATCTTTGGGCGTTTGAATGCCACATTTGTGAAAACAAAGAGCGGTCATCCCCTGGATTTTGGCTAGAAAAAGTCCTTGCTGAGCAAATAGAGGGGACCACCAAATATTTTGCCGATTGAGAGAAAGACCATGACGAAAACCATTCCTAGCCTAGCTAATCCAAGGCTTGACAGCTTCCCAAGCTCTCCAGATACTTTTGGCAACAAAGGTACCCTAGATATGAATAGGGGTCTTCATAACCAGAAGGGTTTGAAAGCCAATCCCCTTCAAGCAGGCTTGTGTACAATGGATACCCCAAAGAGATGCAATGTTGAAGCAAATTTTTCTAGGCCTCATTGCCTGTGAGACACCACACAATCCATTTCACTCAAAGGGTCGAACCTTGTTTTTTAGTATCTAACAAACCAAGCCCACCAGAGGCCTTAGGGAGACAAAAGAAATCCCAGACCACTCTGTGAAAACCATGATAATCACTACCGGAAGCCCAAAGGAAATCCCACAGTAATTTCTCAAGCTTCTTGTAAGAAGCTTTTGAAGGAGCCCAACAAGAGGAGTAGTAAACATGAGTAGAAGCCAAGACTTTGGAGCAGATTTGAAACTTCCCAGTGAGAGAGAGCGGCTTGGTGATCCAATAGGTAAGCTTCTTTTCAATTTTGGCTAAAATTGTATTCCATAATTATATAGAAGTAGCTTGAAAGGCAAAGGGGATGCTAAGAAAGTGGAAAATTTCCCCATATTGAATCTTGGACCATCCAAACTAGGAAAACCAGGGCGGATCGGGAAGGGTAGATTGTCTAAAGCACAAGGTTTTATGCCACTGAATGGCGGAACCAGAGGCTAGGCAAAAAGTGTCTAAACACTACAAGGCTGCCTTGATATTATCTTCATCCTCTTCGAGAGTGAGAAACGAATCATCAACAAAATGGTCATTGACCAATTGTTGGGTAGAATCTAGTAAAGCAATTACCCGAACATGGCCCGTAGAAATAGAATGAGCTAGTAAATAGCTAAAGCCTTCGGCCACCAAAACATACAAGGAAGGAGCCAAAGGACAACCCTGTCGAATATATCAAAAAAGCCCAAAAGTAGAAGATTGTCTAACATTGATGGTGATGCAAGTAGAGGCATCACGAAAAAGCATCTGCACAGATTGAAGAAATCTAGGGTCAAAACCAAGAGCATGAAGCATAGCTAAAATAAAAGGTCATTCAATGCAGTCATAAGCTTTAGCAAAATAAATTTTGAGAAAAAGGGCTTTCTAATGAGACTTACGAGCCCATTCCATACCTTCCCAAACTGCAATGATGTTATCAAGAATAAATCTTGATTTGATAAAGCCAATTTTCTTCGACCGAACAATTTGAAATAGGATGTGACGGAGCATGAGAGCCAGAGCCTTAGCAATGATCTTGTAGGAGACATTGAGCAAGGTAATAGGCTTCCAATTGCAGATATCCTTCAGATCCCAAGATTTGGGAATGAATTTAATATTGCCTTGGTTGATGATGTCCCCAAGAGATTGGGAATGGTAGGCTTCAAGGTAGACCTGGTGTAAATCAGGACCAATAGCATCCCAGAGGGCTTTATAAAACTCACAGGGAAAGCCATCACATCCTAGGGATTTATCGTCAGTCATGGAAAAAATAGCTTCACGAAGATCCTGCAAGGTAAGAAGTTGATCATAGAAAGCACGCTGAGAGGAGACACATTGAGGGACAACAACAATGCAATCGACAAGAGCTTGATCGCTGGCAGGAGAAGATCCTTGAGTGGCAAAAACTTGTTCGTAATGACGAACAAAGGCCTGCAAGATATCAGGAAGCTCCGTGAGGAGGCATTGACCTTCTTTAATCCTAGTTATGCCCACATTGGTATGACGAGCACGAAGAGCAGCAAAAAATTATTTAGAAGCTTGGCCTCTGACTTTTAACCAGTGCATACAAGCTTTGAACTTAGCACCTCTGGCAGCATAATTGTCTACAACTTGCTTCTGATGACGAATCTTGGAAAGGTGGAGTTGCGGGTCTTGATTGAAAGGATCCTAAGCTAAGGCCTTTGTGGCAACGCGAAGAGCTTTGGTGTTGACATTATAGGATCTACGACGATAGTTGGCAAGTTGCCTACCCTTAATATGTAGAAAATGTGTTGTACGTCGGATGACATCATTCCACCATTGAATCCAGCCAGGCGAATGTGATGGCCGAGGCTCGAGGTTCCAAACCCGATGAATGTGGGCCACCATGGAGGGGTGGTGAAGGATACAACTATTAAAAAAAATTGAGTGGCCAAGAGGTCGTGCCTTAGTTGTCTGCCATACAATATTAAATTGAATGGAAAAATGATCTGATAAGGTCACATCAACAAGAGGAGTAACTAGTAAGGCTTTCTTTTAGGAAAAAGAAAAAGAAAATTGTACCAAAATCATAGCATGATCAAGCATTTTATGAATTATGTCAGAAGAAGCTCTAAAGTTAGACCAAGTGTGAAAAACTCCATCAGGACGACGACAACCAACATTGGGATCAAAAAGCCCTAATTTATTGCGCATGTAGTACCAGGCTTCTCTCTCACCAACTGTCCATCAAAAAGGCAAAAGGCCATCCTTGTTAGAAGTCATTTCAACCATATTAAAATCACCACAAAAAATCCAAGTTGCAAGTGGCAGAGAATCTGCAAGCCAACGCCAAAGGTGAGATCTCTCAACAACATCATTGGGAGCATAAACATTAACTATGCCAAAAGAATGATTCTCAATAATGAAAGTGGCCCAAAAAGTTCTCTGCATAGGATCTGAGCCACGATTAACCAAAAAAGAATGCCAACAAAGAGAAAGGAGAGTAACAACTCCACCTCGATCAACCTCGTGTTGAGAATAGAGAGCAAGGCTCTTAGGCCAAATAACCTTGCATGCAACATCAAGCAAAAAACCATAAATTTTAACTTCCTGGAGGCATAAAACATCCAGATGACTAACATGACAATGCACATCCCTGACAGGATACTTTCTAGGAAGGTCTATCAGACCTAAAACATTCCATGAGATGTACTTCATGAGAAAACAGTGTCGTCCATACTATCACCTTCCCCATGGAAGCAAAACTATTTGACAAATATGCTAGAGTGAAATCATTCCAAGAAGACTCCACGGAAATATTTATCCACTTTTCTTGAATGCCCTCAAGCCTGATCTCAGCACGCCCATGAGGGCTACGAGAACGACAAAAATGAAGAGGGGAGGAAATCGCGGAAGCCGCCTAAGGCGTGTGGACCCAAGGAGGGTTAACACCATAATCAAAAACCTCTTGCCCCTGCAGGCCAGGGTTTTAAATTGGAGCAACTTTCTCAGCACGAGCCTCAACAAGAGGAGGTGGTAGCTAAGATGTGGAAGCCGAAGCAGTAGGGTTGGCTTGCTTGCTCTTGTCGTCGACTATAACCCAGTCATCTTTCTTGATTTCCTCTTTTTTTCCAAAATCGACTGGCTGAGAACCAGAATCCTTAGGAGGAGATTTGGTACAAAGGCATTACCAAAGGGCAGTCCTTAATCTTGTGCTTTGTAGATTAACAATGATAACAAGTGTTGGGAAGGTTGAGATAAAGCACCTTCTGAGTGAAGGTGGTCTCACCAACCTGAATCTCAATAGACTCTTTAAGGTCCTTGGAAAGGTCAACCTCAACACAAAGCCTCTTTTGAGGCCAAGGATTAAGAAAATGGTCATGCTCACTATAGATAACCCTACCTAGCGTTTGCACAATGGCATGCATGAAAGGCCAAAAGGGTAGAGGGAGACTAGGAAACTTGACCCACACAAGAACTTTCAGTTTCTTGTCGTCAGAGACAAAAAAGTCTCAAGACCAGTGTTGGAAAACTAAAAGGGAAGCCCTAAGATTCCAGAGTCCTTTGGAAAAAATGGCGTCCACATGGGTCAAACTAGAAAAATGAAACAAAAAAAAAACCTTGGTAAGATTCTGAATGCCATCCAAGCGGATTCCATGAGGAGTTCAGGCTTTCGCAACACAATCCTTAATAACATTTTCAGGAGGGTTGCGTCCCAAAAAATAACAAATCAGGGTATGTGTTTCAAGCCAAGTATAGGTATCATCAAACTCATGAATGGGTAAAATAATATCAAGCTAGGACATACCTCGTGAAATACTTTGGGAACAAACTTGCGGGGTCTCTTGCTTGGAGGCGCCATTACTATCTGTCACCACACCAACACCAGCATCAACTGCTGGGTGAATGGTGGTCGGAGCCATAAATAACAAGTGATTTCCCACAATAACTGCAGTATGAAAGGACATAAGGATGCAGAAAAGTGATGTAATACTAAACCCTAGCAGAGCGCAGACCATTCTCTCGGGCGTTCGATTGCAATATTTTTATTAAATCTTAAGATATTTTCTTATTTTTGTTTAATTGAATATTCTTACATAGTTCATATAACTTGTGTAAAATCATATTATTTAGTATTTTAAAAGATAACTTATAATTATTTAGTATATATCATTAATTCATAAATTAATTAATGTAAAATATATTAATGAAAAAGTTAAATATATTAATATTTAGATTATAATTATATTTCAAGTTATATATTAAACTTAAATTACAATTATAATATAGATATATAACATCTAATTATAATACACATAATAAATTATATTATTCAATTTAATATATTTATATCCAAAAACATGCATTTATATTATAATATATTATTAAACTATATATTTATTTAACATTAAAATATTACAATTTTATAAAATTATAAAAAAATATTAAAAGAATATAATATTGTAATCAATTGAAATAGATATAATGTTATATATAATATTATTATATTCTTATTAAGTATAAAATAAATATAAATTATTTTAAGGGCATGGTAAAGTATTATGACAATTTGCCCCTAGAATATTATCTCGGAAATTGTAATAGAGGTAGTGCTTAGTCTTCTGCAAAATCTGTGTATAAGAGGCTAATTTTTGCAGCTAATAGCAACACTGTAAATTAATTTTGTTGAATTATAAACATAAAAAATATGTGTGTATACTATACAAATTAGTTTTGTAACAAGATTTAATAAAAATAATAGATTTTAATTGGAAGAAATATAATTTTTTAATCACTAGTTAAGAGGGCAAATCCATAAAATGATGCAATAGTACTTGCTTAGCCTACCGACAAGTACTAATAAGGAAAAAGAAACAAAAAATAAGTAAAAATAAATAAGACTAAATAAAAGGCAATAATAAAGAAAAAGAAATAAATAAAAGAACATAAAAAGCACAAAAATGAAAAACACAAGAAGCTTAAAAAACAAATTTCTAAAAGACTAAATAAAGAGAAAATGTGATAAAAAAACCAAAGAGAGATGCAACAAGAACTAAGGGGATAAAAAATGGATAAATAAAACTATATAAAAAAGAGATAAAACTTAGATTTAAATAAATCTCTATTTGAAAGTTCTTAATATTCAAGTGGAAAATTTTGTTTGGCGTTAAATCTTTGATTATGAAGTCATTTGTTTCAAATTTGGAGATTGAGAATGTTATCATTATGGACAACTATTTTTTATTTCCCAACTTAAACTTCATGTGATTCTTCTAAGAAATTACCACAAGAGGACAAAAAGGGTAAACAACAAATTTCAACTTATGTCTATTTTTTGTCCTTCCAATGTTTAATGTTGATGGTTCATGGCTTACAGGATAGGTAAAGCTCAACCTCCTCCTCCTAAAAGAGCCAAAGCCAATATAGCACTAGATATAAGATGATTAAGATGGAAATTAGGAAATGATGGTACCAAATAAGAAAATGATGAAATAATGCAAGATCAAGAAAGTCATAGTAAACTATAGGGTGCTAACTTTTGGGATGAGAAACAATATCATATAGCACAAGGGTTTTTTGCTTTTGGGGGAGTTTATGGATGTACTTATTTTCATTACTAATATTCACCATCTTCTTTAGAGTCAAGTAAGTTTACTATTTCTACTCAGTCCTCTTCTTATTTCTAGTAACTCTCAAATCCTTGAAGTTCAAGAAATGCTTATTGCCCTTGATAAGTTTGAAGATGTGTCTAAACTGTTTGTTATAGATTATGATAAACAAAGAAAAACAAATTAACAATAAACAATTTTTTTGTAATCTAAAAGATAACTCAAAATCATAATCTTTCAAAGAAAATAAGATTCATGGAACAAAACTAAAAGGGAGAAAATTAGGGGTTGATTTTTGGATAAACCAAATTCTAATTAGAATGCCATCAAGATTGATACCATAAATATAACAAGGATTTCCCTATATGGGACACCAATAGAGACTAGTGATTTTGTGAATGTTGAATAAAACATTACTTCTAAAAGTCAACACATGTACAATTTGTAGGTGAACAAGTGTATATGCTCTATACATGGGGTTTGGATGATTTCTCCTCTCTTATTGATTATCTATTGTTAGTACATCTAAATTTTCTTAAGCATTGAGAGTTGGTGTGTTATTAGTCTAGTGACAAACCTACTTCATAATTAGTTGTTTTAAAATATGGTTTTATTTAGGTTTAAAATGGTGTACACCAACTTAGATAGATGGTGTTTCTCTTGCATTTAAAGTGACTAAATTCTAACACTCAATCTTTGTGTTATAATTGACCATCTTCTAATGAAAATTAGGATTCACATTTTTATGTATTAGCTATTACTAGAATGAGCAAGCATTAAAGAAGATAAATAAAGTGATGTTTCAACCAAGTCATTGGTTAAGCAACAATAATCATAAAAGGAGGATACTTTTGAATTGAACATTGATCTTCATAGCAAATATTTTACTAACCATGTGAATTATTTACATTGTTTAAAATTGTAAAGGACAAAATTATATATGTTGTCATTTTATTTTTTCTTTTATATCAACTTCAAATCTAGTCATAAATATATATTTTGTATACCTTGTCATGTTTTATGTGCATGTTGACCCTAACTTTAAATTTAATATGTTCAACTTATAATTGTAGAATAGGATTGGTCCATCTCAATAGGTTTATGTTACCCTAGACTAGATTGCATGCATAAGTCTATCCATTTGACAAGACAATCCACTAGCCTGATCCTCCTAATCTAAAATTCTAGTTTTTCTTTGCAAAGCCAATCCTTACAAAAACTATATACCTTACTTGTTGCCTTACACACACAACACTTTGATTCAAGCAACATGGATCATTTAGTTTAAAATAAAACCTCTAAAATCACGAGTAATCATCAAGGGGATCAAGGAGTCATCAAATACATAGTAACTAGAAGCTTTCTTGTATTGCATCAACACTTATACAATTATATTTACACAATTAATTCATCTTCTAGATATCTTTCATTTCTACATGGTGTGAATTGGAACTTGTTCCTTGATAATAAAGATTGATTAGGTATTGCTCATTGATGGGCAACCAAGGGTTGACCCTTTCAAACAAAAGAGACGTGATGTGGAGTGGGAAAAAAATGAAGAAGGATGCGTCAAAATAAATTTTGATGGAGCATCAAAGGAAAATCTAGGGCCATCAGGCATTGGGTGTGTAGTGAGAGATCCTATAGTCAATATTTTAGTAATTGATTCTAAGAAATTGGAAGACAAGAAACTCTATTAGTTGTTGAAATGGAAAAATGGATCTAGGTTCAATGGTTACATCTAGAAGATGATTTACATGTAATAGTCAATGATATTGCTAGTGGTAGATCACCTGTTTGGAAGCTTGATAAAATTATTTCCATCATTCAGAAGAAATTGGCAAATTTTTCCAACTACAAAATTTTCAATATTTATAAGTGTACACTAAGAGAACGGAAGCAATGTAGGAATAGGGTAAATTACTTCTCATTTTCATTAATTGCACATTTTGGAAAGAAGATGCCCCCAATAGGCCCAAGAGGTGGCTCAAGCACTAAATGGGCATAATGATTCCTTCACTAAAATATGTGATTGATGAAATGAAAATGATAAATCATGTAATGTAGATGCATAATTAGAAAGTGATTGAAAAACTATCAAATAGACTAATACAAACAGACAGTGAGCATAAAATTATCGAATTGGAAACCATAGCACAAATCTAACTTGTGGGTGAAATATGGGCTAAAAATGCAGGGTATAGGGTGAAATTCACCCTATGCCTAGGGGTAGAATGCCAATGGCATTCTATACCAAGAAGATTTAACTAAATTTTTCTCAAAACTTCTAATTGTATCTAGTCTTTCTGATTCTCAACTAGTAGTTTTGTAAATTGTTCCTACACAAAGAAAAATGGGAGAAAAGGTTGGCTAAAGGGGTTTTCCTTGGTCAAACCAATGTTTAGGAATCAAACTTGAAAATAGAAAGAAATTACATAAATGAAAGTATGCAAAAAGGAAAATGGTAGATTCACCTTGCATAAACCCTCATGAACAAATGTAGAAATCCCTCATACCCATGAAGATGCTTGAATGTGCTTGAAATCGAAAGAGTTGACATTAGAATGTGATGTAGAAACAAGGATTCCCTCATAGATTCATAGATATATGAATTTTACTCCTAGATCTTGAATGTAGATATGCTTGAAAGTCACTTGCAAAGAAGGATTGATAAGGTGGATGAAAGGATGGATCTTCTTGCTTGATTGATAATTCCTATACTTGGCCATAATGGGAGAGAAATTTGATTCAAATGGAGAACATTTCCTTTTACTTGAATGATCGTGAAGAATTGGAGAATTGGAGATCTTGATCTTGGATGCTTTCCTTCACTTGAATCCACTTGCTCAAATGATCTTGGTTGCTTGAAAATCTTGATAGTTTCATTGCAAAAAGTTGTAGATCATGTATGTATATCAAAATGAAGAGAGATGGGGTCTCTTTATACTTACTCCATCATTTTAGGATTCAAAAATCATCCAAGCCAACCACGAAATCAAAGATCTTGTTAATACCCTGATATCAAGACCTAGACCAAATTTGGGCCTCAATTGCCTATGATAGAACACCAACCAATGGTGTTCTATACTGTAGGAAATATCCAAAAAATTAAAGGGGATGTCGGGATGAATGAAAAGAAGTAGGGGGAAAAGGTTAGGTTGCTAGGATCGATCATAACAAGCATCAAGATCTCAAAATCACCAAAATAGGGTCTAATAGGTCCTAAAGCAGCCAATTATGGGTGCTAACATTTTAGGAAAGTAAATCTATCCCCCACTTTAGCAAGATTATGAGATAAACTCATGCTCATGGTAAAGTAGATCAATGCATAAGAAAAATCTTATCAAGGTCAAGGAGACAAGGAAACATCAAGCCCCCAAGTGACTTAAGTTCTTACCAAATCCAAAACCAAGATAAAAGAGGCATTGCTCAAAACAGAGACAAAAGAGAAGAAAGAGAGAGGCATGATTGCTAGCCTAGTAAGGTATTGCCTTATTATGAATTACGCAAAGAGAAAGTGTTGCAAAATATGGCATTGAAATTCTAGCAAGTTGTGTTACACTAGTCAACCCATCAAAGAGGATCAATCCTTAAGGAAAGGATTGTCTTTGTTAAGGGATCTAATAAGTGTGATAATGCCTAAGGAAATAATTGTCTCCATAGGGATAAAGGAAAAGAAGATTAGTCCTTAAGGAAAGCATTGTCTCTATTAAGGGATCAAGCAAGAAAAAGATCATGCCTATAGAAAGCATTATATCCAAAGGGATCATAGTGTTAGAATAACTGAGAGGGGGGTGAATGAGTTATCCACAGCCCCAAATACAAAATGTATCACTTCAAAACAACTTCTACTATTTCTCCAGTTTGGTAAACAATAATACTAAACTGTCTGTCACTTTACCAATTATTAGTTAATTGCTCACAGTGATTACCAACCAAATCAAATATGCAACATGTAAAATATGATATCCAAATAATCACCACATAAACACATAACACAAATATTTAACATGGAAACCCTACAAAGGGAAAAACCACCTGGGACCGGTAACCCAAAATATTTTCACTCTTCTGGAGCGAGATCAATGAAGAGCCAACCCTGTTAAAGGTTACAAAACACATTGTAAGGTGTGACCTTGTTAGAGGATTTAACACTAACAGTTATCATCCAACCAACATTCACTATGGGGTTGATAGGATAACAATGTACATTCTATGAATGACATATAAGACTTTCAAGTCTACTCGGTAAAGAGATTTTATCTGTTTACAATGGTTAAACTGAAACAATAGGTGATCTGAATACAACACAACTTAATTTTGTAGATGTTCAGATCTATTTTAAGTCCATACAAATCATCTAATCAATATTTCAATTCAGTTCTTCAACATTCAATAACTTACTATCACTCGGAAAAAGCTCTTTGACGCTCAGTTAACTCTGTAGTTCGGTTCTTCTTCAACAAGTCTGATCAGGCATGCATGAAGTTGTGTTCACGCGACATCTCTACAGTTTCCTTCCTCTGACATCTTCTCCACAATGAAATCAATTTCCCTTAAATAAATGAGTAAACTATTTTCTTTTCATCCATCAGATTTTGCCACTTAATCTCCTTCGTTGATTTTTCCACTTAAACCTTCCTGGGCAGATGTGTCAATGACATGTTTCACTTCCATCCTTTAGATCTTCTTTGAATTTTGTTAGCCTTTGATCTCGTAACAAACTTTATCTTCCACTTCGAAATCATACACATTATAGCTCATCAATTTCTGTTGGCTAAACTAATCATTTAGTTCTTTTGTCCATTCTCAGTTAACAAAAAAATGTGTCGGTGAATACAAGCTCGATTGATACTGTCGCTCGGTATACACAACACTGGCTCGGTGTATACTAGAATGCTTCATTAACCGACCACACTGCTTTGCAATATTTTGCTTCTAACTTCATAATTGATTAATGCAACATAATCAAGTCAACCATATGAAGTCATAAACTCATCAATAAGTTACCTAATGTAGTCCTTATCCTCATCTGTCATATCCATCTTCCTCAATGTAGATATCTCGGTTCATCATCTCTTCTCTCCTTTTTACAAATGTTTAGATATTTGCAACTATCATGATAAGTGCTGTCAAAAACTAGTTGACATTAAGACTGATTCAATTATCTTACATAATCATTCAATGCTCGGTGATCTCTAATCACTTATAGTTCATCAGTTATGTTCTCAATCAGTTTTAGTTCATCAATCTCTCCCTTTGGCATTGATGGCAACTCAAATACTATGAAATATACCATACACATACCAAACATGTATTCTACAACTATATGAACAAATGTTGTAGCTCAGTAAGCTCTCCCTAGCTTGATAATATGTTTAATCACTACATTACATGACAGCATTATATGTGCAAACTTTCTTCTACAGATTTGATCTTTGCATCTCTTCTCAAATTCCTTTTGTTCAATACTCTCCCTAACTTCTTTAGTTTATCTCTCCTTTTAACTCTTCCTTTGACAAAAATCTTTGTCTAATATTTCATTATCTTCTCTCCCTTTGACAACAATGCCAAAGAAAAATATACAGCTATGTAGATAGCTAAGTAGCTCTTTGTTGTTCTATGTAGACAATGTATCTTTGTATCTCAGTATACTGATATGTAAATCTCTATTCTGACTCCTCAAATCTTTGACAACCTTAGACAAAATCCAAAGTGTGAGCTATGTTGCATCAACAGAAATGATCTTCTGATAAGATTAGGCTTATGCAACCTCTAGATCACATTAGTGACCAGTAGACAGAGGATGGACCCCAAGTCTAGTCCTCAAGTATTCAAAAGTGTCCTTCAGTAGAGGCTTGGTAAAAATATCTACAAGTTGCTCTTTTGATGTAACATACTCCAATTTAACTTGCTTCTCCTGTACTTGTTCTCTTAAGTAGTGATACTTAATAGAAATATGTTTGGTCTTTGAGTGCATTACAAGATTCTTAGAAATGTTTATTCCACTTGTGTTGTCACAGTATATAATCACTGGCTTTGTGATTACCTCATTCATACCTTCCAACACTTGCTTGATATATGTAATATTTGAACAGTTTGTAGCAGCAACAACATATTCTGCTTCGGTAGTGGATTGAGAAATACGCGGTTGTTTCTTACTTGTCTAAGTAACAAGTCTTTCACCAAAGAAAAATGTTCCTCTGGTGGTACTCTTTATGTCATCTACATTTCTAGCCCAGTCTGCGTCGGTCTAAACTCTTAGTTGAAACTTGCCTTCCTTAGGATACCATAATCCATATTCTTTTATTTTCTTCAGGTATCTAAAGATTCTTTTTACTTCAACCATGTGTGAATCCTTTGGATTGGCAAAAAATTTGGCAACAATCCCCACTGAATGTGCAATGTCTGGTCGACTATGTACTATATACATCAATTTACCATCATGGATCAATACAATGTCTAGTTTACCTCAGTGGATTCATCATCTTTAGTCAGTTTGCAGCCTGTGACCATCAGTGTTCCAACTGGCTTAGCATCTTACATGCAAAATGTTCTCAGTACTTCTTTTATATACTTTGATTGTGTGATGAATATGCCATCTTCTTGCTGAATAACTTGTAGTCCTAGAAAGAACTTAATCTCTCCAAACATAGACATTTCAAACTCTATTCTCATCTCATCAGAAAATGACTTACAGATATGATCTTGTCCTCCAAAAATAATATCATCCACAAATATTTCAGCAATGAAAATAGTGTCATTAGACTCACCTTTCATATACAAATTATTGTTCTCACTAGCTCTAGTAAAACCAATACTTAACAAATAAGTATGTAGGCTTTCATACCAAGCTCTGGGTGCTTTCTTTAGACCATATAAAGATTTGTGTAGTCTACATACCATGTCTTTCTTGTCTAGATCAACAAACCCTTCTGGTTGTTCTATGTAGACCTCCTCTTCTAGTATCCCATTCAAAAAAGAAGACTTAACATCCATTTGATAAACTTTGAACTTCTTGTGTGCTGCATATGCTAGTAACATGCAGACTCCTTCAAGTCTAGCAACAGGTGTGAATGTCTCACCATAATCTATACCTTCCTCCTATGCATATCCCTTGCACACAAGTCTAGCCTTTTTCCTTGTAACTTCTCCATTCTCATTTAGCTTGTTTTTGAAAATCCATTTAGTACCGATAACATTATTATCTTTTGGCATAGGTACTAAGGTCCATGTCTTGTTTTTCTCTATCTGTTCTATCTCTTCATACATTGCATTTATCCATTCTTCATTCTCCAATGCAACTTTAACATTTTTTAGTTCAAATTCACAAACTAAGCATGTACCTTGTTTCAACTTACTTCTTGTCATCATGCCAGCTTTCTTGTCTCCAATAATTTGGTTCTCAAGATGATGTCTTCTGACAAATTTCACTAGTATTTGATCTCTTCTTTGTTGTTCATCCTGTTCAGGTTCATTTACTTGCTTGGTAGCCCCTTCCTGATTGTCGGTTTCCCTTGGTTGTTCCTTGGTGTTCTCTTCGTAATTCTCAATCGATTGTACCTACAGCTTCAGTAAGTGAATCTACCATAGTCTTTCAGCTCTCTAGTGCTTTCTTCACTATTCTTATTATCAAATTCATCAACCCTGACATTAGTACTTTCAATCATTTTATTAGTAACTTTATTTAGACACTTGTAAGCTTTGCTTTTAGTGGAATATCCAAGAAATATTCCTTCATCCCCTTTAGAGTCAAACTTTCCATTTCTTTCATCTTTCAGAATAAAACACTTGCTACCAAAAATTCTAAAATAACTTACAGTCAGTTTGTGACCAAACCATAACTCATAGGGTGTTTTATTTGTGTCCTTCAATTATACTTGGTTCAAAACATATACAGCTATACTAACTGCCTCTCTCTAGTATGTCTAAACCACATTCTTCTCTATCATAAGTGTCCTTGCACAATCAACAATTGACCTATTCCTCCTTTCAGCAATCCCATTCTGATGTGGTGTTCTCAGTGCAGAAACCTGTATTTTTATACCATGCTCATTATAATAGTTGGTAAATTCATTAGAAATAAATTCACCACCTCTTTCAGATCTCAAGCATTTTAGTTCGTTCCTAGTTTCTTTCTCTACTTTCCCTTTATACCATTTAAACATCTTAAATGCTTCTGATTTCTCTTTTAAGAACATAATAGTCATTAATCTAGTGTAATCATCAACAAAAAAAATGGAATATATGTCTCCATAATAGCTCTGTGTTCTCATGGGACCACATAGGTCAGAGTGAACTAGCTCCAAAAAAAAATTTGTTGAGTAATCTTTTCTCTTAAAACTAGATTTTGTCATTTTACCTTTTTGACATCCATGACACATAACATGATTAG
Organism: Chamaecyparis obtusa; assembly: GCA_027943335.1. Lineage (NCBI taxonomy): Eukaryota > Viridiplantae > Streptophyta > Pinopsida > Cupressales > Cupressaceae > Chamaecyparis > Chamaecyparis obtusa. Next base: position 3,436,726 of record BSBK01003681.1, on the reverse strand, counting down.
GCTTTGCTAGGCTAGGCAGACCTCTAACGATTTTCTCTCTACTAATTTTAATCATGTTATCAAAGTTCACATGACATAACCTTTTATGCCACAACCATGCATCCTCATTTTTCATCATTAAACAGGAAGACTCAACATTGTCAAGATAAAAACAAGTTACCTTTAGATTGTGCTCCTGTTCCAACAAGATTTCCTCCATCTAATATCTTTACCTTTTTCTCTCTCAAAAGCTACTCGGTGACCTGAGTTGTTAAGTTGTACCACACTTAGAAGATTGTAGTTTAGTCATTCTACCCAATAAGCATTATCACACCTTATCTCATCATTTATCAGTAAAGATCCTTTTCCTCTAACCATACATGGTGTATCATTACCCATTTTTATAGATCCTCCATTGTATTTCTCAAGATGATCAATTTTTTCTTCATCACCAGTCATGTGATGTGTACAACCACTATCAATAATTGACGTAGGGGTAGGGTAGATACAAGCAGAATCAAGCAGAATTGACTCCACTTGAATCAACAACAAGCCCTACTTAGAGTTACACAACGGAAGCAATATATTTTTACCACATGAAATCGGTAAAAACACAATGGATATGAGACAACCAACTGACAGCAACAACAAAGGATTTATATTATTTCTTTCAACATGCCCGGCTGTGAGGCCTTCCGGGTTTTAGCCTTATACAATGAAAATTATGAAATCATAATCTCAGCTTACATCCTATATTCTCTCCAATGATGTATCTTTATAATTATGTTCTCACTACCTTCTTTCCTACCTTCTATATCAACCAAGACTCCTTATATAGCCAGCTAAGCCACAAGTTGGCTAGTTAGGCATCTAATTACATTATAGGTCCAGTTTGGAAGATTTAAACCAAAAATAATGAAAGAATGAACCAAACATGATGCACCTTTAGATTTAGGTCCACACATGACCTAATAACATGTCCTTAACTACGCAAGGCCCCATTTCATCACACGGAACCACGCAAGATGAAACACTCCACTTTCATGTGAAACTTGAAGAAAATAGGTACTCGAGAAAAACGGCCATAACTTTTTACTCATAATTAATTAGGACTTGCGCTCTTAGGAGATGATATTAATTTAGGTCCTCTTAAATCCTTAAGAGCACAAAGGCTGATTCCTTAAGGATCAATGCTGCCATGATGCGCAATAAGCACCAAAACTGCAGGAAAATACAGCTCCGATGAAAAGTAAAACAACTCCAACTTTGAAACGGTCCATCCAATCTTCATGCACACTCATAGGAGAATGTTCTTGAATAGGTCCTCAACATAATGTAAGCTTCATACAGCATGAAACCAACAAATGCAAAGATTATAATGCAAACAATAGAAAACAAGAAATATTTTTGGTTGATGCAAGATTGCTCAAAGACCCAAGATGCTCCTGCATCAAACACCTAGGGTAAATAAAGAACTGATGTCCACATCAGGAACTGCTCATATTCTAACCTGAATCATAAAGATCCAACTCAGCTTGTGTAATCCATGAACTGTCTTCAACTGGCTTGTCTTTCCACTGAACTAGATATTCCATGTAGTCCTTTCCTCTTGTACTCTTGCTCACTCTACTATTCAAGACCTTCTCAATGTTGTCTTTATTTTTATTAGGATAATCCAGATCATCTTCTATCTCCTAATTTGATTCAAAGTACTCAAATATATCATCAATGTTGAATATAACTGATATATCCATGTCCTCTGGTAATTCCACTCCGTAAGCATTTCCACTGTCAAACTTCTTTAGAATCTTACAAGGTCCAAACTTCTTTATTTTCAACTTGTTGTAGGTACCAACTAGAAATCTACTTTTCTTCAAATGAATCATAAGCTCATCTCCAACTTCAAAAGATTTATGTCTCCTTCTCTTATCAACCCTCTATTTATATTTTAGATTACTGTCCTCCAAATTCCTTTTGAATTCATCATGTAAAGTTCTCATGAATATTGCAAAATCCTCAGCTTTAGCACTTCTTATTGTCTCAGTAGGTAGATCTCTCAACTCTGTGGTTCCCTTAGGATGAAATCGAGTAACAATCTCAAATGGTGTCCTCTTAGTTCTTCTATTCACAGAATTATTATATGCAAACTCTGCTTGTGCCAAAACTAAATCCCAATTAGCAGGCTTATCCCCAACTAAACATCTCAACAAGTTTCCCAAACTTTTATTCACAACTTCACTCTGTCCATCTATCTGAGGGTGTAATGTAGAACTAAACTTGCATTATGTATTCATCTTCTTCCAAAGTGTTGTCCAAAATTAACCAGTAAACTTAGTATCCCTGTCTGGAATAATAGACTTAGGAAAATTATGTAATCTTACCACTTCCTTGAAGAATAATTCAGCTACATGTAATGCATCAGATGTATTCTTACAAGGTATGAAATGAGCCATCTTAGTAAATCTGTCAACCACTACCAAAATAGAATCATTACCTCTCTGAGTTCTAGGCAATCCAAGAACAAAGTCCATACTCACATCTTTCCAAGGTCTATCAGGTACAAGCAAAGGTGTAAACAATCCCAAATTCTGACTAGTTCCTTTTGTTGTTTGGCAAATTCTGCAACCTCTAACCATTCTTTGTACATCTCTATAAATCTATGGCCAAAAGTATCTTTCTGAAATCAAATTCACAGTCTTATCAATCCCAAAATGTCCAGCAAGTCCACCACTATGTTTCTCCTTCATTATGTTCTCTCACATAGATCCTCTAGGTATGCACAACTGAACTCTTTTAAACAACATGTCTTCTTGAATGAAATAACCAGTCCACTTATCACTCACTGTGTGTTCCTTACAAGCTTTCCAAGGTTCTAAAAAATCAAGGTCAGTCTCATACAAACACTTCAAATCATCAAAACAAGTACCTCAACTCTCATCTCTGTCAGCAAATTTCTTCTTTGGCTCAAGGCATCAACAACCTTATTTGACTGTCCTCTTTTATGCTTCAATGAAAAGGAAAAAATCTGCAAGAACTCAACCCACTTGATATGTCTCTGATTCAATTTATTTTGACTTCCCAAATACTACAAAGCTTTATGGTCAGTATACAGCACAAAATCTTTAGGCATCAAATAATGTCTCCATTTCTTCAAAACTTGAACAATAGCATAGAATTCCTGGTCATAAACTAAATATTTTCTCTTAGCATCATTCAACTTTTCACTAAAGAAAGCTACAGGTCTTCCTTCTTGAATAAAAAAAGCTCCAATTGCACTACCACTAGCATCACATTCAACTTGAAAAACTTTACTAAAATCATGCAAAGCAAGTGTAGGCAACTCTGCAATTCTTTGTTTCAATGTTTAAAAACTCTTTTTTGCTCCATGTGTCCATTTGAAATCCCTTTTATCTCCTCTCATAGTTTCAGTCATAGCATTACAAATAGAACTAAAATTTCTGATGAACTTCCTATAAAAACTTGCCAATCCATGAAATGATCTTACCTCTCCAACATTCTCTGGTGTAGGCCAATCAAGTATAGCTCTTACTTTCTCAGGATCCATCTTCAATCTATTAGGTGAAATTACAAAACCAAGGTACACAATCTCCTCTTCCATAAATGAACATTTCTTCAAATTAATTAACAATTTTTCTTCCTTCAATCTCTGCAATACTTGTCTGATATGTTCCAGATGTTCTTCCTTACTCTTAATAAATATCAAAATGTCATCAAGATATACAATTATAAACTTACCCAAGAATATTTTCAGAACTTCATTCATCAGCCTCATGAAAGTACTAGGTGCATTCGTCAAACCAAAAGGCATAACCAACCATTCAGAAAAACCTTCATTAGTCTTAAAAGTATTTTTCCATTCATCTCCTTCTCTAATCCTAATATGATGATATCCACTTTTCAAATCAATCTTTGTGAAATACTTTTATCCACTCAAACTATCCATTATGTCATCCATCCTAGGCAAAGGAAATCTGTATTTTACTGTTATCTTGTTTATAGCTCTAGAATCAATGCACATTCTCCATTCTCCATTCTTTTTCAGTGCTAACATAATAAGTACTGCACAATGACTCAAACTTTCCCTAATAAAACCTCTCTCAAGCAATTCTTGCACTTGCTTATTCAACTCAGTCTTTTCATCAGGTGTCAACCTATGTGGTGCTTTATTAGGCAAACTAGCTCTAGGTATCAAATCCATACAATGACTTATACTTCTCATAGGCAATAAACCATCAGGTACAATATCAGAAATGATGTCATGAAATTCTATCAACAAAGGTTTAACCTCAGGTGCATGTTCTAACTCATCTTATTTCTCAATTTTCCTTGGAATTAAAGCAAAACAAACATTTTGTTCCTTCATTTCTCTTGCAATCTTTTTACCATCAACCAAACATACTCTGACTGTAGTACAATGACTTTAATCAAACTTCTCTACTAAAGGCAATAATACTTGTTTCTTCCCATCCATCCAAATAGTATATTGATTCAATCTACCATCATGCAAAGCTTTCCTATCATACTACCAAGGTCTATCCAAAAGAATATGACAATAGTCTATAGGAATAATATCACACAAGACTTCATCATGATAATTCCCAATTTTGAATTTAACAAGGCATTGTTCACTTACAAGTAGTTTATGCTCCTTCTAGATCCAAGCAATATGGTAAGGCTTAGGATGTTTCAATCTCTACAACTACAATTTGTAAACTAGCTCCTCAGATGCCAAATTATCAGAACTTCCACTATCAATGATTACCTTGCAACACTTATCAACGATCTTTTATCTGGTTCTGAACAAACTTTTCCTTAGAATAGGCTCCTCATCAACTTCTTCATTCCACAAGATCCTTCATAGCATCAAGTTCTCACCATGTTTAGGTTCATTAGAAATTTCCTCAACTTCTTCACAAGCCAAATTACTTCTTCCATTACCTCCAGTCTTCTTTCCAGAGTTAGTACATTCAAAGGCTCCATGTCCTTCTTCATCACATTTGTAACAAGTATCTTTGAACCAAGATTTCTCCTCTCTTTTCCCATTATTGTTATTCCTAGAGTAACCAATATAGCTACTTCTAGAGTAATTACCTCTTTTAGCAGGTTCATCTCTCCATCTTTTATCTTGCACTGCATTGTCAGATCTACTACTTTCTCCATATGATCTGCCTCTACTTCTCTAAAATCTGCCACCTCTTCTTCTCTGTCTTTGATCATGTCTTTTTGTACATCTCTCTTCTGCCTTCAAATAAAATTGGTATGCTTCTTCCACACTTTCTATCTTCACATAACTGATCTCATCTTGAATTGATGTCCTCAGGCCATTTTGATATTTAGCCACCTTCTCAACTTCATCATCCGCATGTCCAGATTTGATATCCAATTTGTAAAATTCCTCAGTATATTCTTTCACACTCATATCCTTTTGTCTCAAATTTTGCATTTTTCTCATCAAACTAACTTGGTAGTCAGCTGGGAGAAACTTCTTCTTCATCTTTGCAAGCATTTTCATCCATGTCTTGATCTTTTCTTTTCCTCTTTTCTGTCTCTCAGTTTGCAAATGATCCCACCAAAGAGATGCATGTTCTTTCAACTTTGTGACTGATATATTGACCTTCTTATTATTAGGAGTACCTTCATACTCAAAGTATTTATCCATCTTAGAGATCCAATCCAAAAGTGTATCGGTCTCAAGTCTTCCATCATAACAAGCAACTTCAACTGCAAGTTTGGAGTTAGCCTTAGACAAAAATCTCAAGAGTCTTTCCTCATCTTGTTCAACATCAGGTTCAAGATTAGGTGCTACTTCTTCTTCATCACTAACATCTTCAAGATGTGCGCCTCTTCTCTAGGTTGTCTCTACAGCTTCAAGCCTAGTTGCAATCTACCTCAACATATCCATGATAACATTATCATTTCCTCTACCATGAACCATCTTGACAATCAAGTTCCAGCAAGATTATAACCTTCTGCAAGTTATAAGTCAGATCTCATATCTGTCACCCTACAACCAATCCAATAAGGTTCTCCATGATCCAATCCTCAAGAAAGAACTCGCTCTGATACCACTTGATGCAGGGGCATGGTAGATACAAGCATAATTGACTCCACTTGAATCAACAATAAGCCTTGCTCAGAGTTACACAATGGAAGCAATATATTTTTACCACATGAAATTGGTGAAAAAACAATGGATATGAGACAATCAACTGGCAGCAACAACATAGGATTTATATTATTTCTTTCAAGATGCCCGACTGTGAGGCCTTCTGGGTTTCGGCCTTATACAATGAAAATTATGAAATCAAAATCTCAGCTTGCATCCTATCTTATCTCCTATGATGTATCTTGATAATTATGTTCTTAGTACCTTCTTTCCTACCTTCTACATCAACCAAGACTCCTTATATAGCCAGCTAAACCACAAGTTGGCGAGTTAGGTATTTAATTACATTATAAGTCCAGTCTGAAAGATTTAAACCAAAACTAATGAAAGAATAAACCAAAAATGATGTGCCTTTAGATTTAGTTCCACACATGACCCAATAACATGTCCTTAACTACGCAAGGCCCCATTTCATCACATAGAACCACGCAAGATGAAACACTCCATATTTCATGTGAAACTAGCAGAAAATAGTTACCCGAGAAAAATGGCCATAACTTTTTACTCATAATGAATTAGGACTTGTGCTCTTAGGAGATGATATTAATTTAGGTCCTATTAAAGTTCTTAAGAGGGAAAAGGCTGATTCCTTAAGGATCAACATCGCCACAATGGGCAATTAGCACCAAAACTGCAGGAAAATACGGCTCCGACGACAAGTAAAACAACTCCAACTTTGAAACGGTCCATCCAATCTTCAAGTGCTCATAGGAGAAGGTTCCCAAATAGGTCCTCAACATAATGTAAGCTTCACACAACATGAAACCAAAAAATGCAAAGATTATAATGAAAACAACATAAAACATGAAATATTTTTGGTTGATGCAAGATTGCTCAAAGACCCAAGATGCTCTTGCATCAATAATCCATGTATCATTTTTACTTACTTTAGAAATTAGTGTTGTCTCTACATACCTTTCTTCTTCCTCAAAATCATCCTTCATTGCAACAAATACTACCTCCACATCTTCATCGGTGTCAGTGTTAGTATCATTATCCTCAACAATGTAGCACACCTTCTTGCCCTTGTCTTTGTTGTCTCAGTTGTCTTTGTTGTCTCAGTTATCTTTGTTGTAATGTCGGTAACTTTCGTTGCTTCTTCTTCCATAGCTTCCTTCACCAAATCGGTCTTTGTTTCTATCATATTCTTTCCTGTTCGGGAATCTAGCATCAATATGACCAACTTCTTTAGAGTTAAAACATGCTAAAGGTAATTTACCTTTATATCTACCTTTACCTTTAGGGAATCTGCTGGCCATAAGAGTTTCAAGCTCATCAAGTTCATCATTAGTATTATTGTCACTATCATTCCTATTATTTCTACTACTAGACTTACTAATCTTCAGTTTAGACATAAAAGTAGATTCAACAAAAGGTGCAACACTATTGTCAAAGTTGTTCAGCTCAAAAGTTGTTAGTTTACGAATCAGATTGTCAAGTGTAAGAGCATTACCAAGTGTAGACCTCATTTCATGTATTGAAAAAATTTTGATTGCATAGACAGGCAATAAGGTTCTCAAGATTTTTCTTACCACTGTATCTTCTTCAATGACACCACCAAATCCACTGATAGCATTAACTACCTCCTTTATTCGGTTTGTATACTACACAATATTTTCTCCCTCTTTCATTTTCATATCATCAAATCTCCCTCTTAAACTTTCAACTCTAGCTCTCTTGACATTTGCATCACCACTATAAACTTGAGAAAGTTTATCCCACATTTCCTTTGAAGTAAGGCAATCCTTAACATCTTCAAATTCGGCATCAGAAGAGTAACAACAATCTCCATCATAGTAATATTATGCTCATGTCTATCTCTTAATTGATCAAGAGTCAAAGGTCTTATAGGCGGTGCTAAGTAGCCATTATTCAATAGGGTGAGGACAGAATTCCCAATACCTGATATATGTACCCTCATTTGGCTTTGCCATATTGTAAAGTTGTTCTTGTTCAGCTTCGACACTTACCTCTTATACATTTTGTGATCTTTCTGTTGAAGTCCTTAAAACTTTGTTCCAAGCAACCAATATGCTCTGATACCAATTATTAGAATAACTAAGAGGGGGGTGAATTAGTTATCCATAGTCCCAAATACAAAATGTATCACTTCAAAACAAATTCTACTATTTCTGCAGCTCGGTAAACAATAATACTAAACTGTCTGTGACTTTACCAATTATCAGTTAATTGCTCACAATGATTAATGACCAAATCAAATATGCAACATGTAAAATATGATATCCAAACAATCACCACATAAACACATAACACAAATATTTAACGTGGAAACCCTGCAAAGGGAAAAACCACCTGGGACCGGTAACCCAAAATATTTTCACTCTTCTGGAGTGAGCTCAGTGAAGAGCCAACCCTATTAAAGGTTACAAAACACACTGTAAGGTGTGACCTTGTTAGATGATTTAACACTAACAGTTATCGTCCAACTAGCATTCACTATGGGTTTGACAGAATAACAATTTATATTCTATGAATGACATATAAGACTTTCAAGTCTACTCAATTAAGAGATTTTATCTATTTAAAATGGTTAAACTGAAACAACAGGTGATCTGAATACAATACAACTTGATTTTGCAGATGTTCAGATCTATTTTAAGTCCATACAAATCCTCTGATCAATATTTCAATTTAGTTCTTCAACATTCAATAACTTATTGTCAATCGGTAAAAGCTCTTTGACACTCGGTTAACTCTATAGTTTGGTTCTTCTTCAACCAGTCTGATCAGGCATGCATGAAGCTATGTTCACACGATATCTTTGTAGTCTCCTTCCTTCAGCATCTCTCCCACAATGAAATCAATGTCCCTTAAATAGACGAGTAAACCATTTTCTTTTCATCCATCAGATTTTGCTGCTTAAACCTTCCTCGACAGATGTGTCAATGAAACATTTCACTTCCATGCTTTAGATCTTCTTCAAATTTTTTTAGCCGTTGATCTCATAATAAACTTTATCTTCCACCTCGAAATCATACACTTTACAGCTCATCAATTTCTATCAGCTAAACTAATAATTGAGTTCTTTTGTCCATTCTCGGTTAGCAAAGAAATGCATCGGTGAATACAAGCTTGGTTGATATTGTTGCTCAGTATACACAACACTGGATCGATGTATACTAGAATGCTTCATTAACCGACCGCACTGATTTGCAACATTTTGCTTCTAACTTCATAACCGATTAATGCAACATAATCAAGTCAACCATATGAAGTCATAAACTCATCAATAAGTTACCCAAAGTAATCCTTATCCTCATTTGTCATATCCATCTTCCTCAATGTAGATATCTCAGTTCATCATCTCTTCTCTCCTTTTTACAGATGTTTAGATATTTGCAACTGTAAGAATTTGCCTAAGGCAAAGAATAGAAACCAAGATCTAGAAGCTCAAGAGATAGCACAAACAAGAGAGACAAGACAATATGATCAAATGAAGAATTCAATAATGATCAAATGATGGATAATTGATTGATTGAATGAATACTTACAAAGTAGGAGTGCCTAAATATATAGGCAATGCAAGATATCTAGAAGATATGCAAGTGATAAGATCACAACTAGACATGGTGGAATGACATGTCCACCAAAGGTGGATCATCCTCCATTGTACATCAAAGTATGTGCAACATGTGCAACAATGAGAGGATAATAATGTGATAAGATCACTAAAGGTGGACCTCACACACAAAGAGGTATGTGATGACAACTATCACACCTAAAGTGGAGATTCTCCTAACCATGTGCTAAAAAAAAATGCAAACTCTTAGGTGTCACAAAGACAACTAATATGAAAATGCATTATCCTAAGTAAACTTAAGTAAAGTGTAATTAGTAAATACTTAATTACACCAACACCCCCCCTTAAATGCAACTTAGGGGAATGCACTTAAGTTCACAATGCAAGATGGGTCCCGGCTACTAGGCCATGTTAGGTACCCATGTACAAAACTGCAAGAACAATGCAATCTCTCATAAAGCGGAGAAAGAGGGAAAACCTCATGGGAAAAACCCTCCCCCAAAAAGAGAGATGAATACAAGATGCATGCATGGATGGAGTAATCAAGACCCCCCTATTATAACATACATCATGCATATACAATAAAGAATCCCCCCAAAGGAAGGAAATAGAGAGACAAAGTAGCCCCCCCTTAATGTTGAATCTCCTGCAAAGATGGTCCAAGATGTTGACCAATACTCCTCCATAGGAAGAAAATAAAGCCAATGCTGCACCAAGAATGTCAAAGTGTGACAAAATCAGGTATCAATGTTGATGTAGAATGACCGATGGAATGCCCATTGAGATATGATAAGGATGAGGCATGGAGACACCTGCAAGCACCAACTGGGTACTCAACTAATAGGTTGCTATACTTGAACTTGTGTCGTGCATCCATTGATTGGTTGGAGCATAACTTTCAAGAACCAAGTCCCATGATATTCCTAATCTACTAACATAGGGATTACATCAAATGTGTCATCAATGACAAGGTACAAAAAAATGTGGCACTTTATGATAGTGCGTGTACAACATGGCTCATGCAAGAGCATACAACATCAAATGCAATGCAAAGCTGGAAACATGAGGAAGATGAAGCCACCAAGGATGCCCTGTCAAATGCTGCAGAAAATGTGTCCTCTTGTTGGCCTTGTGCTAGGAAGTCTTTGGGACAAAATTGGCCTCCTCCCCTGGCTGCCGGTTGGATGACGTTGCAAAACAGGTAGATACAAGTGGCAAAGAAAAAAAATTGTGTTCCCAATTTTTCTTAATTAGTAATATTTTATTTTTCAAAATCCCAAAAAGATTAAGAAAAATATTTATTAATAAACCCGAAAAAAAACTTTATTAAAAATAAAGAAAAAAACACAATTTGATTTTTTTAATTTTTAGATTTAAAAGAAAACTTTATTAAAAAATATTAATAAAGAAAAACATAAAATTATGTTTTATTAATAATAAAGTTTTTATTAAAAAAAACTTATGAAAAAAATTATCAAAGTTTTTATTTATTAAAAAAAACTTTTAAAAAAAACATATTAAAATATAAATTAAATAAACATATTAAATAAATTTTTTTATTTATTAAAAAAACTTTTTAAAAAACCATATAAAAAAACTTTATTAAAAAAACATAAATTAAAAAAACTTTTATTAAAAAACAATTTTACCCCTTTCAAGGGCTCCCCGCACTGTCGTGCGGTATAGCATGCAGTGCGGACTGCACTGATAGTGTAGGTACCACACTGCACTGCGGACTGCACTGCCAATGCAGTACCGCAGCTGTGGTACATAGGACTTCGGGCTAAAAAAACAATTACATTTTTTTTTTCAAACAAACTTTTTAAAAAATGAAACAACGACCACCCCCCCTTTTTAATTTTTTAATTTTTTGATTTTTAATAAAAAAATGAAATATAATACGAAAAATTATTTAAAAAATAAAATCGTACCTTTTTTAGATCCATACGACGGGGCAAGGAGGGAGAATATTTTCCTTGAGACCAACGGTGTCCGATCTGGGCGAATGAATAGTTGATCTTGGGGTTTTTGACCGCTCTGATCACAATGGCAGTGTCAGATTTGGTCCAAAGTGCTCCAATTTTGTAGATCGGCCTTAGGGGTCCGATTTGCAAAAATTTTTTGCCTCAAATTTGACTTTTGCCCAATATAAGCAAATTTATAGTCAAAATTTATGGAAATAGCCACCCAGATGCAATGGTGAGGTTCGATCTTGCTCAAAATGCTCCCACAAAATGCTGATCTTGGATTTGAATCGCAGCCCTCCAAAAATTGAAGCAATCAATCACTCTCTAATGGCTATGCAATGAAGACTCCTTTGGCTCTGATACCATGTAAGAATTTGCCTAAGGCAAAGAATAGAAACCAAGATCTAGAAGCTCAAGAGATAGCACAAACAAGAGAGACAAGACAATATGATCAAATGATGGATAATTGATTGATTGAATGAATACTTACAAAGTAGGAGTGCCTAAATATATAGGCAATGCAAGATATCTAGAAGATATGCAAGTGATAAGATCACAACTAGACATGGTGGAATCATATGTCCACCAAAGGTGGATCATCCTCCATTGTACATCAAAGTATGTGCAACATGTGCAACAATGAGAGGATGATAATGTGATAAGATCACTAAAGGTGGATCTCACACACAAAGAGGTATGTGATGACAACTATCACACCTAAAGTGGAGATTCTCCTAACCATGTGCTAAAAAGAAATGAAAACTCCTAGGTGTCACAAAGACAACTAATATGAAAATGCATTATCCTAAGTAAACTTAAGTAAAGTGTAATTAGTAAATACTTAATTACACCAACAACAACTGTCATGATAAGTACTGTCAAAAACTAGTTGACATCAATGACAACAAAACCGATGATTCAATTATCTTACATAGTCATTCAATGCTCGGTGATCTCTGATCACTCATAGTTCATCAGTTAGGTTCTCAATCAGTTTTAGTTGATCACATAGAAGAAAGATCAGTTCTTAAGGAAAACATTATCTCTATTAAGGGATCTAATGAAAAGATGAACATATTTGGATGCTTTAGGACCTATTAGACCCCATTTTTGTGATTTTGAGATCTGAATGCTTGTTATGCTTAATTATAGAAACCTTTCCTTTTTCCTTGCTTCTTTTCACTCATCTCAACACCCCCTCTGAATTTTGGCTTAGTTTAATTATATAGAACATCATTGGCAATTATTCCCTTGGGACATAATGCCATTGGCATTATTTCCTAGGCAATTGGAGCCCAAATTTTACCTAGGGCCCAATATCAGGGTAATAACAAGATTTTTGATTTTGTGGTCAGCTTGGATCATTGTTGAATCATGAAATGATGAAATAAGTATAAAAGAACCTCATCTATACTTATTTTATATATATTTATGATCTACAAATTTTGATAATCAAGTTATCCATATTCTCAATCAATCAAGAGTAATTAAGCAATTGGATTCAAGATTTGAAGACATGCATCCAAGATCAAGATCTACAATTCTTCTAGATCATTCAAGTCAAAGGAAATATTCTCCTATTTAAGAAAGCTTCTCTCCCATGTTGGCCACATAGAGGAATTCTCAATCAAGAAAGAAGATCATTCCTTCCATTCTCTTTTTCTTTCCTTCATTGCAAATGATTTTCAAGCATACCTACATTCAATATCTAGGATTTCCATTCATAGATCTATACATTTGTGAGGAAATCCTTGATTCTACTTCACATTCTAAGGTCAACTCTTTGGATCTCAAGAATCTTCATGGGTATGAGCAATTTCTACATCTGTGCATGAGGGTCTATGAAAGGTGAACCTATCATTTACCTTTTTTACATACTTTATTCTATGTATTTTCTTTCCATTTCCAATTTTGATTCCTAAACAGGGGTTTGACCAAGGAAAACATCTTTTATCTAACCTTTTTGCTCATTTTTGTGTAGTAATAGGTTATAGAGCTAATAGACAGGAATCAGGAAGATCAATTATAGTCGAAAGTACTAAAAAATTTAGTCAAATCTACCTAGTACATAATGCCATTGGGATTCTATCCCCGTGTACATGGATATTTCCACCCTATACCCTACATTTTCAACTCAGAGTTCACCCACAGGTCAAATTTGTGTAGTGGTTTTCATTTCTATAATTTTTAGCTCATTGTTTATTTGTATAAGTCTATTGTTTTATAGTTTTTTAGTCACTTTCCTAACTGGGAATTTACATGACATCATTTTTCATTTCAATTTCATCAATCACATATTTTAGTAAAGGAATTGTTGTTTGCATTTAGCGCTTGAGTCACATCTTGAACCTATTCCCAAGGCATCTTTCTTCTAAAATGTGGAATTAATGAAAAGGAGAGGTAATTTACCCCGTTCATACTTTTATTCCAATTTTTTTAATGTACATTTTTGGTGAACCTAACTCTTCTTACATACTTCTAATTTTGGTAGTTAGATCCTCTTTCCATAGCTAGATCTACTTTGTATGCTTTATATTAGATCTTTATTTGGTAGTGAGATGTGATTTTCATTAAATTTTTTTATTATTTTGCTTAAGTTGAATTGCATATCTCTTTCAAATAATAAATCTACATTATATCTATATTTCTTTTATTCTCATGTGCATGAGTGTTATTACCTTAAGTCCTACTTATAGCATTTTGCTTAGGAGAAGTTGTAGACTTATGAGTTCCTTTGATCTTGAGCCTTCTCTTTGTCCTAGGAATATTGACGGGACCAACATGCCTACTAATGACATTAATCCTATCATTGAGAACAACTCTTCCTACTCTTCTCATGATTAATATGAGGCTTTAAGAGTCCCTCCTATACAAGTTCAAAAACTTTCCCGTGGCTTTGAAAAATTTGAGCAATGGTTAGGACAAGAAAACTCTAATCCTAAGGTCATATAGATTATAGAAGGTTTAAGGAAGATAATTCATAATGATGAACATGTTGTGAATTTCTTGTGTAGTATCTCTCATCTCATTTATAAAAATGCCAAGCCCATTAGAGATTATGCCCAAGAGCTAATTTTATTCCACCTACCACTGGTGTTGAAACTTCTATGCCTATTTATACCTATATTCCTATTGTGTCCACATATGCTCCACCTGTCATAATAACTTCCATTCAAAATCTCAACCCTACACATGTTAGCATCCCTAACCCTATTCTTTCCAATATTCCTTCAAGTGTTCCATGTGTTTCTTTACCTTCATCAATTCCCACTTACAATATTGTTCTTTTCTTCATATCCCACTATTCCTTCTATTTCTCATAATATTCCAAACATTTCAAACATATCTCCTCCCACTCTTTCTACCAATGAACTACTATTAGTAGCTTGGATCAAAACATATCTTCCTTACAACAACAAATTGCTTCAATGACTCAATCCAAGGTCAATATTCCTACTTGTAACATTGCTAGTCCTTTATATTCAGATATCATTCATGCCATTATTTTGCAATACATCAAGATTACTCATCTTGAGACTTTAATATTAAATATGATCTCTTGACCCATGTCAAGACCTTTCAAACATTGTGTAGTGATTTCTCTCATGAGTATAGGTTCATGGTTAAAATATTTACTAGAAACTTTGAGATAAATCACTACAATGGTATTGTTCTTTGTCTCCTTATGTTATTGATTCCTTCCAAAATCTTGCTAATGGTTTCATCCAACAATTTCAAAACAATATTGGTCCTAACTTTCTTTGACTAATCTCATGCATTGTAAACAAGGTGTAAAGAAATAATGATTGATTTCATTGGAAGATTGAAGAATTTGCATGATTAGATTTTATCATGTGTCTGATATTGTATCATGCAATGTATTTTTCATTTCTAATTTACAAAAAGACATTAGAGATAAGATTTTTCTTTTTGAATTTTCTTCTTTCACTCAATTGTGTGTAGTGCTTCATAATTATCAACTTCAAGTGAGTTAAATTGAAAGAATCACTCAAAGGGCTCCATTTTATAAGAGTGATGTTACATCCCAAAATTATAACAAGTTTTAGAAACCAAATAACTTCATCAAGATCAATAATTCATCCAACAATGTTGATGAGAAAGTGACAACAACATCCAAAGGTGTGGATCTTTTTTCATATGTTTTTAGATCTTCTCATAATTTTACTCACCTATTTGAATCTTGGCATAATGTGATGTTGAATTTGATTAATGTTAAAGTGTTAAATCTTCCTCCTATTAAATTAATTGACACATCTAAACCTTTTCCCAAGGCCTTTGATCACAAAGACTTTTTTCAATATCATCGCCAACCTGGTCATGATACTGAAAGGTGTTTCCATTTGAAATTTTAAATATGTTATTCAAGACCTCATTGATTATAATACTATATATATATTGAGGGTGTTGATGATCAAGGAAACAAATCTATACAATCTCCCAACCAAAACTTTCAAATATATAACAACCCTTTGTCATCTCATTCAACCAATACCATTGAGCTTCCCAATCTCTACCTTCTTCTTCCACTCATGTTGTTGACTAGGATGATAAGTGTGTTGAAGTCGATAATGTTTTCAACCTTATTGATCAATCCCCACCCAAACAAAATCCCAAACCTAAACCTAAACTTTGCGTTACCTTTGACCCTAGTGAGACAATTAAACCACCTAATGGTCTTCTTTACATTATGGAAAAGGTTGATGATCTCTATTCTTTTGGTGTCCTTATTGGCCCTACTTCCATGATGAATATTATAACTAAAGAACATCTTTACAATAGAAAATTGCAACATTATTTCTATGATAAATATGATGTTATGATCCAAACTTGCAATGGTTTCACCTTTCCTACCCATGGTTCCATTTTATTTCCCATTAAAGTTGGTGTAAAACCTTAGATGTCACCTTTGTTGTCATCCAAACTTCCAATCAATTTGAAGTCAAACCTGGTATTCCTTGGCTTACTTTCATGAAATTCATAGCCTCTCCTACCCATAAGTGTTTGAAGTTTCCTCACAATGGATAAATCATG